>CM046838.1:3200714-3413214 GCA_025618425.1 Heliocidaris tuberculata | reverse complement strand
GAGAGCAAACATTACACTGGCATATAAATCATTATGTCCAATCAAAGAGATACAATAAATTAATAGTTTTCAATGCATGATTTGTAATACTTCTAAATTTTGGATATTTGTTATCATAATGTCCAATCAAGAGATGAACTACATATTAAGTAGCTATTATTCCAATGATTTTTAACTTTCAGAATTTCCTCATGTGAAAAGTGTGATTTGCACAAGTTACGGTATGAGTAATTACACAAACAGTTCTTTTGAATTAAATCCTGATCATGGCAGATATGATAAATTCCACAGAATTACACAACTATGTGTCTAGAACTTGTTTGAGATTAGTACCTATACAAGCTGGAGGGAAATTATGATATATAACTCTTATTCCAGCATTTAGGGGAATCCTTTTATCTCAGCCTATTGTTATCATTCGCCTTAACGCACGCTCACTTTCGCCGAAACGTCGAATTTCTATTGTGACGAAATAAACCGCATTGATAGGATTCCCCCTAACGTTGGAAATAATCAGTGTATATATATTATATATATATATATATATATATATATAAAACAATGAAACAATTGTAATCTGTGACTTTGGCATAACTATCTGGAACATTGCATTCAGTTATGCCTGATAATAAAGCATAAATGTGCTCTCTAATACTGTTATGTTGGACAATCAAATATTTGTGCAGGTGGAGGTACCATTATACACCACAACTTTTCAAAACAAAATTATGAAGCAGAAAAGTGAAATGTGAAATCCCATGTAACTACATTTAAACAAAATATGTCATTTTGATAACCCACAAGAAAACAAATAACATTAAATAACCTGAACAATACTTTTGTGATGTCAATACATGTACATGTAACATCACATTCATGAGCATGACATATATATCCATTAGTAAATGGAGGGCGAGCATTTGATAGTTTGCTGAATCCATTAAAATAAAATATGTTCAAATCATTTACAATACGCAACTATTCGTTCAAAGTAACTACATTTACTGTTTAAATTTAAAAGTAACTACAGAATTGATGCTAAATACTGCTTCTGATCCTCTTGCTGCATAGCTGGTATAAGATACAGGTAAATCGGTAAGACAACGTCTTCAATTTGCATAAATCATTATAAAAAAAAGACTTGGAAAATCTTTTTGCTCTTACATTAAATCTAATAAAAAAGTGTAATCTGTTTATGTTAAAGCTACATGTATTTATAAATATGACCGTGAATATTTCTTGTATGAACGGGAAAGTGCAACCAGGAACCAACTAATACATGTACATGTAATTACATTCATCAAGGAATTAACAAATCCTGTTCTTGCATTTACATGTACTGGTACACATTAATTATGCCTTGTAACCACATTATATTTGTCAATTTTTGCCAATATTTGTTAGCCAAATACCAGAAGAAAATGTCCACATCAACATTTCCAAACATCAATTTGCTGCTTCCTTATACGTATATTATGGATCATTGAAAAAAAATACAATATCGTCCATACAAATAGAATGGGAGAGTATCAGTGGCAAAGCTAGTCATCTTTGCACTTGTGTAGTAGGGCAACATACTTTAGCTGCATTGGCCCAGAATTAGACACTTGAGACAAGATTACAATCAAATTATGTGTCATGCTTGTGTTTGGAGAAATAACAAACCCATAGTGTGCAATAATGCGATTGTTGTGGGTGTTCAAACAAGAAGCCAGTTTGTAATTACAGTTTACGCATGTTTATATAGAGGTCATTTGTACCGAGTACCACTGACCTTTATACGCAGTCATTTTGTACCCACCACGCTGTGCGGAACAGTATGATTTTACTTGTTGAACAAGTAGAGCGTACACCAAAACAGATGCGCGAGCACGTACAAATCAGGGTTATTTCAGGGTCATTTATACCATATACTAATTAAGAACTGGCTTATGACATTGAGGTTTATCTCTACTAAGATTTAAGGTTAGGGTTACGAGAAGTGTTGGGTTCATAGTTAAACAATTCACCTGGTTTAAGAAATTAACCACAGAGAAGTTATCACTGAAGCACATGTCATACAATGTACTTGCGGTAGTCCACTGAAATACTTGTGAAGTAGAGGAGAATCCACTGTACTTGTACATAAAGTAGAGGAGAATCGCCAATCTATACTCATCAGCAATTCTGCGGTTTGAGCCAGGCTTACATGTACGATTGTGAAGATCTGCAGTAATCCCTCTTCAGCACCACGAAATCAAGATATTAACTTGCATATTGTTTGTATGTGTGCTCTTCATTTGTTTACATAAAAACTAATCTATAACGTATTGGTAAAGAGCAAACAGTATCTATGTGCATTCAATATTCGCAGCACACCTCAAATATCTTGTACAATATGTCATAGCCACATCATATTGACAAAAGTCATTACTGTTGTTTACATAGGAATAGAGAAGAACGGAACCTGTAATCAGCCCTCTTAGTAGCTTTGGTTACCTCTTTTGGCCTAAGACTTAATAATCGATTAAGAAGGCATGTAATTTCAATGGCCATTGGTTTTTGTAATACTACCGTATATAAGCAGAGACTGCATAAACCAGCACACTAATGGATAGAAACTGCCTTTAAACTGAAGGAAGGAAGGTTTCATGTGATGATTAAAAAGAAAGGCCATTCCTACAAGTACTACATGTACAGCATGTGATAGCATTCAATGGGTAAATTGCTCATGTAGATGAAAATACTGTTTTAATGAGACAGCCTACACTCTGTGCAATAATCCTATGTATGAGTACTTACATAATATATGGCTATCCAGAAATGACTCATACATGTAAGTTAATGTATATTACATGCAATATCATGATGTAAGTATGAAAAAACGGTTTTTAAAACACATTGGAATGGAAACCCTTCCATTTGTACCAGTCTTTGAAAAAAGTTCATTACATATTTTAGTTTTCAATCAAGTTGAGTCAACTGGGTTTGAACCCAAATGTACTTTGCTTTGACCACTACTGAGTTATCATAGAAATTTGATTCAAGCATGAATCTTCATATGCATCCCTATCTTTAATCCTTATACCATCCCTTGAAGATATTCTACAAAATACACTTCTCTAGGACAAAATACACTGTATGTTGTATTGTCTGTCACGTACACGGTTTACAGTACCCAAATGGTCGAACGGTAGTACAAAAGTCATGTACCGTAATGTTACCAGTCGTGGCGCACCCTTGTAAAACAGCTTCATTGTTGCAACGCCCTGTGTCAACTGCCCTAGTCTCTTCAGAGCGAAATGAACGGATGCGATTGGCTTGCAGATATTAAACCAAAATAAATAAGGAACAACTATGCAGCGTTTTGCTCGCTGCTGATAGTGCAAAAAAAGACGACAGGTAAAATTTGTTTCCAAAGAGAATTATCCAAGGGGCTTTTTGATGTTCTACTAATTTTTCTGTAAAACAAGAACTTCCTCTTTAGAAGACTGAAATAAGATATATAATATGTACCATATTATCCGAGGGGCTTTTTGATGTTCTACTAATTTTTCTGTAAAACAAGAACTTCCTCTTTAGAAGACTGAAATAAGATATATAATATGTACCATATTATCCGAGGGGCTTTTTGATGTTCTACTAATTTTTCTGTAAAACAAGAACTTCCTCTTTAGAAGACTGAAACAAAATACATGTATATAATATGTACCATATTTTCTGTTTTGGATGTAACAGAGCTTAAGTTCTATAGATGTTGACCAGACAAATTTCTTGCATGAAAAATACTTAAGAAATTAATTATTTTTGTTCAAAGTTGGCTGTCTTGCCGAGAATGCCTATGCTCCAGTCGTGACGCGCCATTCCTACAACACACAGATCATGACGTAGGCAGCCCCACAAAGACAGTGCGATAACCAGATAGCTTCCTGTGTACGGTTTCGTAGCGCGCCGTGTACTAAGTGAATATATTTACAACAGAGTGATTTATCTTAGATTATTCCTTACTTTGCAATATCATTCGCGAAGGGTGCAGCACCACTGGTGCAATGTGCGGCGACACTGGAGCAGCAGAAGCCCCCCAGAAGCGCCGCAGTAGCGTTCGCGCCGTAAAAGCGAGATGCCACATTTCAGGTGGATCTTATTCACAAGCATTTTCGGCATCGAATGATGGGTGATTTCTCAACAAACGTGATATTTTATGAAAATTATTAATCCAAAACTGACAAACCCCTCCACGACTGGTGAAATTACGGTAATAGAAAAACCTAAATTTCGCCATAAGGAAAATTGTCTGGCTTTTTCCAGAGGGACAGGGAGATATCTCTAGCAGACTGTTGAAGGTGGGCAGATTGATTCCCTGTAAAGGACAGTACAGGTATCATCCACAGTAGAAGGCCTTCTCTCCTTTATTGGACGATACAAACTTTTATCTCTGTAACTTATCTACTTGGTACATTCTTGATGAGGTCTATTTTGTTGACAAGAGGTGCAATTCTGGGCAGAGACAAGTGTTTGTGCATTCTAGACAGAAGTTCAACATTTCAAGGGCTCACCAAGATCACTGTGAATGAGCCTCTGAGAGCATGCACCTTACACTCACCAAGACCCTATAAAACTTCAGATACTCCTGAACTGATCAACAATGCTGCTGCCATCTCAAAGTGACTTTGTACAGATCTGATGTGAATGGAGTGATGAAAATTATCATTTTGCACATATTTAGATTACATGGGTGGTTATAATTACTACATGTATATGCATTTACCTTCATCCATTTATCAAAATATCTTTTCATAACACCAGGACCCCGTAACACAAAGGTTTGCAATCAATTGCAAGATGGCGATTTAGCCAGTCAAGATCATCATTGCATGCAGATGTATTGATCAAAAGGCTGACCATCAAATAATCAGAATAGGTTTTTTCAAATTAGCAAATGATCGCGAGCCTCTGTGTTATGGGGCCCAGACATTTGATATTCTTTTATGGTTGAGTCGGCACCACCTTGCTGCAGCATTGATAAAATGGGTGCTTCAGTGGATGGTTGTATTCAGAGCTGCAAGATGTCGTACGTAGATTAGGGTTGATTGCCAGACAGCATCCTACGTCTCAGAATCCTCATGAACATGTTCCTCTATCAAATCAGCATCAAGCTCTCTGACTCTCTCATCTTCTACAGCTCCCTCCTCCTCCTTCTCCTCTTCCTCCTCCAACTTCTCATCTGCCTCCCCCATCACTGCACCATCTTTTTCTAAAGCACCTTTATTTTCTAAAAGAGGCACACCATCCTCCATCCCATTCCCACCACCTGTCCTGTGACCCTTGGTGTCTTGAAGTACCTTGTTCTCCTCCTCTTTGTTATATGTCCTCAGATTGTTCTCTGGTTTGCGCACCACCAGCGAAACATTAACTTTGTCCTCATTTGATCTATTATTCATCTTCTCTTTGTACTGCATATATGCCTTCTGGAAGACAGTCTCCTTCTGGACTTTAGGGTTGTACTGATGGTTCTCCCAAGTGGGTGTGTGGAAGCGGATGTCATACATGGATGCCCAACGGGCAAATGCCACCTTCTCGGTCATGAACTTGTGGCCAGATGTCAGTCGCTTCTCGCTCTTCTCGTAGTACTTGCACTCTGTCTGAACTTTGTCAAAATAGTGGTAGTAGGTCTTGTCATTGGGGTTTTCCCTGCATGAAAGGAGAAAGAATAGAATAATTTACTTCCCCTAGAAAACATTGAAAATACATTTATCAATAGTAACTACAGTGAATAGATATGCTACATAATGGTCAACAGAGATGATGTACTTGTGTAAAAATGTATTTTGGTATACAGAGCTCTTTTTTAAGGTTTCTATTTTTTTTCTTCAAAATAATATTTCCTGGTTGACAATTCCTTTTTTTCCAAAGGAACTATAATCAGTGATTCTGAGGCCCATTTTAGAGCCTTCATGAGCCAGCTCAGTCTTCACAAAGTCTGTATCTGTTTGAGTACATGTAAATGTTCATAGGTGATATGGATACATTTTAATAGTGTAAATAGTCCAGTGTGGTTTAGGCTGTTGAAGCAGTATTTTGCTTGCCATTCATTATAATGTTTTCCTTACAACCCACACCTCTGTACATGTACATGCACGGTCTTCTTTTACATAAAATTTAACGGCAGAGTTTAAAAGATGAATGAAACAATTACAGACATCAAACAATTCAAAATATACAACACAGTATGATGCACTATAAACATATTATCAACACTAAACATAATTGTGTGAAGTACAATCCCTTTGCTGCATATTGATACACGTACAGTTTGTATATATGTAATTCATTCATTTCATATCTATTTCAGAAATATAAATACCTGTATATCACAATACATGTATAGGAATACAATCAGAAATAAGCAACATACAATGTAGTAAGAACATAAATAAAACAATGATTCTAGAGAAATATATCGCCAGTGATGAAGTGGATAAATCTGAGAGAGCATATCCTTGGAGTATTCACAACCCAATTGACTTCAGAATGATAACCTTGGTTATAAACAGCTTGTGAATGCAGCACTTCTGTCTTGAACATTCACATCATGGACTTACTGATCCTTCTAGACATTTAGGTCACATATGATAGTGGGTGTACGTGTGTGCATTCTAGTTACATGCAGGAATGCATATGAATGCATTATGTGCTCATAGGGAAACAGTTTTATAGTGAAAGGTACATGTACCATTTAACTTTTAAACATGCATGTTGAACGATAAATAAATCAAAAGGCTAATAGGAAGCAAGATTAAAGAGTGTGGTGACAATGTTACCTATACATGTATGTACAATTATGGACTTAGAGGGCTATTTGTACCAAAGTAGTGTTATTACATGTAGTATATTAATTACTCTTATTGAAAATTAGCATAATTTCTTCCCTTAAGTCTTGACAATGTTCTCAAAACTTTCAGAATTTTTTTCTCTTTCTTAATTTATAAGCAATTCCACCACTTTCATTAGTCACATTGTCAAATTGTACTTTTTAAGTAGTTTACAGTGTACTATAATCCCACTAAATTGACTTTTGTTAAATAGTCAATTGCAAGTTATTGCATAAAAAAAAAAAAAAAAAATGTGTGTGTTTTGTTTTTGTTTCCTGTTTCTTTTCTTTTCTTTTCTTTTGTCTGAAGAGGACTTTCATGACAATCATTTTGCTCGTCACTCTACATACATGTACATGTACATGTACATGTAGGGGGTAACTTTCAAACAGTCTATTGACCCAGAAATACATGGGTCTGATGACAAACAGCAGTACATGTACCTTTATAATTGGCACTGAAGTGTCATGTCATTACAGTTATAATTGTACTAAACTTTAATTAAGTTGGGGCCTACTGAATCGCCTTCTACCGCCTTTAGGTGAATGCATTTACAAAGCACACTTTAAGTGACAAGTAATTAGCTAGATATCGACCAATACAATTGTCTGTCCACAATATTGTTTGCATCCAAACATGTTATACATGTACCTCTTTACCTGAGAAAGGCTGGAGTCAGAGAAAGTCTTACACATTATATTTTCTATATGTGTATTAGTAAAGATATTTCTATATTTTTCAGTGGTCAATTGCTCCTTTTATGCTTCCCTGCATTCTGCAGGGGATGTAAAAAAAAATGAAATTCAGTATCTCACATATGCACACACAATTAGATTTGAGAGGAACATAAAAATGAAATAATTTTATTTGTTTGCTACTTGCAAGTGTTCATGAACAAGGATTAATCAATGACCTGCAAATGTTGAGACTACAGTATGTACAGTATGTCATCATAAAAGGATACACTGTAAATAAAATTTACTAAAGCCTCATTTATACATGCATGGAAACTGCATATACATGTACATGTAGGAAAATAAAAAACACTTCAACATTTAAAATTAATGGTATTACATGTAGGTAATGAAGAAAATGGTGCAATAAAGGCCTCTCGCATGTAATTACAAATCTGTGTGTTGTAAAATATAGAAATATGTCGCATTGTATTCCATATTTGTTTGCTGCGTTATTTTTCTGTCTTTCTTTTCGTTTTAGGCGTATACTGCATCACGCGTAAACGAGGATTAAAAGTTAAATAGAGGGCACCTATAAATGATGTACCATTCGTGATTATACAAACAGTGCTCAGAATGATTCTGACTGTCAAAACAGGAGGCTATTTTCATGTATAGGCCTATTCAAGACAATTAACCTTTAAGGATGAAAGTGATCTCTCATCATGAAGACACTCAGCATTCATAAGTAGCCTGTCCACAAGACAGACAATCGTCTAATAGATTAGATTGGCCTGGATACTGTCACAACTGTCAGTAGGGTACTCCTGCACTCTTCTCTCTCTCAACCTTGTTCTACAAGTACATGTATGTATATCCATCTTTAATAGGAAAGATGGACATGAGCAGCATGGATTGATGTAGCCTGGCATCAAGGCTACAGCAGTTCACCATCCCACAAATGATAGTGTGAGGAATTGAGAATGATTTGTGTCATGAAACACTGTACATTAGCTTGCTCCAGATTGGCTTAAATTTCGTTGATGATGTGCTCTACATGTACATGTACAAGTATGAATTTTCAAGCTACATGTACATGTAGTCTCTCTCTCTCCTTTCCTCTCTGTCTCCCTCCTCCCCTCTCTCTCTCTGACTCCCTCCCTCCCTCCACTCCCTCCATTCTTCCCCTCCCTTTATCCTCTCTTTCTCTGTCTCCTCCCTCTCCCTAACTCCCTCCAATGCCCCCTCCTCTATCTCTCTGTCTTCCCCCTCTTTCTCTACATCTCTCTCTCTCTCTCTCTCTCTCTCTCTCTCTACCTCTTTCTTTCTTATCCACCTCCTCCAATCACAAATACACATATGTACACAAAATTCTCCTTCCTTCTATACTGAAATACATTTACATGTACATGTACATGTAGGCCTCCATGTACATGTACTGTACAGTGTAAGTTATTTTATTTTATTTTATTTATTTTTTTATTTTTTATTTTTTTTACTTTGGGGGGGGGGGGGGGGGGGGTGGTAATAACCCAAGGCTTGCATTGGAGACAGACTGTGGCTTAGGCACACATCAGAGCCCATGTAAGCAATCATTGTGGAGCATCCACTTGTTTGCTATCCTCCTCCAAAGGTATGCATGTATTTAACATGACTAGAAAATCCTATCTTGACAGCGATTACACCATTCAAGACGGTGCATCCATGGGTATGCTGAGTACATGCTCAGGTCGAATGCAAGACACATGTGCAGCACAGGTTCAACACTGGTCTATTAAAGAATACAATATGATTACATGTACACTCCAGTGGTCCATACACACCACTGGTTAGATCATTTCGTTATCATGCACTGAAGGGTTATGGGGTAAGAGGCTTTGGTAAACCATAACCTGAACTTAACCTAACCCTATGTACATATGAAAATTTCCACACAATTCAGAATGATTTTACACAAGTTATTCTAGATTAAGTTACATAATTAAGGTTTTATCTATCTGTGCCCTTCTTATACAAGGTGCAATCTATTTTAATTGATCAAAAGTCTCCCATGAATCTAAAAAAATGTACAATCACCAAGATCTCTTACATGTATGTACAGAGTTACAGTTCATAGCAATGTCAAGTTTATAAATGATACAAACTGATCGCATCTCTTTATAAGACAGGGCCAGGAATCTGTTCTATAGAGGGTTGTGATTGATTTGGATGGATTGCAAGTCCTCCAATCAATCGAAAACACCTTCCTCTTTAGCACAGAGTTGTGATTGATATCAAATCAATCGCAACTGTTCATATATAAAGACACGGCCCAGAACTCAAGAATACCTTTTAACCCTTTCGAGACAACCACATTGGGGGTTTGGCTCAATAACTTTTGATTCAGAGCTCTAAAAATTATACCAAATGCATGAGTTGAAAGAGCAACAATTTCTGCACACACTTTGTACATTTTTGTTCCATAACCATATTGCGTTTGATGCCAGGAATTGTAAAAAAAGAGAATAAACTTTAAAATCTTTAAATTGGCAACACATTGAGAGGTTCAAAATCCTTGGTTTTTTTTTAATCAAAATTCATTTTTTTTTCAATTTTTCAACAAAGTATGTCACCATGTACATACATGTACATGTTTTCAAAGACATTACCATGTAGCACTAAAAGAAAAATATTAATTGTTGACATTGTTAAGAACAAAATGTAATCAATTTAGCCCTTAAATAATTCCTGTCCTGAAAAGATTAACTGTAAATAGAGACCATACTCACTTGCAATAGTCATCATAGATCATCCCATAGACATCTATAGAGTCACATACTTCCAGTGCAAATAGCATAGCTACCCATCCCGTCGACATCCACAGACGACCTTTACTTCTGTAATAAAATGTCATGTCACATCATATTTAGTTGAAACAGATATGTACATGTACATGTATACAGTGCAATTTACTCACAAAGGAAGCCATAATAAAGAAGATTGATAACGTCGTCGTTGTTTTAATGAAATGATGAATCCGTGCACACACGCAAATATGCGCTTTGGAGAAAACGGTTTTATGAACCGTCAAATCGTGTTTGAATGGCAAGTGCTCTCTTATTCCGTATTATTATACATAATAATATACTTCATTTTAAAATTAAAGTCATAAGCTTTCTTTTAATGTATGTATCCATACATGCAATTATGCAAGGAAAGCAAATTCCGTTATCTAAGTACATGTACACCTAATCTATAAATGCGCTTCATTGGTTTCAAGCCAATTCATGTTCCTGCGGAGCGCACACGAATTCGTCAGTTTGTAAAATTGACGACAAAGTGTATTGGACAAGTTGCTAAATATTTGTATTCTGATACTGTATAAAGCTGCAATGAAAAACTTACATAACATGGGGATTTTTTTTATACACATTTGATAAAGAATACAAGAGCGCAATTTCAAACAAAACTTTTAGACATTTCATATTTGCAGATGTAAACAAAGTGCTGAAGAAGAAAGAAATGGCTGCATATGAAGCTACAGAATTATCTAAATATAGAAAGAAGGAAATAGAAAAATACATTATAGGGCAGTTACATCAGTTATTTTGAGAGCCATGGATTTTAGTAATTGCAATTCTGAGCAGATTGTCCATATTTAACACAAAGCATTGAATAGCACTTCTTGCTCAACATACATACTACATGTAATAAAGAAAGGAGGTGGAAGTAAATGTTTCCCTTGTTTCTTCCTCTCACTTCTCAGCTTCTTATCTCCCTTCCCCGATTCATTATCCCAGTATTCCTTTTTTAAATTCATTTTCATTTCTTTGCTCTTCTCCCTTTTCTCACTCCCTTCCTCTCTCCCTTCTCCCTTCTATTTCTCCCATCTCCTTTTCCTCTTTCTGTTCTCCTCCTCCTCTCTTTATACATGTACATGTATCTCTTTTTCTTTCTTTCTATCCCTTTTTCCTTTCCTTTCTATTCTCCCCCCCCCCCCCAATCATTCTAATTTGTTCCTTACTTCTCTCTCTTCCATGATCACAAATTTCATTTTTGTGGTAAAATCAAACATGGTGTTCTATCCTCAAATGTGGACTATGACAATTTGGATTAATATAAATGTTGAAATTAGCCACAGTTAAATGTAAACTTAAACTAGGAAGAAGTGGATGTAGAAGCAGAAGAAACCATATACCAAGAAAAAAAAAAAAGAAGAATTACTGTAAAACCAGAAGCTCTCTTGTACATGAAACTTTGGCAGTGGTCAAGATTCACAAAATTTTCCCACAAAATGATTGAATTACAACCACGACATTATTGAATTTTGACATTAATGTTGAATTTTGGCAATTCACAAAGATTTCCTGCTATTAAGACTACCATGAACAAAGCAAGATTAACTACATGAAAATGCATGTTAAGATTTTTTCCTTCATTACCTAAAGTCTATTCACACTATTCATGGTGTGAAATCATTATCAAAATTTTGCTAAGCTGATGTTTACATCTATAATTCGAGCAATAACATTTTCCCCCCATGAACCTGCATGTACATACATACCTGTACATTAAGCTATATTCAAGCACCATACAGTGTGTTTCTTTAAAAAATAAAGGAGGAAACATCATGAAATATCACTTATCTCTGGTTTGTATCTATCATTTCTTTTGTTTCTTTTGCATTGTACAATGTACTAACATGTACATGTACAGGGTATTACACTAAGCATTACTTCTGTATGCAAATTACGTTTGACATTATTCACTTTAAACCTTGCAAATTCATGGATGCCAGTATCATAACATATTACATGTAATGTACATTGTAGGTATGAATAAGAATTAATCAGAGCATAATCATTTTTCGAGTAAATGATGTGAAAATTTGGGTTTCTTTTTTAAAGAACGCACTGTATAAGAAGGAGTATCTGCAGAGGTGATTGTACTACATGTACTTTTTTTGAATGAAATGAAAAAACCTTTTAAGGACTTCCAAGCACTTTTTAGTTGAGCTAATAGATGTTTTTTAGACAGTAATTTAATTAATTACTTACTTTGGTTCAAGTTTTGGCATTTCAGACACAAAATCTTGATCAATTTCACTAAAGCAGAAAAAAATAAAATCAACAGTAATTTTATTTTGTTCCACATGTATTTCAATTTATCTTCTTTCTTTTTTTCAGGACTACAGTTTTTATGTTTTATATCAAATAATGTGTTCAAAGTACATAAGTGAATCCCCCCAAAAAAGAATTGTAAAGGAACCTTGCATACTGTAGAATTGAACTAATCAAAATATGATGTCTATCTCAATCTCTACACTTAGACTGAAAGGAGCCCTAATGGAAGAACAATATAAAGCCATATGTTCTTCTCATCATCTTAGATGAGCTTAAAATAGCTTTCACAAGACACCATCAGTCCATTACATGTCTTGGCAGACAGGGTTAAAGGTACTCTCAGCAGCTGGGTGAGCTATCATTAACCTCAAAGAACTCTGACAACTTATACCAAAGAAATTAATACCCTGTGTACAATTTTAGGATGAAGAGCAATTTTTCCACTAATTCAAAAAAAAAAAAAAAAAAATACATAAGCTTTCTTGAAAAAGTTAGATTTTCCCTTAGATACAATGTACATGTACCAGAATTAACAAGTTTCTTTTTGAAAAGTTTCATTCCTGGCTACATATTTCACTTTTGCTACCAATACTGTAAACAGGCATTAAAGAGAACCTGTGTTACCAAGACAACCTGTTTATAAGGGCCCCTAATCTTTTATTCTCTTTTATTCTACTCGATGCACCCTTACACGTTCGCCAAGATAAGAGCTCGCACAGAACCGAACTCGGAGTACAGTTCTGCGCAAGCACCTTCACGTTATCCTTTATTTCCTTCATACTGCTAAAGCTATGGTCACAAAAGTTCATACGAATTCTGGAGTTCGTAAAGACTCGTAGATGGGGCATAGATTCTTACGGCCTTCTTACGAAGTTCGGACGAACGCCGTTTAATTCGCAAGAACAACTTAAGACCTTCTTGAGAAATGAAGTGATTTTCGGTTATACAATGGCCCTAGAGATTGTACGTTTTTCGTAAGAATGCCTTTTGCTATTCTTTCGTCAGACTTAAGGCCATCTTACAATTTTTGTTGTCGCAAGATGGTCGTACATTGTATGTGCAACTCACGGCACTCTCAAGTCATTCGTAAAAAGATCTTAAGAATTTTTGTATATGTGACCCTCCACCACAAAACGACCAATAAGTCGGAAATTTGGGGTTTTAAAATTTCAGCACAGTTTGAAAGCTTAGATTGTAAGCTTTAAAATGATATAGACTAAGCAAACCCTTATAAATTACAATGAGAATGTCAGAGTGTCAGACAGGCTAATGACCAAAACAATAGAGAAAACGGACTCTAAAGAAGAGTGACCATTGAAGAGCGCCTAATCTGTGTCTATTGTTTGTTGCACAAAAGGCTGATCAAAGCTCCCTAGCCTACACTGAGAAGTACTAATTGGATTGGGTTGAAACTTTCCATATCTTTAGAATAGATATATTTCTTTGTTTCTGTAGATTTTGAATAACAGACAGTGCATAGTTTTTGAGCTATATTAGAAAAGCGATGTGAAGTACGATCCCAGCAAGCTGACTAACAAAGTTTGAATGTCCAGGAAAAAATGGTCATTTTGAATGACAGTAAAAACATATTTCAACATGGTATTTTACCCCCAAATTTTGTCAGATGGTAGATTAATAAATTAACTTTCAGAAAATACAAAAACCTCTATATAAAAATTTCCACCCCAAACAACCTTTTTTAGCTCTTTACTCTATAACTCCCATTGCGACTTATTGGTCGTTTTGTGGTGAAGGGTCACATATTTTGTCGGTTGCAAAAAGGCGCTGCTGTGTACTGTCGAAAATTCTGTAATTGTTGAAAGTTTGATACTTTCAAGATGGCAGTAACGCCAAGAAGACTACAACTGCAGCTGCAGCTGCATCTGCAAGTAGAGGAGGAGGAAGAAGATCGAGCAGTTGTAGCAGCTGCTTTCTTTTCTTCCCCGTCGCTCTCTTCCCTTTAATAGATTTCCCTTTTGGTCCTATATTTCTTCAACAGGAGATGCTTCCTCGTCGAACACCATGAACAGAGTGAGGATTTGAACTTCGCGTGTTTGGCTTTATACCCCCTAAAATTCAACAATTGCAAAAATTGTGTACCTACACCTTACGAGCACCTTATGAACGCCTTACAAATGCCAAGAGTTGTTCGTAAGAGTGCCTTACGAATCTCCGTTCGCAAGGCGTTCGTAAGAGACCTCTATGAACAACTTAAGGCATTCTTACGATCATCGTAAGAATTTAAGGCTTTTAGAATTGTCTCTCGACCCTACAAAATCTTGCGTGGTTCTTACGATGTTTTTATGATGTTTGTACGGCCGCCTTACGAAAAGGGGGTTTCGTACGACGTCGAAAAAAATCTTGGAAAAGACCATCGACCAGGCTGCAAACTTACGAATGGTCTATGAACGGTCTACGAACGATGGTTTTGTACAGCCTTCTTGAGAGGATCTTACGAAATGCTCTAAAAATCGTTCGTACGGCGTTCGTAGCAGTTCTTAATGGTATTTGTGATCGAGGCTTTAACTGATGATTCTACATATACATGTATAGAATGCCAGATAAAGTTCTTTGAGGTCGATTTAATACTTTCTAGCTGTACACAAATTATTTTTCCAGGTGATTGGTACACTTTAAAGCTTGATGACTTACTTTGATGTTCCTAACTCCTGATAGAATAGCTCCACATTTCTGTTCATGATCTCCTGTTTAGTTAGATAAAATGAGATATCCTTGTACTTCTGAGCAAATTTCCTTGACAGAATCAGTTCTAAGTTTCTGTTCACATTCACACTATACAGCCACAGTACCACAATTGCTTCAGACTTTGTTGTTGTGTTCACGAAATACAGTCTTCTCTCTGCTTCTGTGTCAAACATTCGTGGAAAGTTTCTGTGCCCTATGACACGGAATGTAGTCCTGCTTCCTACATCCTTTGTGTAATTTAATGTTGGAGCTGCATTCATTCGTATAATGCACTCTGAGCTGTCTATTTCTTTTCCCATTCCTTTCCCACTGAGGTGCCCGGAGCTGGTAACAAGGGCGCACTGCTTGCAATGACGAAGGGGCTTCTGCGAAGAAGAATTGAAAAATGTATTTAAAATAAAATAATTGTCATAATCATCATAATTAGTTACATAGTGCAGAAATCATGAAATGTATATATCCATCGTAAGGAATGCTGACAGTTAAAATGCACAATTTCCAAATCTATAGAAAATTGTACACCAAACAAATTGTCAATCCAGGCAAATTATGAACTGTCAAAAGCAATAACAGACATAAAACTAGAGGAATTCTCGACTGCGCACAGTCAAAATTTATGCCTCCGGAAGCCGTTGACAGTCAGAAATATTTAGCACATTCATGTTGATTTTTTAAAATTTTGTTTGAAAAATTTAATAAAATATTTTATCATGTGTTAACACTGATATGCCAAGTGGTTCAAGGGGTTAAAGATGACTTCATGACCCCAAAATGTAATCAGACTATTGTCCCTCCCATATGCGTACATGTACATGAGCAAAGTCTGAAAATGATACGCAAAATGGTTCTTAATGGAAGTTATTGCAAGAACAAGCCATTTTCATATACATGACCCTTGTAACCTTTGACCTTTGACCTTGTGACCCCCAAATCTAATCAGATCCTTGTCCCTCCCATATGTACATGTATACATGAGCCAAGTTTGAAGTAGATCTGCCAAATGGTTCTTAAGTTATCATGAGAACGAAAACGGGATGGACGGACGTACATGTACAACTGTACAGTGTACGGACGGATGGACAACCCGAAAACATAATGCCTCCGGCACCCACCTTCGGTGGGCAGAGGCAAAAAAAATAAAACATTTATGAGGAAATGTTTCTTGACCCAAGTAAGGGCATGGATAATGTAGGCCCTGCATGTATGTTCACATAAATCATGTTCATGAACAGTAAATCCAAGAATATGCTTCCATCATACTCCTAATGGCCTGCATGTGCATGCATCTTAAATATAATCAAGCAAAGTACTGTGCATTTTTAAACACATGACCATTAGAGGAATGTTACTTGCTCAAGCCTCAAGGCATCATTCAGATTTCGTAGATCATTCTCTGTCCAATGTATACAGTGTGCAGCTGTAGGAAAATAAATTCACAAACTAATGAAACTACCCCTATCCTCCACACGCTCTGTCCCTGGTGCATGTGTGCAAGTCACGTCCAAGAGTCACTTTCCATGGATTCATGGATTAAATTACGATCATTGCTTATTACCGAGCAGCATCTATTGCCTCTGGCAATGCTTTGGCATCAATCTCTGTGTATATGATACATCAGTCTGCTGGCAAGGAATATAAGAAGGAAACTAGACTTACAGGCTAAAAGCACTTAGCCCTGTCTTTTGTAAACACTACATACATGTACATGTATATATAGAATCAAAGGGATATTTTGTGAATGTATCTGTTTGGACAATACATGTGCACAGGGTTGTCACCAGGGACTTTTTAGTGGTGGAAATTTTATCGCCCAACACCTTGCCACGGGGGTTCAGGGGGACAAAAACTAGTCGGTTTTCAGGGCATATAAGTTATAGTTAAATAGTAAAAAATATCATGTACATGTATCTACATGTACACAGTACACACTGTACTGTAGCTGAGCATTAAGCATGTTCTACTGTACTAGTATTTGGTTTACTTTGTACATACACTGTATACCTGCTGTGAGTGCTGTCAGATTACTCTCTTAAACCACTGAATGAACAAGGTTAAATCAAAATTAAACCACAGTTGCATGTTCGTAGGTCAAAATTTTAGTATTTTTTCTTTGTCAGTGGGGAAATTAGTCCCGGGCGGGCTGGTGGGATATTGCATTGAGTGCCGGTCGGAAATTTCGAGTGGTGGATGGTTCCGACCGGCGCCGACCACCGTAGTGACGACGCTGCATGCGCATACACTTTTTGTGAATTACTATAATGTATAAAGTGTCCTTTTGGTACAATCAAGTTCATAGATCGGTGTACAGATCACAAAGACCAGCTTTTCAATATCAGTAGAACCAGTGGAAGATGAAATTCCGATGTGGACAATAAATGCTCTTTAAAACAATGTAGGCCTACATGTACTTCAGTCCACATGCTCTACTAAGTATCATATTGATACAATCATTGCTCTGTGATATATTTGTAAGTTGCCAAATCCACTTCATACTGATATGAATATGATACATGTACATGTACATCACATAACTTCACGATTCATATCAAGCAGTAGCATACTTTAGTAAATGACCAAAATACACCAGCTCTGTAAAGAGAAGGGTGAGTTCTGGGAAATAGTGGAGTCATTTTACGAGAAATAAAGCATGAACCTCACAAAATTTCATATTTTCCCCATTATCTCTCAAGGTGCAACTTGTCTCCTTCTTAGCTCAAGATATATTATGGGAAAATGTGTTTGACACAACATACAGTGTATGTTGAGTTCACAAAAAGACAAGCAGCATCTTTAGAGATAATGGAGAAAATATTAAATTTTGTGTACAAAACATATGGAGAGTTGTACTACAATCTGAGGATTGCCATAGAAAGTAAACTGAGACTTTTCAAACTTTCATAACTTTCTCATTTCGTAATCGATTTTGATGGAACTTAAAAAAAAAAATTCTTCTCTCTATCCTCTCTTTTCATTAAAATGGATATTTCCCCAGGATTTCATTCTCCTTTAAGAAAATATCCTTGGAAAATACAGGGCTTACATGTACATGTACTTGTATGATACAAAATGTATCCCTATCCCTAAAAATGATGTACATGTACACATACGGGGGGGGGGGGGGGACTGGGATATATACATTTAATACATGCGTGCGTGTTTGTGGGTCAATACTGACTTATATGTATTAACACTTAAATAAATGTTCACATGTACAGATTGTAGACAAGTGATGTGTTATCATCCATTCGTGTAAAAAGTTGACAAGAAAATGTAATTGTGCAATTCCATTTTAACTCAATTACAGAACTATTTCCTTTTTAATTTTTTTTTATTAGTTAAATTTCTGTTTATTCACAAGTCAATGTTCTTTTATCAGTCAATGTTAATATTATATTCCAGCGAATTTTGTTTTATAAACAAAAATGAAATGAAAATATCTTTTCCCTTATTCTTTTTTTTTTTCTCTGTGTAGCCTTAAAGGGTGACTAAAATAGAAAATTAATTGCCCATTTTTCGTAGGAAGGAGTCATCAGGAGCCAAGAAATATCTATCACACACTTTTTTATGCATTCAGTCGTATTTCATAATCATTTGAAAAGTACATTTTTGCTGATTTACACAGTCATAAGCCCCGCTCCTAAAAAAACCCATCGAAGCGACATCATGATCACGTGATCTGTGACGTACGAGAAGTAAGGGGAAATATTCCACCAACCTATATACCGTGCGCGCCCGTACTAGGCCCCGGCAAGCCCCGGTGCCGAGCATGACATTCACCGCATCGACCATTTGCATCGCATATTTTCGTGTGTTTAATAATAACAATAAATTTGATTTTGGGACAATATTTCATCAATAATGCCAAATCGGTGTATAGTTGCGGGCTGTAACAAGACCCCTAAAGATGATGTAAGCCTACATACATCATTTTCCTAAAGATGAAAATCTACGGAAATTGTGGGTCGCAAAGGTATGCTCACGCGGGCAGAGTGGCAAGGGCCAAGCGAGTGGAGTACACTTTGCAGTGATCACTTTTCTTCTCCAGCAGCTGCAGCAGCTTCACCCGCGGCCCCTTCCCCCGCGATCCCTTCACCATGCCCTGGCGCGTCTTCTGCGAAGGGTTCAAACATATATGGTCGAATTCCCCTTGCCACTGCACTTGAGCTTCTTCTCTTTCGGGATCGATAAATCATCTGATAAATCAAAGTTCGTATCTGGCTCAAAAAAGTCCTCCAAATCGGACTCGCGATCGCTATCCATCTCTCTAAGTTACTCGAAGAATTCAGCCAAAAATCTAAGTCAGTACTTGTACCGTAGTACATGTAAAGCGAAGAAAAAAAAAGGCGAGAGTAAAAACAAACCAAACAAAAGCGTTTACCAGTCGCTTAGTACGAGGGGGAACAAAGTTGCCGTACTAAAGATGTGTAGTACATTGCACAGACGCATAAAACGGCTGTGTACGCGTTTAAGACCAATGCAAAACTATCGTTTGGCAAGCTCAGATGGATGAGAACATTGTTCAAAGAAAAGTTTTTAAAAAAAAACAAGAGCTGTATATTGGGGCAAAAGTGTTCACTGATCTTGTAGAAAATATATTGATAATGATTATTCACTCCTAAGACTATATTGATTAATTTCCCTTTTTCATAAATTGTCCGTTGAACAGAGGGGTCAAATACCGCATTGTGTGTACAATGTTACATTGCCGCAGCCTGCAGATCTTGTGCCTCTTACTCTTCATACGTCACTTGGGGGTGTGACGTCAATTAGCCAATCAGCTCACGAGTTTTAAGGAACGGTCCCAAAACCTCTACATTTCCCCCTTTTTCGCCAAAACGAGACATAATTTTGACAATCAATTGGCAGATTCGTGATTTGAAAGCAAAAATACATGGAAACAGCACCTTTTTTCTCTCTAATTTAGTCACCCTTTAATTTGTACATGACATGGAGAACTGAAATTACAAAATGTGCTCTACATGTATCTTCCCTCTAGTTTCAGATAAGTAAGAAACATTTATCTCAAGATCAGGATTTGCTTTCATGGTTTTATTTTACTGCCCATAATACTTGTGACTCAAAAGGGTTTATTGCCAATCAGCTCACGAGTTTTAAGGAACGGTCCCAAAACCTCTACTTTTCCCCCTTTTTCGCCAAAACGAGACATAATTTTGACAATCAATTGGCAGATTCGTGATTTGAAAGCAAAAATACATGGAAACAGCACCTTTTTTCTCTCTAATTTAGTCACCCTTTAATTTGTACATGACATGGAGAACTGAAATTACAAAATGTGCTCTACATGTATCTTCCCTCTAGTTTCAGATAAGTAAGAAACATTTATCTCAAGATCAGGATTTGCTTTCATGGTTTTATTTTACTGCCCATAATACTTGTGACTCAAAAGGGTTTATTGCCAATCAGCTCACGAGTTTTAAGGAACGGTCCCAAAACCTCTACTTTTCCCCCTTTTTCGCCAAAACGAGACATAATTTTGACAATCAATTGGCAGATTCGTGATTTGAAAGCAAAAATACATGGAAACAGCACCTTTTTTCTCTCTAATTTAGTCACCCTTTAATTTGTACATGACATGGAGAACTGAAATTACAAAATGTGCTCTACATGTATCTTCCCTCTAGTTTCAGATAAGTAAGAAACATTTATCTCAAGATCAGGATTTGCTTTCATGGTTTTATTTTACTGCCCATAATACTTGTGACTCAAAAGGGTTTATTGCCCTTTTAGTTTGCAGCCTGTTGACATTGGCTTTTGTGCATAGTAATTATGTTCACTGCAAATACATGAAAATATAAAGCTAATAGTGTCTGTACAAATACTGGAATGTTTTAAAGAGGACAGTTTGGAAAATTTGTGATGAATGATTGAGCACATGACCGTGGGCATGTCTCCCATACACGTAGTGTAAATCCCTATCATTACTAAAAAAAAAAAGAAAAAAAAAAAAAAAGAGAGAGATAAAGGAACAGGATTTTAAAAATGGGGGGGGGGGGGGAGAGAGAAACTGGAATACATATATATATACATGTATGTTCAATACATACTTGAGTATGTGTACATGTATGTTGGTCAATATTGACTTACATACTGTACAAACACTTAAATAACGTGTGCACATGTACAGATTGTAGACACTTGGTTCTGTTATCATCCATTTGTGTGAAACGTGAGACAAGAAAACGTAATGTAAATTGTGCAATTCCATTTTAACTCGATTAAAGAACTACATGTATTTTCTTTTATATTTTTTATTTTTATTAGTGAAATTTCTGTTTATTCACAAGTCAATGTTCTTTATCAGTTAAAGGAAACCAAAACCCAAGGAGAGAATCAATGTTATTGGAAAGTGAAAATTCAGAGAAGCACTTTACAAAAAGTTTCATTAAAATTGGTTAAAAAATGAGAGAGTTATGGAAGTTTGAAAAGCCTCGTTTTACTTTCTATGGGGATCCTCAAATTGGCAAAATTGCTTCAAAATGGCTGATTTTGTGAACAACTCTCCATTTGTTTTGTACATAGTTTTTCAGATTTCCCCCATTATCTTTCAAGGTGCAGTTAATCTCCTTCTGAGCTCAACATATATAATGGGAAAATGTATTTTACACCACATATCTCGAGTTCAGGAGGAGACAAGGAGCACCCTGAGAGATAATGGGGAAAATCTGAAAATCTGTGTACAAAACAAATGGAGAGTTGTTCACAAAATCAGCCATTTTGAAGCAATTTTGCCAATTTGAGGATCCCCATAGAAAGTAAAACGAGACTTTTCAAACTTCCGTAACTCTTTCATTTTTTAACCAATTTTAATGAAACATTTTGTAAAGTGCTTCTCTGAATTTTCACTTTCCAATAACATTGATTCTCTCCTTGGGTTTTGGTTTCCTTTAATGTTAATATCATATTCCAGTGAATTTTGTTTTATAAATAAAAATAAAATGAAAATATTTTTCTTTTTCTATGTTGTCACACAATAATTTCATCCCATTATATGAGAGTCCTTCAAAGGGTCTACAGAATATCTTAATGTAGCCTTTGTAAATGACATGGAAAATGGAAATGACAAAATGTTCTCCATTTTCCCTCTAGTTTCAGATTAGTAAGAAACACTTATCTCAAGATCAGGATTTGCTTTCATGGTTTAATTTTACTGCCCATAATACTTGTGACTCATAAGGGTTTATTGCCCTTAAATTGGAAGTCAAAGTTTGCAGTCTGTTGACATTGGCTGTTGTGCATACAGTGTAGTTACTGCAAACACATGAAACTAATAATCTGTTATCATAAAGCTAATAGTGTGTGCATGAATACTGGAATATTTTAAAGAGGGCAATTTTGGAAAATTTATGATGAATGATTCGGCACATGAATGGGCATGTCTCCCATACATGTAGTGTAAAGATCAAAAGAGGTCCCGGTCACTGACTTTTACAAGTGTTTATGCAATGATGTATTACTGCAGGTCTTGCAGCAGAATTGCTGTTTAAGTCATATACTGTACAGTATAAGCCATAAATTTCGCGGCCATAAATTTTCGGGAATAGGACTAACCAGACTATTTCGCGAGTGGTTGAATTCGCGGTCGGAATATTCTCAAATCTACAAAGAGCGGTGATGATGTACTTTTGCACAGCGAAGTGGTGAATTTCTGACCAGGAGACAATTTCATCCGACTTATGTTGGCAATATTTTGCTGTGTTGTTAAATTCGCGACCCACTCGCGATTCGCGAAATTCGTGAAAATAAAACCCCGTGAAATATATGGCGTATACAGTATTCATTTACATGTAAGCATTGCAAGTCGAAAACTATTTACATGTATGTATGGAGACACAAAAATATGTAAGGGTATGAGCAAGATACATTGAAATTATACTACATGTACATGTACAAAATACAGTCAAACCTGCTTTAGCAACCACCTGTCTATAAAGACCATAACTTTTGTTTCCCTTGAAAAGTGTTTCTCATTGAAACATGTATTAAAGGAACTTGTACATAAAGACCACCTGCTCATAAGACCACTTTTCTTGTCTCCCTTGAGTGGTCTTTATAAACAGGTTTCACTCTACATGTAAGTGTAACATACTGTACACTCATTTAAAGGGAATCTTGAGTTCTGGAAAAGGTTAAAAATAATTTGTTAGCTTTCTCATTTCTTTTATATGTCAGTTTGGAAGAACATCATAGTAGAAATTCCCCTGAAAATTATTGCTCTTCAAATGCTCTTATATTCGAAATATGACTAGAAATAGCTGAAATGTTCGGGCCGAACATTCATGCCACTTGTGTGTATAGTCCCATATACCCATTTCTGTGTGCAGTACATGTGCTTTTCAGTGAGATTGGGTCAATTTCTTATCTATTTTGATGATTCCAAAACAACATAGTATTAAAAAAAATTCTTATGTAGACATGGTCAACCTTTCCCCATTCCTTTGAGACAGTTTATTTCACAATGTAATTGCATGGCCAGAATTCTATTTTACATGTACATGTATGTTTAAGCTTTCATTATGACATAAAGACAGACTAGTCTAAGGAAATTGTTCACTTTCTAAAAGCAAAATGGAGTTATGCTATGCTCCTGTCACCTCTGTCAGGCTGTGACTCCTGTCCAATTCCTCAAATTAGTGCAGCACTGTACATACACTGTAAGAGCTCAGTTCTGTATCCCTTTATACAGGGAGCAGGAGTGTTATCAACGCTAAATGTCAAGTAGGCCTACAGAGCTTCATGTGAATGAATGTTTGGATAACGACACCTGAGCATGTATGCACAAAAGTAAAAGTGTATACATTGGGTTTCTTGTCACATGGTCCAATCAACATTTAGACAGTATCCAGATTCATATCCATTCCAACTACTAACTGGTCTAATATGAGAGAAAGAGAGATAAGGATGGGAAGGAAGAAGGAATGGAAGAGGGGTAGGAAGAGGATTGGAGAGAGGGGAAAAGGTTGGGACATGCAGAGGGGAAAAGAGCAGGGAAGGAAGACAGAGCACGGGAGGGGAGGGGGTGGCAAGAAAGGGGGACAAGGGAGGAGGCTAAGGAGAGGGGCAAAGAGGAGAAAGGAACGAAGTGGTGCAACAAGAAGAAGTTGAAAAGTGAGACAGTAGGGGATGGAAAACAAAAGAAGAGGGAAAAGATAAAGCAGACTTTACCTTATCACCCGATACTGGCATGTACCCCTGGCCATTCCAATTCTTAGGTTCAAGTCTATTCTCCTTCTCCTCTTCCAGTAGAGGTGCCTTGGTGGTGGTATTGATGCGCACTACCTCTGTTATCCTGGGAGCGGGCGGGGCTTCTCCGCCCCTCTCTGTACATCCATGGGATCCAGGGCAAACGAAATCTCGGTTAGTTTTACTGACAGGTTCTAATGTTTGCTGTGGCCATGTGTAGAGAAGCAGTGCTGCTCCTATTAGGGTGCTGTAGAACAGCAGGTGGCTTAATGTCAGTGCTTGCCGCTATACCAAGTAAAACAAAAAATAAACAAACAATGTACATGTACACGTAGAATCAAAATGTAAATGTTGTACACTTGAGACCTACATGTAAAATACATGATGTTGACCTACAATATACATGTATAAAGTATTCCAAAAAAAATTCTTGCATACATGTAGACCCACTCTATGAAGAAAGTATATTAATGGGCTTTCCCACACTGTATAATATAATTCATATTCAAATATCATGATCAGGGAGAAGCACTGTCTTTGGACTCTTAGCACTTGAGTAAATGGCCTACATGGCATACTAACCATGGACCTACTCTAGTAGGTCCATGATGTAACTGAGCACAGGACTACACAGGTCTGTGAGAAAGAGAATTTCAAAAGTGTACATGTACATGTAAATTTAAAAAGAAAAAAAAGTCCTTTTTGGGGGGGTTAACCCTTTCAGGACAGGAATTATTTAAGGCCTATATTGATCACAATTTGTTCTTCAAATTGGCATCAATAATATTTTTCTTTTAGTACTACAAGATTGTAATAAGGGGTAATGTCTTTGAAAACAATATACATGGTTAAAAGAATAGGCGAAAAGTTGAAAAAGTTGCCAATTTTGATAAAAAACAATGATTTTGAACCTCTCAATGTGTTGCCAATTTAAAGATTTTAAATCTTATTCTCCTTTTTAAAATTCCTGGGAACAAACGCAATATTGTCATGTAACAAAAATGGACACAGTGTGTGCAGAAATTTTTTGCTCTTTCTACTCATGTATCTGGTATATTTTTTAGGGCTCTGAATCAAAAGTTATTGAGCCCAACCACAAAATGTGGTCAATTGTCTCGAAAGGGTTAAGGATGGGGGGGGGGGGGGGGGATAGTGAATGTGAATATGTCTCTGCAGAGTGCAGTTACCATTGTTACTGATTATGAGACAATGATTGGAACCCATTGTTGAAACTTGAAAGTAATATTTTTGTTGACTATCAATGATGTAATCTATGAATATCAAAGAAAATTTTAGAGCCAATGCTTTGGTTAGTTCGGACTAATTTTATACACTACATGTATATTGTTTCAGGTTTATTGTGTAAAAAACATTCATATACCCCACCATATATGTACTGTATATAATGATATTAGATGACATACACATATAAGCAAACCTACATGTAAGCTGCAAATTTACTTAGCTTACATGTACAGTGTACATGTACATGTATGTGGATCCCAGTGCAATAAAAACTGTAAGATTTTCATAAGGTTGCTTAATAGTGACTAAATACAGAAGTACATTATCTCTTCTTTTTGTTTTTTTTTTACTAAGGACACTATCGAAACTGCATTGTACATGTACGTAACAATCAAAAGGACTACATGTACATGTACAGTGTAGGCTAATTTCAACCCACTTACTTCCAAAACAAACCCCCAAAATACATTTAGGGAAATGATACTGACACTGTATTTACGGGTACCAATTTATAATACACTTACCAAGGAAAGGCACAATTTGCTTCCAAAGCTTAACATCCTGATCAAGATTACTCAAAATATGGTTCCAAACTGGTTACAGTACATTAAAAAAAAAACCCAAAACACTACATCTTAGACACAGCAGGTAATGGTACAGCTGACACCAAAACTTGACAAATAGTGAAATAGTCCATGTGACCTGGTTCCTATAGGCCTACATGTACATGTAGTGTATACACGTAAGCTACAATAGACTTTATGTGAAGAAAGGACACAAGTCCAAAAGAAAAAAAAAAGGGAGGGGGGGGGGGGGGGGGCATGTATACTGTGCATACATATCCCAGTTTCAAAATGCCAAATTATACACAAAACATATTTCATGGACTTTTTCAACCTCCTCTGGAGAAGGAACCAAGTTTGATCAAGGAGTTATCACTCCTTGGTTTGATGGGGTACTGTACATACATGTACTGTACATGTATGTACATGTACATGTAGATCATATTTTATGCTCTTACATGTAGTTGCCCCTTTTCACAGATACATGTAGTTTGATTACATGTAGTTTAATTTCAGAATGCCGTGTGGTAGTTAAATTATATTGGAAAATTTCAGCTACTGAGGGTCAAAATGTGACCTTTTTTCCACTTCACCTACATGTACAATTTAAATGCATATATGTACATGTAGTTTTGAAAACCCAATTTAATGGACTGCATGACTTGAATTACATATACATGTAGAATTTAGAACGTACATGTGAGTAGCTTGCATGTACGTGTATCTATGCAAACTGCAATGAATTAATGAATGCCCATGAAAACAAAAAAGATACATGTAGCATTTTGTGATTCTGACTAGGCCTCTAGTTCCTGTAGTTAAGGAAAGTACACTTGAGTCCTTCTGGTAGAAACTGCCAGGAGAAACAAAGGAAATCATGTGACCCAGACAGGATAAAAATCCTACCTTGACAAGTTTTATGACTTGTCCTGTACATACACATGTCTCTAAAATGACTTGCTGTTACAGACAAGCGAAATATAAAAATATCTTTTTACTGAACTACATGTAAAAAAAGAATATTTATGCAACTAATGTCACATTACTACATGTACATGTACATACAGTGTACATGTAATTCATAGTGAGAAATGTTTAAAAGGAAGAGAACACTAGTCAAAAAATATATACAGTATATCATACATGTAGGCCAGGCATTAATTCAATAAAGCTGATAGTTAGATTAGAGGAAAATGAGCTTCAAAATGATGTACATGCATACAGAAGAAAACTGCCTATTTGAAACTATTTGTTTATGAAACCGGAATGTACACTGTACATGTACATGTACATGTAGCTTGTTTCTTGCAATTCCTGGTTTATTCTGCACTAACAGTTTTGTTGCCAGCATTTGTTTGATTCAGACGTTGTCTGCAGGTGCAGAAGCACTACATGTACATGTACATGTATAGTAGAATATATTCTAAGAATATATTACAATGTATTTGAGCAATGGCAATTTTCTGTGATGTGTGCTGATGTACACTCCTATGTATACATGTTGTCTTTGGCCTGTATGTATCTGTGCTGGCAGCATAGACAGGCTTTAAAATAGCATTAAAATGAAAATGTCAAAAAAGTGTCAAAACATTTTGGCAATGTTGCAGGAATACATGTACATACCCTGCCATAGAATGGTAAAAACCAGGTGAACTTTCGCACTGGCCTATTGATGAAAGACATGATGCTACACGTACATGTAGAACACCCCTCAGCGCACCCCTACGCTCACTGCTTCGCCCCCTTGATGAGGTCCAGATAAAAACTGGCATGCCCTGCAAAGAGAAGAACAGATCAGATTCTCATTATAGTACAGAGATTTCTTCATTTTCTCGATTCACAATATTTTCTTATCCTGACAATAACTAAAATGTATAGGCCACCAACGTATTAACCTGTTGACTACTCAATTCTCTACTTCCTATACATGTAAGCTCAGAAGAGGGACTACCCAGTACCCACTGGCAGTATCATTGTTTTTTCTCTTTGATTGTCTTGATGATGCTGAGATAAACTGTTCCAGATTCACGAAGCTCATACATGTAGCACTATTGTTAGACATCTTCCCAGCCTCTGTAAGGTACTCATAATGCAGCCTTATTGCTGTGGTATTGATGTCAGTGTTACAAGTCAAATGGCAACAACTAAATGTCAAGTTGGAAACCAATCCTAAAGACAGTCATTCAGACCTGTAGGTCTACATGTAAAATAAGGGGAGACTGGAGTAACTGTGACCCCAGGGCAATTGTCGCTTTGTCTTTGAGAGCTAATTTTCTTTGATGCATCACTCAATGATAATGCTTTGGATGTATGTACATGCCTATGTAGCTCAAATCTTCTCAAATCACAAAAATCAATCATTTGATTGATTTTGGAAGATGCAACAATCCAAATTTTGTTGGCTGTAAAGTGGCTGTAAAGTGGCAAATCTACATGTACATGTACTTTCCATTTTGGCATGTAATGCCATTGTATGTAAAGCCATTTGGATGAGATTTTGGTGGAAATAGAAACAATATGAACTGCGAAACACACACAATAGAAAAACATCCACATTAATATTTTCAACATCAGGGCTGTACAGAGAGATCAAAGAGAAAATGCTGCTATGGGTAATTGCAGCCCCTATGCATTAACAGTGCAAAGTTGATGGGTACCCATGTCTTATGACACTGTACATGAAAATTGCTTTGAAACTGAAAGCTTTTAATATTGTTCCTCTGCATACATGTACATGTAGTGGTATCAAATATTCAACATTATCACTTACATTAATTTGATGCAGCATACACATACATGTACATGTAGGAAAAAGTGAAAGGTGCCACAATTATCCCAGTCCAGTCTACCGTATATTAAACATGTACAGTATAGGCTACACTGTACACATGTTCTTGTACCTTTACTACTTCACAGTACATGTAAACGCCCTCACTTTTCCCAACAAATAATTAATCCACTGTTATACGGCCATACTAAAACTAGTCACCAACAAAGGAGTAATTTGAATTAAATATCAACATCGAAGTACAAACAAATACCCAGTCTACAGCTTTTAAACAAAATTGATGCACTTTAATTTTGAAAAATTTTGCTCTGGAAAGGTCTTACATAGTACAGAAATGTCAGAGAGAGAGCGACATGTACAGTATGGCAAAAAGAACAAAGGAATTAATAAAAGAATAACATGAGTTGCAACAAGACAATCTCACAATGTCAAGTAGCTCTGTTATCTCAATAGAGCTTCAGTGAACTTATTTACGCCATCAGTCTTAACATTCTTATTGCAACATACAGAATTTCGTACTCAGCACAGCTACTAAGTAACATTTAATACTGGGAATGTTGTAATCACTTGAACTGTGCTAGATCTATACATTATACTTTATAATGAAGGACTTACAGGAAATGAGATCACTCTATCCAATAAATTCCATTGTAGCAGTTTACCAGACAAACATTGAATAAAAGAATAAGGAAGTTTACAAGTATGTACATGTACATGTACATGTACAATGTAGTTTTAAATACTACCTGTACATGTAGAATTTACATGTAATATTCACATACAACAACCAAGAGTGGTATTCTGAGAAAAAAATGCATGTTAACCCATTGCCTACAGGAAGTGAGTGGACCCTGTATTAAGCCTATGGGAATGAGATAATTCAGTAGTCAACTGGTTAATACATGTATAATGGCATCATAAATCAAAGTCAGATAAACTCCACACATGTACTTGTACATGTACACCTAAACCCATCAACAATAAACATGAATCGGTGTACACCTGTAAGCAGGCTTGGGTTTTTCTTCCAAATCTCTGGTTTTCTGTGGCAGTTCCAATTCAGACCCATACAAAACAGTGAGCTCATCCAGGGAAATGAGGGGCAAACTGTATGTACGTACATGTACATAATGTCACAGAAATTATGTTAAAATCTTTTGCATGAATGAAAACACAAAGGAGACCAAGGAGGGGGGGGGGGGGGGAAGGGGGGAGGGGCAGGTCTCATTGAGACCTGTACAATGTACATGTACATCATCTGTGTACACAAAAACGGATAACCATATACTTTTTCAGCATTAGGCGCGTAACCCGGGTTACGCGTTTAGGGCATATCAAGAAAAGGGGTATCAAATTCAGAGGTGATAAGAAGAAGATCCGTTGAAACTTGAAAGGGGTATAAAAATCATAGATGACGGGTCTCCCTGTTTAGGGTATATCAAAACTACTCCTACCCCCGCTCCTACCCGATTCCTAGTTTCCTACTGCAATCCCCCTTTAGGGTGCTTTTCAGAAAGTGATTTATGCGGCTGATGTACATGTCTCAATGAGACAGGCCCCCCTTCCCCCCCCCCTTCTTTCCCAAAAGAATATTAGGCGTGGTTAACTCCATAATACATGGCCTACACCTACTCAGTGATCCCTCCTATCACAAATGATTGACGTGTAGCTTATCATTACTACATGTATGCCAACCAATCTGTATGCCTAAGTCCTGAGACTTGGCTCAGGGACATATGTAGGTACATGTACATGTACATCCTGTGTACATTGTAAGCCTCCTCAGTATTTATGTGTAGTAGGCAAGGTATACTGCCCATTCCCAAATTTTACATTTTTACCTGCATACAGCATAGTATAAAGAATGTTTTCTACTATTTTCTTTCATAATTATTCTTTCATTTGACACCATTAACCAATTAAAACATGCATGCAGATCAGGCCCCGTCTATGGCCCTGTTCAGGCACTTTTTGGAAGCAAACCGTGCCAAAGCGTTCCGTGCAGACCCGAGCCGCGCCAAAGCTTACCGTGCCAGAGCAGTTAGAAAGCTACATGTAGTGTTCAGGTGCTTATTGGGAAGCGTACCTCGGAGGTACGTATTCGGTACGCTTCGCGGTCGAATCCGGGGGGATGATACGCTGCGTAGCAACCAGGGTCAAACGTGAGGAATTTGGCGTGCTATTCAACACAACTATTGTGTCCTGGGATCATGACAGCTGATATCATGATTTAAGCTGAAACTTCCAAGCCTACATGTAGCTGTGAGCAAACGTCATGCAATACACTGTACGTGAATAAATAACATGCAATTTAGCGCGCCTGTTGAATTATCACTTCCAGGACGGTACGGTTTCCGTTCAGGTGCTTGTCGAGGCATGGTATGGTTCGCTTTGGCATGCTCTGGACCACCTCGTGAGGTAGCTGCAGTGGCATGCTTCTGGAGCGGCATGGTACTGGTACGGTTCGCTTTAGGAGCGTTCAGGCGCCTCCTCTGGCACGGTATGGTACGGTTTGGCATGGGTACCGTATGCTTTAAAGAGCGCCTGAACAGGGCCTCAGATGGTCAACGTAACTTTAAGGGGTCAAATCTTATGGGAAAAATGGGGAGACTATTTTGGGGCAGGTTCCCAGCTACTACATTGAATAGGCTTCTACAATGTACATGTACATGAATGTATCCCTAAAGAGCAATATATTTAAAGAAAAGTATTCAGAGAAACGTAATAAAACTTGATCCGAAATTTTTTTGTCTCCGGATCCGAACAAGAAGAGTCCTTTGCAATTCCACCCTCTGGGTGAAATTTGGGGGATGGCGCGATTAGTGGAGAGTTGCGCCCTGTGTGGGATATGCGTGTAGAGAAAGAGCAGCATCTTAGGGGAATACATGTAAACCAAATAAAAAAACAAACGGACACAATATAGACTAGCCAGTTGTCCGCAGGTACAGTACATCATTCATGGAAAATGGCGGCCCCTATGTGCAGCAGATGATGGGCAAAAGACGTGTTTGGTGGGATCTAACACATTCTAGAACTTTCTTCATGGCTGTCCAATTTTGGTAAATTACATGTAGAATTAATCAGCAAGTTACGCTTCATATAATATGTACATGTATATATACATGTACATGTATATATACATGTACATACATCTACATGTAGGCCCTGTACATGTACATTCCGTGCATCATGAGGTACACATGTACATGTATTAGTTACATGTCGTTTTTCCGAAGGTTCATAATTCCGATAAGTTCGTTATTCCGAAGGTTCATAATTCCGAAGGCTGGTTACTCCGAAGGTCTGTAATTCCAAAGGTTTGTTTTTCCGAAAATGAAAGAAGGTTCATAATTCTGAAGGTCTGTACATGTATTTCTGAAAATGAAATAAGGTTTGTATTTATTCTGAAAACGAAATAGGGTTTGTAATTCTGAAAATGAAATAGGGTTCGTAATTCTAAACATGAAGTAGGGTTCGTAATTCCGAAATCGAAATTAGGTACCTAAAAAGGAGGGGGGGGGGGGACCAAAACAACTGAGCAGCCCCCCTCCGAATCAAGGGTCCAAAAAAATGGAGAGATAACAGAGAAAAGAAAATTATTACAGAATAAGAACCAGTGAATAACATTTATCTGGCGGCCACCGGATAATTTTATCTTTCCTTATGTTACATGTATGTTGTTTTCTTTCCATCATCTTCTCTTTCTAATTTTCCTGATGTTATTCTTTGTTTTTATCATTCTATCTTTCTCTCTTTCTATCTTTCCTTTTTTTATTCTTTGTTTTTATCCTACCATTTCCTATTTTCAACATGAGTATAGAAAGAGAAAATGATAGAATAAAAACAAAGAATAACATAAGGAAAGATAAAAACTTAAAAGAGAAAAAGACAGAAGAAACTCAAACAAAGAATAACATGATGAAAAAGAAAGAGGAAATGATAGGATAAAAACAAAGAACAGCAGAAGGAAAGATAGAAAGTGAAGAAGATAGAAGGAAAATAAGTTATAACATGATAGAAGGAAAGACAGAATTATCTATCTTTCTTTATGTTGTTGTATATAGAAAGAGGAAATGAAAGAAGGATAAAAATAAGGAATAACATAAGGAAAGATAGAAAAAGAAGAAGATAAAAGGAAGAACAAAAAATAAAGTGTAGAAAGAGGAAATGAAAGAAGGATAAAAACATAAAATAACATACCTGTAAGGAAAGATAGAATTATCCGGCGGCCGCCAGATAATTCACTGGTTCTTATTCTGTAATCTATAGGTTTTTTCCTCAAGATTTTATCTCTCTCCCTTTTTTTGGACCCTTGATATGAAGAGGGGGTGGAGCTGCTCAGTCGCTTTGGTCTCCCTCCCTCCTTCTTAGGTACATTTACCTTATTTCATTTTCGGAAATACGAACCTTCGGATTTATGAACCCTAATTCATTTTCAGAATTATGAACCTTCGGATAAACGAACCTTCGGAACATTGTACCTTCAGAATAACGAACCTTCGGAATAATGCAACAGATGTTCGAAATTATGAACCCCTAGGAATGGGAAATTTGCGTTTCGGAATTATAAACCTTCGGAAATACGAACCTTTGGAAAAACGAGTGCCCCCCGAACTATGTTCACAATTCAGGCACTACTGTACATGTACATTCTGATGTACATGTAAACGGGCATACACTTAAACATGTACATGTACAGTACATGTACATGTACATGTATGTTCGGTGATATTCCATACTCACAATAACAAATAAATTTGTGATCTTTTCATTTTCAGCATCCTTGTAAAACGAAGAATGTTAGCCTACAAAAAAAATTATGGATTACACTTGCCCAAAAGTCCCACACATTAAAATACATTGGGTGAATTCAAGTTCGGTGTTGAAAGCTGGTGTTGGTGTTGGGGCAAAACTAGCACCAGCCACAACACCGAACCTGAAATGAAGCTGGTGCTGGAATTGACTTCACTAGGTGTTGAGCTATCAATAAAGTGATTGGTATTATTTTTATAAACCCTAAATTTGGTGTTGGGGAAAGAATCAGCAGCCCAATTCAAGCTCTCAACACCAACACCAACACCAACACCGAACTTGAAATCACCCACTGTACATGTACATGTACATGTACATGTACATTGCTTTTATTTATAGGTTTACATGAATTGTAAACAACACAGAGTATCATAATTTAGAGACCTTTGGAGTACAGTGATTATCACATGATGTGAAATACTATTTGAAATGGAAAGTTAGGTAGACTTACAACTTACATACATGTAGAAATAAAAACTTATGAGATAAAGACTTAATTAATAAGACTTAAATAACACCAACTGCCCATGTGGGTGAAACAACTACAGTACCCTGATTGAGCATGACCAACTCTCCTCTACCATACATGTGTATGTACATGTAGTTACCAAGTGAATGATGTCATTATCCAGTGCTGTAGGACTCGAGTTCGGACTCGGACTCGAGACCGGTCTCGAGTCCCTATTTCTCGGGACTCGGACTCGGACTCGGACTCGAGCCACAAGGACTCGGTCTCGGACTCGGACTCGATGGTGACTCGTGACTCCGGCGAAAATCGGGCCGAGACCGGCAACGAGACCGGCAATTTTTTCCGTTTTCCGCTTTTAATTTTAGCTCAAAAAATTACCCCAGGGCACGCAAAAAACAACCCCCGCTATTTTCGCGCACCTTGCTCGATTGAGCGGTATTTTGAACATGAACTTTAAAACAATAATCGCCGTAACGGTACGAGAATGTGCCCAAATATATGTAGATGATAGACGATAAGATTAGTCGTTTTATGCTCGTATGTATACACTCGTTATACACGTATGACACAGACAAGTATTGAAATTGATATTAACATTTGGAGATGGATTAATCTACAAACACACGTTTCTCCATAGACCCCAGATTAATGAACTAGCTGATACATGTACATGTACAAGGGTTTTATTAGGGTTCGAAGATTCAATTTTTTATTACGTTAATCAGCTATTTGATAACAATGAACTATTGGTGTTCCTGGTGAAATATTATTTTTCCCTCTTTTTCCATTTCATTAGGAAACTTTCTTTTCTATAATCTGGCTTTAATGGCATTCAACCTGTAATCTTTTTGTTCTGTTGACTTATAACTGATAAAAGATAAAATTATAACCATAGACATTATCTCAACACTTCCAATTCAATGTTCTTACCTTCTGTCAGAATTTTTAGTGCACTGTTAAGAGCTGATAATCTTACTGAACTTAATCTTCTTAAGCACCAAGCGATATGTCACGGCGACAAATCACTCTTTGTGAGCAAGCCTTTATAGTTGTCCGCATTCATACTAAGAAAAATTACAATAAATTAGATTCTCTGACAAATGGAAGTTTTCAATTAACCATAAACTATTTATGTTATTGAGAGTTCACAGTAAGGCATTTATCATAATAAAAATAATGTGACGTAAAAAAAAACTTTGCAATTTAAGATGTTTCCATCGTGACTCGGACTCGGACTCGGATGTCCAGGACTCGGGACTCGGATGCCAGGACTCGGACTTGGACTTGGACTCGGACTCGGATGGGATGGACTCGACTACAACACTGTCATTACCAAATAGTCCTCAAAACCATATTCTGACCAAAGGAATTGTAAAATGAAAGAGTCTAGCAAACAAAGACAAAAGCTACAAACCCACTTGGTAAACAGGAACAGGAGGGGGAAAAGCACAGTATTTGAACTTCTTCTTCAATTGCCTCTGGGTCCCTTCATACAATGCATAAGCTGGTACTAAATCAACAATGTGGAAATAGGACAAATGTACATGTACATACGTGCAAGAGCTTCTACTTATACATATACATCACTTTGTGGAATAAATTAAGGCAATGTATGAACAACTTGTACAATTGAAATGCAGTTTCTTTCAAAGTGATTTGGTAACTTTGTAGAGGCTTGATAAAATCTGAGCTGCCTGGCCTTACATGCTATCAGTGTACAAATGTATGTAATATGGTGTAAAAATGAAGCCCAGGAAAAAAAAAAGCACTTCAGAATCATCATGTGCTTCACAAAAGTAAACGTATGCAAGTGACCGGAAATGCCAGACTCATTTTCCCCCATAGACTCAGTGTTAGACTAAAGCATATACATGTACTTACATGTATAGCCATACGCTTTCGTAAATGGGAGTATTCAGTCATAGATATCTTAATATTTGAAAACCTTTCAATGCCTGGCTATTTATTTATCATTCTGAACATCATTATACAAGACAGATATCAAAATTCAACAATTTATTAAATCAAGCCTCCACAAAGTTACCAAATCCCTTTAAGATTTATCAGATTATTTTTCAAGGTGCACAGAGTTTGTAAAATTAAGTCAACAATATTTATTTTTCTAATTCCTTTGTTGTTGTTTTTTCACTGTTGAATGTACATACAGTACATGTATGCACAGTATATGAGGGAATGATACACGCTTTCAGAAGTTAGCTTCGCAATGCCTTTATTACATGTAATTCATCTCATTATTACAAGTTTAAATTATTGTTAATTCTTAAAATTTGCCTTTCACTGATATAAATTTAACAGGTCATATTGTTTCTCAACTAACAATTTACAGATAAATTTATGGCAATATATCACAAAGCTAATCATAGTAATCTACATTGTACAATTACATGTAGAACATGAAGTTATTCACAAAACTACATGTACAATACTGCTCATTTGTACATGTAAGCCCCTTACATGTACTGTACCTACCTCAGTTTATATGAGTGCACCTTGACGTGTACACAGGTCATCATGTCATCAAAAACATTCACAAGAAGAAGAGTGTATACATGTGTATGCATTATACATGCATGTACATGGATGGTAACTCAGAGCATTGATGGCTAAGATCAAGGAGTTATCACTCCTTGCTAAGATCAGCCCTTGGCAAGTTTATGGTTGACTAAGGACTACATGTACAGTGTACATACTGTACATGTATACATGTACATTTACATACACTATGTATACATACATGTATGTACATTTACATACACTGTACATGTATACATGTACATGTACATTTACATACACTGTACATGTTCAACATTATCAACCTACACTGTAGGCCTAAAATTCATTTTTTTTAAATGTTTGTCTACATTGGTTGACAAGATAACCAAGAAAATATATCTACTAGGATTGAAATTGTGCTTGCTCCAGTAGATTAGTTCACAAGTTCATGACTACCAGTACACCGTACTGTACATGTATGTACATCAAACTTCATGCATGCTTCTCGACTTATTGTTATATACATGTACTTGCAATCAACCAGATGATTGCCAACATAGCAACAACATGCAACCTGTATTCCAACTACTGGAATACAAGAACTGCTGACACATACATGTATACATGTATACATTGGTTACAAGTTACATGTGGGTTCTTGTAGTAGCAGTTTTCTTTAATTTTTATTACATTTACTGACTGGTTCCTTTCCAAAATATAACATTTGTTGATAACTCTGGTTGTACTGATTAAAGGTCATGTAAAGTTTTGGTAAGCCCTCAAAAACTGTTCGTCAGATTTCTTCAATTTTTGTCGATAAATAGCAAGATACTAGCAATATTAAGACACTGTGAAGATTTCGCCTCCTAAAGTTTAATATTAAACAAATAAGAGGCAAAAACTAATTTATGTGCCGGGACAGGCACGTAAAATCCCAACAAAGGCAGCATGTGCTATACACTGTAAACACACGTGTAAAACCAATGATGAGTAGCTACACACAGTGCACACATGCTGTCTCTATTCGAAGCCCCAAGATTGCTGTGCGGGGAGCTGTCGGGGTGGAAGGGTCCTAGCATAATGGCAGTGATCAAGCATTCCTTACAGATATTTACACTGAAATTCACCAGAAATCATAGATGGAATACCAAATGATCTCTTACAGACATCTTTTAATACAAGGAGAACAACATGAGACTATATTTAACATGTTTCTTTCCAATTTCCTTTTTGCTACCGATACTGTACATGAGCTTTAAAGGGGAAGTCCATCCTGATATCAAGTTGATTTCAATAAAAGCAGAAAAATTTAATAGAGGAATAGACTAATGGAAGTTTTTTCTTTTCAGAACATCTAGCAAAGAGGTCCTTGAAAGCCGAAAGGTGTACATGTATACATGTACATCACAGAGTTACCCATTTGTCTTTTTCTGATTAAAACTGCATAGGAATTCATTTTTATCAGATTTTCCTCAAACTTTCACTTAGATAGTACATTGTATCTTTTTCTAAACCAATTTAATCAGAGTGGACATCCCCTTAAAAGAGCAGAATTATTAGATTTCTACATACATGTAGGTGCGTAAAGTTACTTTTTTGATTTGTGAAGTATTAACTGTTTTTCTTCATCCTTAGTTTATCAATAGACCTGTTCACAAAGTTATTCAAATTTATGGATGTTTCTTACCCGGGGACCTAGTAACGAGGTACATGTATTCCATGAACCTGTTATTAATGAATGAACTACAATATTTGGAATCCAGTGTGCGTACATTACTTGTTGCTATGTCTGACAAGCCTCTGACAATCTTTCAGGTTGTCAAGAACAACCTTTGTTTTAAAAGTATGCATGAAATTTGAATATAATATTTGTGAACAGGTCTACTACCATAATTCTAATACTAATGTGACAGAGTACATGTATTTCATATTTCTTTCATTCTTTGCAAAATGCCATTACTGAATGTAAATTTGTACTTTAAAACTGATAATTACAGCATTCACATACATTGTACATGTATGTAGATAAATTATATGCCATCCGCCCATCCCTTTACTTTTTACTCTTCGATGTACATAGCGTAATAGTTTAGTTTTTTTTTTTTAATTAAAAAGCTAATAGAAGCATACATGTATGTCAAAATGTGATTAATAAGCTCTCTGAAGATATCTTGTTTATAAAATACAAAAATGTATATATATGTCATATGAGAATCACATGTAAATCCAAGTCTGCATGTCTACTTTATACTGAAGAAGTCTGAATAAAGACTAGCTCGCTCTCTTTGAGCCGGAGAATCTCAAACGTGGTAGAATTTTGTCTATTCTGTGACATTTTATGGAGGTCCCACCGAGACCTGCGTTTGAGGATTCTTGTAGAATTGACCATATGATAGATTTAATGGTTGTGCACATGCTCGTAATGTGTGGAAGTCTAGTGAGTGACAGATTGTGTTGAAAAAAGCAATTTTCCTACATTTTGTCTATACGGTAATTGGTTATTGGTAGTTGGTGCATGGTTAGGCATGTACAGTATACACGGCGCCGGTACGGTGTGGTATTGAATGTGTGTGTTCGACCGTTGGGTTGTACGGCGGAGTGTATGGGATTGTTATACACGGTTGTTGTACGGGTTGAACGTGATGTAGAGGCCCATATCTGCATTTAAGAGTTGTGTGAATATCAATTCTGAGGTTGCACATTCTGTATTGCTACGTGTAGGGTAGGCAAGGTTGGTTTTCATTTCTGTCAGGACTTCGGATACTATTGTTTTGAGACAATAGGAGTGGTTTTCTCGAACAATAGGGATGTGCAAGTGAGAGGTTCTGTGTATGTATGGTCGAATTTCTTCAGAAAAATCATTTCGTTTCTTGTCAGTGAAAGAAAGCAAGGGCAAAGTTTTAGTTCTTTCTGATTTTTGTAGAGAGATATATTCTGTATCATTGCATTCATTATGGCCGGGATAGAACAAATCAGAGAACTGTCGTCTCTTGGAAGAGAAATGGGTTTAACTGGAGCCGACTTGAATAATTTTGTGAGTGCTCGGTTAGCTGAAAGGGAAAAAGAAAAAGAACGAGAAGCGGCAGAAAAAGAGCGCGCGTATAATTTGGAAATGGAGCGCATGGCTGCTGAGATACGGCTCGCCGAGATCAATGCGAAGGCATCGGAAAATGATGAACAAAATTCCATCAAATTAGGTTTAAAGTTTGATTTGGGGAAATTTGATGATTCAAAGGACTCTTTTGATTATTATTTGACTAAATTTGAGATGGTGGCAAATAACCAGAAATTATCAGATGAAATGAAAGCATTGCTACTCATATCAAATTTGACTGGAAAATCACTCGAAGTAGTTAACCGTCTTAGTAATCAAGACAGGGCAAGTTATGATGTAGTGAAGAAAGAGTTGCTGGAGCACTACCAGTTAACTGAAGAGGGCTATCGTAGGAAATTTCGGTCAGTCCGCCCAGAAAAGTATGAGAGTCCAAAGCAGTTTGCTGGTCGAATGACAGGTCATTTCCAGAAATGGATAGAGTTATCAGGGATTGAGAAGGATTTTGATTCTCTGGTAGATGTTATTTTACGGGAGCAATTTTTCAATTGTTGTCCTAGGGACTTAGCAGTATTCCTTAAGGAGGGTCAGTGTAATAACATGAAAGATGTTACTGATCGAGCAGGGGTATATGTCACGGCACATGGACTGCACACATTCAATGTTGCTCCTAGGTCAGTTAACAGACCTAACGTTAGTAAAGTCAGTTCTAACCAGAGTAACGTAGGAAATCCAGTAAATCAATTACAGGGCAATAACAGTAAAGGCCCAGAAGGACGCGATATGCTGCGAAGTGAGAAGCCATACAGTAAAGGTGGGCGTAACGCTAGCGGTGGCAAAGGTTGCTACAGTTGCGGGAGCCCGACACATTTGAAACGTCATTGTCCACTTCGACGCAGTGTTTCCCAAGGCATGTTGACTGTACCAGATAATGTGGGTACAACTGGTCAGAGTATGTCGGTAAAGGATGAAAGTAGTGGTAATGTGAATCAGTCTGTGGGTCCGTTGAGGTCTCATGATGAGGTGCGTGAAGGTGGTGACGTGGCAGTAGGTATGTCGGCTGTATTTTTACCGGCGGTTGAGTCTGTTGAGGTGATTGATGGACCTGAGATTGGAAAGCTTGGAATGGCTTATGATCAGGTAGCAGCTATGATGAAGGGTAGTATGCCTGTAGTTTCTGGGAGGTTGGTGAAAGGGAACAAACCAGTGTCAGTCTTGAGGGATTCTGGTTGCAATACCTGTGTGGTTAAGTCAAGTCTGATTGATGATGATCAGAAGGGTCGTTGCAAACGAGTATTGTTGATTGATGGAACAGTGAGACAATTTCCTGTGGCAAGAGTGGTAGTTGATTCGCCGTTCTTTAGTGGGGAGATTGAGGCATTTTGTATGCCCAATTGTTTGTTTGACGTTGTCATAGGGGACATTCCAGGTGCGCGAGAACCACGTGATCCTGACTTGAATTGGACACCTAAAGAGAGTAAGGTGGAGGAGGAACCTGCACCTTTGACTGAGAGGTCTGTTGATGAGAGTGATGGTAGTCCAGTGGTGATGTCAGTTGAAACTAGATCCAAGAAGGAACAAAAGGCCAAACCGCTCAAGGGTTTGAAGATTGGGAAGTCTGTTCCGTGTGTTGAGCCTTCAGATTTCTTACGTGAACAGAAGGAAGATCCTTCTTTGCGTCACTTGTGGAATAAGGTTGGTAGAGATGAGAAATCTAAATTCATGTATGTGAATGTTCAAGGTCGTCTATACAGACAGAGAAGAAGTGTGGATAATCCCAAAGTCGGGGTTGGACAAAAGTATGTAGTGTTACCCAAGTCACATAGAAGTAAGGTCATGAGAATTGCACATGAGTCGTTGTTAGGAGGGCATCTCGGGATTAACAACACAATGGCAAAAATCAAGACTCAGTTTTTCTGGCCTGGCATGTCAGATGACGTAGCCAATTTTTGTAGGTCATGTGACATATGCCAAAAGACTATTAGCAAGGGAAAGGTACCTAAGATGACCCTGGGTAGGATGCCGCTCATAGGTGTACCATTCCAGCGTATAGCAATAGATTTAGCAGGTCCATTCATTAGGTCAGCTAGGGGTCATACACACATTCTGACTATTGTAGATTACGCTACAAGGTACGTTGAAGCTATCCCTCTAAAATCAGTTACTACAGTCGATGTAGCCGAAGCGCTATTAACTGTGTACAGCAGGGTAGGGATCCCTAGTGAAGTCATGTCGGACTTAGGTCCACAGTTTGTATCAAGTCTAATGCAGGAAGTGTCAAAACTTTTGTCAATCAGACAAGTCACAAGTTCCAGATATCACCCCATCTGTAACGGGTTAGTGGAAAGGTACAATGGCTTAGTGAAAACGGCGCTGCGGAGGTTATGCGCAGAAGAACCTCGCGAGTGGGACAGGTATTTGCCTGCACTCTTGTTCGCATTGCGAGAGACCCCGAGTTCTAGTCTCGGATACTCACCGTTCGAGCTATTGTACGGTAGAAATGTGAGAGGGCCGATGGATGTGTTGAATGAATTATGGACAAATGAGGATATGACTCCAGAGCTCAAAAGCGAGTATGAGTATGTCATAGAGTTGCGTGAGAGACTTGTGAAATCGTGGGAGCTGGCACAAGAAGTTCTGAAGGGTTCTGCTGAGAAGTACAAGAGATACTATGATCGGAATGCCAAAGTGAGAAAGTTAGAAGTAGGTGACCAGGTGTTGATATTGTTGCCCTCAGAGCAAAACAAGTTGTTACTGAGGTGGAAAGGTCCATATCCGGTGGTCGGTGTGAAGTATGATTGTGACTATGTGGTGGATGTAGATGGTATCACCAAGACATATCACATTAACTTACTTAAGAAATACCATGCTAGAGATGCAGAAGAAGTGTCTACGGCTGGTTGTTTTGAGTGGAGTGAGGATGATCAGGAGAATCTCAAACGTGGTAGAATTTTGTCTATTCTGTGACAATATATACATGTACATGTACATGTAGAAATACTTGCCGAACATGGCCTTCAATTATTATGATAAATTGATACTTTAAATCTCATACTGTACAAATCAGCTCACCGAAGCAAGGAGTTATCACAGAACCCCTCCTTGGCCGAAGTACATATCACATGTACCCTCATCTTTCAAAACTCTAATCCTCTGTGCCATACAGATTCAACAAAGATTTAAATGACACTCATTTCTGTGCTTTATGTTATAGTAATGCAAAAAGACAAGTTTCGTACTCATCCTAGACCTAGAGGGCAATGAAAATATAATAATGTCTAAAGACTAATATTTCTCTGCATTACATGTATATCTTCTTGAAAACCATCTGGAATATATTAAGAAATTAAGCTCCTATTTTCTTATCCCCTCCTCTTTCCTGTTTTTAGTCCCGCTCCTTTTTTTTTGTTTTTGTTCTCAAATGAAACAAATAAGAATCTGAGAACATCTAGACAATGACGTAACAAAAATCATTAATGTATTGTTATTTTACATGTATTTCATGATGAAGTTGAGGAAATTTGTGTTGAAATTGACCCAATAGAATTTATCTAGACATCTAAAATATTTATATTAAACAAAACAGAAGCTACTGCAAACCCCTAATTTTTGAAAAGTGTGGATGAGAAACAAGGAATCCATTTCTTTTACTTCACATGTACATGTACCTCCCTAATGCAGTAGGTACAAATAATTGTCAAAACTAATCATGGAAAAAACAAAAATCCACTTCTTAAAGGCCCTGGAAAGTAACTTCAGGGGCCCATTGCACAAAACTTGCATTTAATCGCAACTCCTAGAAATCAAACGCAAGTCTTTGATGCGCACTTCTGATTGGCTGAAAATAAAGTTGCGTTTGATTTTCCTGAGTTGCGTTCAAACGCACGTTTTGTGCAAGGGCCCCAGATCTATTTTGGCATTTGAAAACAAAGTTTATGGTTACAATGTACATATAGCATTATCTTAACAAAACTACTGTCTTGGTAGTTGATCTACATAAGTACACTGTATGTACATGTACATACATGTATGTACATGGACCTTATCCAGTCTACATGTGTGTCACCAAAATCCTCAGTAGTGCCCATTCTACCAATTGACAACAGACTGTTCTTCTCCTCATTCTCTCCTTCTTCTTCTCCCCTCTTTCTTTTTCTTCTTATTCTTCTCCGCTCTTTCTTTTTCTTCTTGCTTTTTTTGTGCAAATTTTGCTTAGTCCCGTACTATCGATGAGGCTAAACGAGGATTTAGGATTTAGCCCCATCGATAGTACGGGACTAAGCTTAGCCCACTTTCTGTGCACATTCATTACATTTTACCAAAGTGGGCTAACTCTACGATAGTACAGGATTATTTTAACCCTGGAAAAAAAAAGGGTTAGTCCCACCAAAGGTGGGGCGAAATGTAAAATGTTAGGGCTAAGCGCTCTGGTCATGCGAATACATTGTGAAAGAAACTGTCTGGAAGCATTGGGAAAGGTTGATCATGTCTAAATAAGGATTGATGTATACTTAAGATTTTGGAATCATCAAAATGATAATTGAAATCAACCCAAAGTCCAAAACTTGCTCAAAAGCACATGCAAAGCACACAGAAATGAGTATATGGGACAGCACACAGATGTGGCATGAATGTTAGCCTGAAAACTTTGGTTATTTTTCTTCATATTTCAAATAAAGGGCACCTGAAGAGAAATCCTTTTCAGGGGACATTTCTACTATGATGTTCTTCCAAAGTGACATAAAAGGAATAAGAAAGCTTACAATTTTTTTTTTCACATTTCCCAGAAATCAACCTTCTTCCCTTTATTTAAGGATATAACGGGCATGACGGGGTTAAAATAATCAAGTGTAAAAAGCCTACAGTTTCTAAATTTCGGCAGCGGTCGTGACCTGTAAGTTCAAGAGGTGAAAACATCAAAATAAATAGGCAAAAATATGAGAAAATACTTCCAAGTTATTTTTAGTATGATAGAAATAGAAAAGCTAATTTCATGCAAAATTCTTCAAAAGGATCTTTATCACCTTGTCACAGTGTGGCCAGCGAAAAAAATATTATTCTGCTATGGAGCAGCGAAAATTCTGCTAAATCAAAAAAATAAAGGGGGGGGGGGTTATCAGCATTTGGGAGGGGGGGGGGACTTTTTACTCAAAAATTCTCTGACAAGGGAAAAAAAAAAAAAAAAAAAAAGGTTATCAGCATTTCTTGGGGTATAATTTTACTCACAAATTCTCTGACGAACAAAAAAAAACAAACACCAGAATTCTGCTAAAATTCGGCTAAATTGTTTCAAATTATGCCTAGCATAATGCTAGATGCTAAAGCGGTCAAAATTCTGCCAGAAAGCAGAATTCTGCCAACTCTGGCAACGTTGCACCTTGATCAAGAGCAACTTTCTATTTCACGCTATTTTTGTCCAGCGATCTTGCTCCTTCAAAACACACAACATTGTTTGTATGCAAGAGAGTAACATACATTATGGGAGGCAATTCTCTGCTGTGGTATGAGGTTATCTGTAACCTCACATGTATGATGGGGGACCTAAGTAAAGCTACGCACTTTGTTTCCAGCGGCTAAAAAGTCACTTTTTCAATGATTTCTGCAAATTTCTTTTATATATCATGTATATCTTGGTTCTACATACCCTTCAATTAAATTCCTGAGAAAATTATGACGGACGAATATCAATAACATTAATTTTCAAGTCGATGTCGATACCCATGTCGAATTTGGTCGAAAAAATGAAAGGGTCCTAAAGCTACGCACACGTAATAAATGAATGCAAATCTTGATTTTTAACCCTTTCAGGACAGGAATTGTTAAAGGGCTAAATTGATCACAGTTTATGCTTCAAATTGGCAACAATAATATTTTTCTTTTAGTGCTACATAATTCGAATAAGGTGTACTGTCTTTGAAAACGATATACATGGTTATAAATTTTGTTGCAAAGTTAAAAAAATTGCTAATTTTTATGAAAAATAATGATTTTGAACCTTTCAATGTGTTGCCAATTTAAGGATTTTAAAGCTTATTCTCGTTTCTAAAATTCCTGGCATCAAATGCAATATGGTTACGCAATGAAAATGAACATAGGGTCTAGGTCTAGTGTGTATAGAAATTTTTGCTCTTTCTACTCATGTATCTTGTAAATTTTTCAGATCTCTGAATCAAAAGTTATTGAGCCAAACCACAAAATGTGGGCAATTGTCTTGAAAGGGTTAAGCTGACTGACGTGAATTTCATCCCGATTTGCAAACAGTGATGATATCACCAAAAATAAAGGAAATTTACTCAATCTTTTTGGCGAACGTAAATGATAATCTCGTTGCTCAGTCACACCAAAAGTTTGGCGCGTTGAATGTGTCGCATTGCGCGCATTTGCGGGGTGCGTAGCTTTAGGACCTGCGTAGCTTTAGGACCCCTGACCATACATGTAGTATGATGGGGTGACCATATTTCGCGCACATTTTAAAAATTTCTAGGAATGTGAAATTCCATCTGTAATTTCTCATATTCTACAGTAATTTATACAAAACAATTCATACCAAAAGGAAAGCTAAATATTAGTCTGCAAATGTGTCCAAGAAGGAAGATGATCGACTAAGAATTTCGGAGATATCCCGATTTCAAAATTCGATGTCGGATCGCTACGTGCATGGAACTGAAAATGGGTCATGAAAACAGCGAGACCTTATTTCACGCACGCGAGTTTGCATCTACTTAATCCAACATAACAATCCATCAAAGGTAAGTTATTTACATCATTTGCAAGGCAATTTTATCATACAATCATTTGGTATCATGCTTTACTTACAAGTTTGATGACATCTTCTCTCAAAATGACAATTTCTAGACCCTTGTCGGTACTTCATATTTTCGGAAACGGACGCAAAAAAGTAGCAAATTTTGCCGATTTTTCGTCAATATCTTCAAAACTTCTCACCCAATTTGAAAGAAAATTTTGTCCCTTGGTGATTTTAGGTTCCTCTATCGATTGGTGCTATCAGATTTTCGAAATTCTTTCTAGTTTTTGAGATATTACCCTGTGCGCGAACTTAGGACACGCGCGAAATATGGTCACACACCACCATACATGTACATGTATGTATATGTATGAACATGTAAATCTATAATATAGCAATATGTGAGTGGAATATATCAATCAAATATGACAATTGACATGCCAAAATCGATGTGCACCAAGTTTGGAAACTGAAACTGAAAGTTGAAAGTGAAACACATAGATCTACATGTATGGTGGTTGATCCAGTGTCCGAACACTTTTCAGAAAATCAACGATAGCAAATAAAATATGAAACGAATATCTGTCAAACTATACATATTGAATGCTCAAAGTCCTACAAAAAAAGAAGTTGATGGAATTTTAAAAAGACAACGTAGATTTAATACGATATTCCCTTCCGAGTGAACCCCTTCCCAACGACGCGGCGTTTTGGTCCCTTCAAAAAGGTACCGTAATTCCGAACGTGTGAAACCTATGGGAAAAAGACACAACCTTGGTATCAATAGTGTGGTTTTCATACGCGTAATCCCACGCGTATGAAAACCCATTTTAGGCGCTTAACTTTACACGTTCGGTAATACAATCTGTTCGGAGTTACAATACTTGACTATAGGTCTAGGTATGGAATAACTCCAGGGAGCTCGAACGCGTAGCGTTCGAGCTCCAGGTACAAATAACCGACGTCTGCATTGCCATGAGTTTGGTTAAATTCATTTGTTAGTTTTTGAAGGTAAGATGAAAATTTGTACTTACATGTCAGGATAATTACTTTATATATGCAGTAGGCTTTCAGATTTCACGATTTGACGATCATTTCGATGAAAAAAAGATAAATTTCCTCTCCGAGTCGATCTTTCCCAGTGTTGTATCGTCGATGCAAATGACTCGTATTCACGGTGCGCATGCAATTCAGCGCATGCGCATGCAATTCAGCGCATGCGCAATGCGAATGCGAGTCATTTGCATCGACGATACAATTAACACGGGGAAAGATCGGCTCGGAGAGGAAATTTATCTATTTTTCATCGAAATGATCGTCAAATCGTGAAATCTGAAAGCCTACTGCATATATAAAGTAATTATCCTGACATGTAAGTACAAATTTTCATCTTACCTTCAAAAACTAACAAATGAATTTAACCAAACTCATGGCGATGCAGACGTCGGTTATTTGTACCTGGAGCTCGAACGCGTAGCGTTCGAGCTCCCTGGAGTTAGGTATGGAAGTGGATCCTTCAACATGTTCAACATGTTCAATCTTGAATTTGAAGATTATTGCTACAGACTGTACCGTACATTGATTTTGTTCTTTCTGTACTTTACGTTTGATGCTTTTAGTACTTCTAATACCAACGTTAAGTTAGTTATATAGATCTAGAATCTACAGGGTGCATATTCATAGATCCATGCTCCTGCAGCTTGGTGGTGGCAGCGGCCGGCCAGCCGGCCATCCATCTGTGCATCATTTTCTTACTCCATGAGTCCATCATCATTCATCGTCTCACTTCGATACCGGTACCGGTAAAAATACGGTACCACTTGAATGTCAGTACAAACATAAGATTGCGCTCACAAATAATGGCATTATAACTCACCTTAGAATTTTGAAAACATTCTAGTCTTTGGTTCGGAAGAATTCAAAACAGAAGAGGATCCTCGAAATTCGAAGACATCTCCGTTCGAACCCGTGACGCGGTACGGTACGGTACGGTCAATTGTATTACGAAGAGTGCATGCAGTATCAGTTCCGAAATAAAGCACGCGTACGGTATATAATATTCATGTTACGGTATGTGATATGACATGATGCAGATGCATGGCATATCGCGATCGGCAGAGAGGGAAGGTTAAAGTCTTTATCAAGATGTTTGTATTTTTTATTTTCTTTATTTTTTCTTCATTTTCTGTACATCGCTTTTAGTAAGTGCGCTTTTGGTAAAGCCGTAAATGGCATAATCTTGATATTGTCCCTTCAAATACAAACTTATATCAAAACAGATAGGAATCAACATACTCTAACTGCACCAGGAGGAGAGGGAGAGAGCTGGGAGGGGGAGCTAGGAGAGATGTTTGTATTTTTATTAAAGTGTGAAATTTAATATTTATGTGATTGGGGGGGGGGGGGGTGGTCCAAACATGTTCCCTGACAGTAAGCTCTATATGAGCAAACACTGCGATATCTGACGGGAATGTCGAGAAAAGTAAAAAAAATAAAATTTAAATTTAAAAAAATTATGTAAATTTTAGGGATTATAGATGTATAATGTAAATTTATTGGCCTTATTCTGTTAAAAGTCAAGACAGAAAAGGCTTTATTAAAATGAAATTGCATTGCGAGCAATTCCTTGAATATAAAGATTAATTAAGAGTGGCGTATCCAAGATTCTCTTATTTTTATTGGTGGCATATCCAGGAATGCACGTGCCCTAAATGCCAGCCAAAACCAAATCTGACATATCTTATATAGTTACACATCAAATGAAAGGAAATGTGCCCCCCCCCCCCCCGGCACAGAAGGAACATGAAAAATGTGACCAAAACCAATCTGACATATCTTAGTTACACATCAAATGAAAGGAAATGTGCCCCCCCCCCCCCCCCGGCACAGAAGGAACATGAAAAATGTGACCTTTTTTCCCTTGCTCGTCTGAAAATTCAGAATAGACAGCATCTGATTTTTTGTTCGTCAGGCGTGAGCCCCCCCCCCCTCCCCTCCCCCTGCATTCCTGGATACGCCACCAATATAAATAACTTACGGTAAGTTATTTGTAATATTCTGCTGTAGCAGTTTGAAACCAGCGCAATTGGGCCTAATGGCTAATTATTGTATACGAAAAAGGAAAAAACGGCCTCCGTATTTTGAATTGAATTAACTGGTAACCAACAATAGCAGCTGATGACATTATTTATTACCAGTCCTATTCTGTCTTTGTAGGAATATCCCATTCCTTTTGCCCGCAGCTCTCTTTGTCTCTCTCTCTCTCTCTCTCTCTCTCTCTCTCTCTCTCTCTCTCTCTCTCTCTTCCCTCCCCCTCTCACAGGCTTTCATTTTCTCATACTCTCTTATTCTCTTATTCTCTCTTACAACCGATCTGTAAAAATGACTCCAATAGAAATGAGGACAAAATAATGATCTCTTACTGTTTTGAATTGTAGGTTTAGTTTTTCAGGGTTACACCATGTAATTCTTTCAAGGAATAAGAGCCCTGAAAAGGGCTCGTGAGCTCCGCTAAGAGCTCTGTGGTTCTAGACGTTTCGATCAGTATGCTCTGATCGTCATCAGGAGAATGATTTTTACTGTTTTCAATCTTTCAATTTAATGAGATCGACCACCAACACTATGCAATCCCATTCTTCACATCCATGACAGAATAGCAGGGGCGGATCCGGGGGGGGGGGGCGAATCGACCGCAGCCCCCTTTTTGAAACCCAACTGGCATACCTTAAGTACACAATTTAAAAAAAATGCCTTTTTAATTGTGTACTTTTCCGGCTCTGTGCCCCTCCTCTACAAAATCCTGGATCCGCCCCTGGAATAGGAATTACATTCTTTTGAACTACAAACTACAAGTATACACGGGCTCTTGCCTAAAATGTAAAGAAAATCGGATCGAACACCATTAGTGTGGGAGCCTACGAGGCTAACAATGTCGGTCTATTAACCCTCCGAGAAAACTTGTAAAAAGGTCCACCCCGCAAGACTGACGTGACAGTCCGGGCATGGACCATTGGCGGATTTGAAGGGGGGGGGGGGGCACAATCCCGGCCCGTTCCAACCTCCCCCCCCCCCCCCCTTTGAAAGAAAATTATACATCATTGTCCCCCGGCCCCCCCCCCCATTTTTTTTTTATTGTGCCCCCTTTTAGAACTGATGACTTTTATTTTATTTATTTTTTTTTTGCTTGTCAGAAAATTATGGAGGAAAACTGGACCCCATAAAATCTGATTACCCCCCCCCCCCCCCCACTGAGCAACTTTTGGAGGACCTTCAAGTAGTTCCCCAAAGTTGACAGCCCTGCATTTGTCCCCCCCCCCTTTACTACATCCTGCATTCGCCCCCATCATGGACTGTCAGTGTCAGACTCATATCCATAATAGGGTTCAGAAGCCCCCTCCCACTACATTGTCGGTCTCTCGGAGCTGTCTGTCTCGTTGGCTGAAGCCAAACTAAACGACGATCAGCAAGCAAAAAACTTTGATGAGCCAAGTTTGAGGAGAACACCTTTGGCAAACTTTATGGGGGGTTTATTGGACTCATCGAGCCTTAATTATTCCCTTTCAGAGCTTTAAATTTCATGTAAATCACATTTTTCATCATTTCAAATAAATACTAGGGGAATTAAAATCATTTCAAAACCCTTGTTTTCATGCATGTGTTATCCTATGGGAGCTGGAAGGCCAAAAGCATGCATATTGCCGGGGATTTATGCGAGGTTTAAATGACTAATCGAGCCTTAGTTATACCCTTTTAGAGCTTTAAATTTCATGTAAATTACATTTTTCATAATTTCAAGTAAATACTATATAGGGGAATTAAAATCATTTAAAAATCCCTCTTTTCATGTGTTAACCTATGGGAGCTGGAAGGCCAAAAGCATGCATATTCCCGGGGATTTATGGGGGGTTTACTGGACTCATCGAGCCTTAATTATACCTTTTCAGAGCTTTGAATTTCATGTAAATCACAGTTTTTATATTTTCAAATAAAAACTATGGGAATTATAATCATCCTAATATTCCTTGTTTTCGCGTGTAAACCTATGGCAGGTGAGACTTTTTAGGTCAAAAGCATGCATATTCCCCGGGATTTATGTGGGGTCTTTTCAATTTTTTGAGCCTTCAGTAAGCTTGTTCAAGCCTCAAATTACATGTAAATCACAGTTTTTATATTTTCAAATAAAAACTATGGGAATTATAATAGTCCTAAAATTCCTTGTTTTCGCATGTAAACCTATGACAGGCGAGACTTTTTTGGGGTCAAAAGCATGCATATTCCCTGGGATTTATGCGGGGGTCTGTTCGACTAGTTGAGACTTAATCATACATTTTCAGAGCTTTAAATTTTATTTAAGTCAAATTTTTCAAAATTTTGATTTAATTCTGGGGGAATTATAATCATTCAAAAATCACTGTTTTTGCGTGTTAACCTACATGACCTATGGGAGCTGGAAGGCCAAAAGCATGCATATTCCCGCGGATTTATGCGGGGTCCCTTCCACTTTTTGAGCCATCATTAATCTTTTTCACAGTCTCAAATTACATGTAAGCCACATTTACATGAAATTCAAGGAAATACCAGAGGAACTATAATCATTCTTAAAACTCAGTATATAGTGTGCCGTGGGTATGTGCCGCCCAGAAAACCCCCATTTTTACACTCAAATTTCCGTTCCAAAGCATACATTTTATTTTATTTTGGAGAAAAAGAAGAGAGAAAACCGTTCCAAAGCACCGCTTTTTTTTCCCCCCTTCTTTTTTTCTCCGTCATTCCGGCCGTCATGGCGCAACCCGGCCCGGTTTCGAAGAATATCATTTTTGGTGAAAAGTTGAAAACGAGTTTCATTCCAGGTGTTTAATTCCTCCGGGCTTTCCCATTGCTTCCAATCCGGTTCCAACCCACCAAAAGGAATTTCAGTTTTCATTCATGCTGAGCGCTGCATGCAAATATCCTGTTCACAAATATATTCAATTTTTTTGCATACTTTTAAAACAAAGGTTGTTCTTGACAACCTGAAAGCCTGTAAGAGTATTGTCAGACATAGCAACAAGTAATGTATGCAAACTTGATTCCAAGTATTGTAGTTCATTCATTAATAAAAGGTTAATGGATATAGCCTACCTCGTTACTATAGGTCTCCAGGATAGAAACATTCATAAATGATTTGAATAACTTTGTGAACAGGTCTTACTATTAACCCTGCATGCTTATATGAATACACACACCATGACACACAGCGTATTTGCTAATGGGAGTTGTGGGAACCAGTTCCGTAGCATCATATTTAGGCTATATTGTAATCCAGTTGCAAAGACCCCCTTTTCCCAAAATGTTAGTTCCGAAGACCAGTGGCGGATCTACATAGGGGGAAAACCGGCCCGTAAATCTCCCTTGTACTTTTCCGGCTCTGTGCCTCCTCTTTTACAAAATCCTGGATCAGCCCCTGCCGAAGACCATCCTTTTTATGATACGCTAGTTCCGAAGCCCCCTTTTTTATCTTGCCGGCGGCACATACCTACCACTTTGGTGGTCGAGTGCCCCCCCCCCCCCCACGGGATGGTACCACATTATTGATCAATCAAGTTCTCTAGAGGCAAGCTATTAATAATAATAATAGTAATAATAATAATAATAGTAATAACAAGAATAATGAAAACAATTATAACAATAAAATAATAATAATGATGATGATGATGATGATGATGATGATGATGATAATAATAATAATAATAATAATAATAATATTAATAATAATAATAATGATAACAATAATAGTAATGAAAATGAAAATAATGATACTTCTACTACTACTAGATCTACTACTAATAAAGATACTGGAAATTATATTTTGATTAAAATTATTGCACTCTTGGTATCATAGATCATAGGCGTAAGGGTGCTTTTTCACGAGGGGGTTGATGCCTTTATAAATTCTTATTTTTATTTACTTGTAGTTCCATTCAGGGGCTGATCCAGGATGTTGTAGGGGGGGGGGGGACAAATCACAGAAAATGTCCCGACAAGCCCCCCCCTCCCAAAAAAAAAAAGAAAAAAAAAGAGAAAAAAAAGGTCATCACACATTTTGGGGTCTTTTAAGTGTCCTTCAAATTTTTATGATAAACAACAACAACAACAACAACAACAAACGGGGGGGGGGCTCAATCCCCCCCAAAATACAATATACACTTTGGTTTTAAAAGAGGGGTTAGGGGCAAGTGCCCCCCCCCCCTTAGTGCCATAATTCGGCAAGACAAGATCCGCCACTCATCATGCTGACAGCAAGGCCATAATTAGCAACAGCACGATGGACTCATAACTATTTGCATGCGAGCAAAAGTCTTCGCCTAATTTTCGTTTCGACTGAAAATTTGTGGATATGTTCATTCTATGAATTATAATATAATAATTCATAAAATATTGTCAGCCTGAGTATGTACAGATTTAATTTTAATACCTACTAACGTTCTAAAAATCGATCGGATTAGCTTAATGCATGAGAAAATCAGTCTTAGAAAGTAGAAACTATCCATAATCTATAAGGTTTTAAGAGCAATAAATTAATGTTTACCTTCATTTTTATTGAAAAGTCAGTTATCAGGGTGTATCTGTTCTTGATGGGCAAGGAAAGACTTTTAAAAATGGAAAGAAGAGTTGTCTTAGGAAGAAAAAGTTGTTAGCTAGTATTAGAATGTAGGCCTGGTGCAACAGACCCCCCCCCCCCCCTCCACTTTTGGGAGAAGTAGGAGGAGCACTAAGCATTCAGACAGAGGAGATCCTGATAAAAGTCAGAGCTATTAGTCTGGGAGCCTGTCCCGAAATAGTCACCCCATTTTACCCAGAAGATTTGACCCCTTAAAGCTACTTAGACCATCTAAGTCATTGACAAAAAGGTTGTCAGCCTGACCGTAGCCGCCTGGTTAAGCCCCCAGAACCCCCAAAAGGGACCCCAAAGTCGGGTCGATTTCACACCATCTCACACATGCACCAAACTTTGTCAGTAGGAAGTAGTATGACTGGACATTGCAAAACACAAAAAACTGACAAAAATTTCTGTCGGGATGGGGTGTCAGACGGCCCCTAAAAATTGGGGTAAATTTTTCCCCTTAAAGCCCAGAGACCAAATTTTGTCAGAAGGAAGAGCTATGGATGTACATTCCAAAAATATAAAAACTGACAAAATTGTCCATCGGGAAGGGGGTGTCAGACCCCCTGAAATGAAAACCCCAAAGTGCCCTTTGACAATGCTTTGCCCCCCCCCCAAAAAAATGCTCTGTATGCAAATAAAAACCATTTTCTTACCTACTATGATTGAAGCGTTTCATTCAATTCACTTTAAATTTTCATAACATAATTTTGAGTATAATAATCTTCTTGAGGTGCAATTTGGTGGTAATTGGTATTTTGGTTAATAAGTTTTAAAATTGTGAAAAATGTATTGCTTTCTCAAAAGAAGCCAAAAAATATTGTCAGGATTATGTAAACACAGCCATTGACCATCTGACAAGGCATAATAGAGAGCTTGCTTGGTATCTGTGCAATTAACACATGAATATTACATTTCAGCCTGGCAGTCACATATCACATATACCTGAAAAGCTCTTCTATTATGCTTTGTCAAACAGGTGAAGATGGAGAATGGGTGTGTTTACATAATCCTGACAATATTTTTTGGCTACTTTTGAGAAAGCAATACATTTTTCACAATTTAATAACTTAATAACCAGAAGGCCAAGTAACACCAAATAGCACCTGAAGATTATTATACTCAAAATTGTGTTATGAAAATTTAAAGTGAATTGAATGAAACGCTTTTGAATGATCATAGTCAGAAGGTAAGAAAATTGTTTTTTGCGGCTACAGTCAGGCTGACAACCTTTTTGTCAATGACTTAGATGGTCTAAGTAACTTTACGGGGTCAAATCTTATGTGTAAAATGGGGTGACTATTTCGGGACAGCCTCCTGGCCTATATATACATACAACGCGCTCTGTATGGATTTTTTTTTTTTTTTTTTTTTTTTTAAATGCTTTTTTGCCTTTATTCAGATATTCAGACGAGAAAATTGTACAGAGATACATTATTTTTTCATACATTGTAAACACAATACATAATTCAATCCGAAACAAATAATACAATGCAAAATCTGCAATCTGAATAAAGATTTTAAAAGATAGATAAGAAAAAAGGTGAAGGTGCTGCTTTATAACCCATAGTATACATGATAAGTCAAACTGTCATCTTTACATATATAGGATAAACTACATGCAGTGCATTTTCAATTCTTCGATTTTATTTAACATTATTTATTATATAGTATTTCTTATATCAGTGGAGTTCTGTAACCATACTGTTGCAATAATAAAAACACAATACTAACAATTAAGTGGTTGGATCAATGAGAAAGTGAGGGAGTGAGGAGGAGAAGAAGACATAAATGAAGACATTTATCATTATTATTACTATTATTATTAATAATAATAACAAAAACAACAACAATAATAGTAATAATAATAATTCCAATAATTATTTTTTTTGAATATAGAAATAATCATATAAGTAGATATATAGATATTAAATTAAATAAACATATACATACATATACACATATACACATACACATACATATATACATATATATATATATATATATATATATACATATACATATACACATATACACATACATATACATACACACATACACAAACATGCATATGTCTGATATAATACGCCTCACTCCTTTTAAGGAGTGAAATTTTCCCATTTTTTAAAATGTAGTGTTAGTTTGTCCTTTATTCTTGCCTTTTCATATTCAATTTTTTCGGAGTTCTTTACAGCCTTACATATATCTTTACTAGTAGGAACCCTTCCATTTTTACGACTATTGTAAATCATATATTTGACCATAATCAGTACATGATTAAGTAATATATTGTCTTTCATATCAACTCTAAAGTCCAGTAACACATCAATCCATTGTAGATTAAGTAGCTGAAACATTTTTAATTCATTTCCCACCTCCTTCCATATACTTGACACTTCTTTACATTTAAAGAAGACATGGCAATATGTTTCTATATCTTTTTTACAAAATGAGCATAAATTTGATTGAGTTAGTCCAAATGCGTATAGTTTATCATTACAAAATACAACGCTATGTAAAAGCTTGTACTGAAATTCCCTTAACTTCCAATCTAGAGTACAAAATCTGGGAATTGAAAAACATGTTGCTACTGCTGACTTATCCAGATTTAAAGCTAATACCTCTGGATGTTTAAAAACAAAGGAATCCTGTAATGTACCAATAAAAATGTTGTAGAGCATTTTGGAAGACAGAGACTCAAAGGAGTAGACTCTTTTGTTAATATTAAAATAAATGTTGGAAAAGTCAAGAGTGTCATTCAAAGTATCATCTTTTCTTCTTTTCACCTTCCAAGAAACTGGTAACTTAGTATATACATCATTAAGGAAAAATATATCGTCTACATTTAGACCTTTCCTTATAAAATAATCCCCTGATCTGATATTACCTTCTGCGTCAATCAGATGTTTCACTTGAAAAATGTTAGCATCAAATATTTTTTCATTAAAATGAAAAATCCTACCTTTAATAAGAGTATTGTTAAAGATAATTTGATTTTCATCATGTGTTTCTTTGACAATAAATTGTTTCTCTTGTAAATAATTCCAGATATTCAAAAATTCCAAGTAGAGATCGGGTACTTTAATATTAATGGAATTGCAATTGTAATTGCAGAGAAATATCAACCTTCCCCCTACCTTTTTAAATGTATAATCAAAAAACTGTTTCCATTTCATGTTATTATTGCCATAAAGAAGTCTCTTAATCCACATTACACGTTGAGCGCAAACCATATACTTAAAGTTCAACATTTTTAAACCCCCGGTGTCATAGTTCATATATAAAATATTCCTTTTTATTTTATCGTGGCCATTCCATATAAAATTAAAACAGATTACCTCCATTTCCTTAAAAACCCATGATGGTACTGTCATTATAGAAGACACATATAATAATTTAGAAATTGCAAAAACTTTTACTAATTGAATTTTCCCAAAAAGTGTTAGATCTCTTTGCTTCCACCACCCTAACAATCTTTTTATTTTGCTCAGTATTTCTTTATAATTCATTTCTTCTTTAACATTAATATCTAAGGAAAAGTATACCCCTAGTACTTTAACAAATGAAACCATCTTACCCAACGTAATACTGGAAAAATCATCATTACTTTGACCAGAAGAACCCAACTTCATAATATGTGTTTTGTCCTTATTAATTTTCAAACCAGATACTTGGGAGAAGGAATCCATTATTTTTTCTAAGATTTTCATATCTTCTGTATCTTTCAAAAAAATGGAGCAATCGTCTGCATACATTACTAACTTCATTTCTATATTGCCTATTGTAATACCCTTCAAGTTTTGTTCATTCCTAATAACCGATGCTAATGTTTCTATGATTAACAAAAATAAATATGGAGACAAAGGATCTCCTTGTCTTACACCCCTACCTATTTCAAAATAACCTGCGGAAAAACCCCCATTCATGACACAGCTAACTACATTATTATACAATATTTCTATCCATCTACAAAAATATGAACCAAGACCATATTTTTTAATTAATACTTTCATATATGAGTGTGAAACGGTGTCGAAAGCTTTCTCAAAATCAATTGTTACAAAAAACCTTGTACATTGTATATCTTTGTGTAAAATATAACATCATCAATAATTCTTACAGCTTCTCCAATATTCCTACCAGGCAGAAAACCCACCTGATCTACATGTATCACCTCTTCTATGACCTTCTTTATTCTCTCAGCCAAAACTTTAGACAATAGTTTATAGTCAACATTTAGAAGGGTAATTGGTCTGTAATTACGAATATATAAAGGGTTTTTATCTTCTTTTTTAATTATAGTTATAACACCCTGTTTCTGTGTGGTAGACAGTTCACCTTTCTCAAACGAGGTATGGATAGCGCTGATAAAAGTGGTCTAGCGCCATCTATAGGGAATTTTTAGGACATTTTTTTGTAGGCAGTTGCAGAAAAATCTTTTGCGCTGCGAGTTTTGATGCAAAAGTAGTTTGTGGGGGAAAGAAAAACTTTAAGACATGAATTCAAGTTTATTTTTATAAATATGTTATACGTTAACTATCGTTTTACCAAAATGTTTGTTTATTTTATGTTATTTTATTCAGACAAAAAATGCTATAACTTATCCACATTTTTATTAAATTTTGAGAAAATGTTTGCCTTGAATGAAGGAACAGATGAGTTTTGGATCTATAAAATTAATCTATGAAATCTTTTAAACATTGCAATGCTGGAAATAATTTTAGAATCAATCAGTTGTTGAACATTTTGACAAAATTAATACAAGTGAAAATTTCTCACTGAAATGCTTTTGAAATATACGAAATATAGGTTTAGAAAGTCTTTAAATGAGTTTCATAATCTTAAAAATCTCAAATTCATCTCCAATACCATGAATACGACGGTGTTTTCCGCAAGTGCCATCTTGGTGCCTTTATCACCCCCCACCCTCCTTGGAACAGTTGCACCACTGGACTCCACTGGTGCACATAATAATGGATAAGGAGCGAGGAAATAGATTTGATAAGATTTTCAAATAGCTTTCGTCAAGAAAGATCCCGTTTATCATTTCCTTCTCAGTCAATGGCACATTGATGTTGATCCGGTGAGTGATGAGACACCATTCAAAGCACAATATAGCTATGTGGATTAAATGAGAGGTATATACAGGATGGCTCAGAAAGAATGAGAGCTGCACTTTCAATAACTAGCACACTATAACATTAGTTTTTGTTCTATTTCGTTTAATTCCCCCCCCCCCCCCCCCCCCCGAGTTAGACGACGCCAATTTAATTTGGGAAAGGCGTTCTGATACTACGGCTATTTTTGCGAGGCAATGTCATTTTCAAAATTTGCTACTTTTGCAACCGTAGTCATGCTTGAAGCAGCGAGAAATTTGCGCATAACGACTTTCCATACAATCTCATTTCATTGATTTTGTCTCCGTTTTCAAAGCAAGAGTAGTCATGCGTTTATCAACTAAGCTGCCTGCATATGGGAAGCCGTCTTATGCAAATTTCTCCCTGTCATAAGCATAAGCATGACAAAGTAGCAAATTTTGAAAATGACATTGCCTCACAAAATAGCTGTAGACAAAACGAAATTCCTTGTCGATGCTAATCCACGCTGATCTTGTGACCACGATTGCCATGACCATTAACGACACATTTGGTTTCAACCTCAGTCAGTAAGTTACTGAGTATACCAGTTATAAATCATATTTTGAATAATGAATTGTGATGTGTTTGTAGCCCATATATCCATACTTCTATGCAGTCATTTTCCTTTTAAATGATTTTTAGCAAGATTGGGTCGATTTGTAATCATTTTGATTACTAATTTTTAAATCCTTACAATACACCATTAATCTTATGTAATACATAATAAACCCATTCCAACATGTCCAATGACTTCTATGCATTTTTTTTTTCTTCTTTTTTTTTTAAATTTCACAACGCTACCCCATTCCGTGTACTCAACTTATGTTTTACTTCATCATATATATTTTTAAAGCAATGTAGCAGCATCGTTTTCGGTCTGTTTCCTGTGAGTGTTTACCTGAAAAAGAAGTAATACTAATGGTTTACTCATTCCTGAAAGCTCAACATATAGTACAAGTAAGATTAATGTTGAGCAGGGAAGTGAAGAGAATAAGAGAGAGAGAGAGAGAGAGAGAGAGAGAGAGAGAGAGAGAGAGAGAGAGAGAGAGAGAGAGAGAGAGAGAGAGAGGGGTGAGAGGGAGAGAGAGGAGTTGGGGAGGGAAGAGGTGACAAGAATTGGAGCGAGAAGGGACTAATATTATACAGTGTAAAAGAGTACTGCAACTATATCGTTGGCAACAAATCAGTGACTGCACCGCAATCGCATACCCCTCTCTCTGGAACAATCTTCCCCTTCTTCTTCGCCAGGCTTCCTCAACTACTTCATTTAAACAACTACTCAAAACATATCTGTTCTCTTAGTTATTCTAATTCATTGAAATGAAATTTGTTCTGTACCTTACATTAATTTACCCTTGTATCTTTACAGTTAATCTTAAATAAGCCCTAATTAAGTTAATGGCAAGTAATTCAAATCATTAAATTGCAATTTGCTCCCTATTTTCCTTGTACCTTGATTTTGCTTCCTTAAGTCAACCTCTTTAATCGCACTAGGATTATAATCAATTTAATTGTATTTGTTCTTTATCTTATGTTAATTTTCTTTTGTTCCTTAAGTTAATCTCTGATGTACGTGTATTTCATAAAGCTGTCGTAGTAACAATAATTCGGATTTAGTATGTTATATTAAGCTCTTCGTTCAATGAAAAGTAACTGTTGTATATATTGTTGTACTCTATTTTGTATATGTGTATTTTGTAAAGCGCCATGAGCATCATGCGTGATGGACTTAAGCGCTTGATAAGAAGCATTATTATTATTATTATTATTGTTATTATTATTATTATTATTATTATTATTGTTATTATTATTATTATTATTATTATTGTTGTTGTTATTATAAAGGTAACAAAGGTTTTTAGGCAAGATTTGTAAAAACTTGAGAAAATCTTTACTGTTTTCAAGGTTTGTGTTAGGGGGCACAGTCCCCCCCCCCCCACTTTTTCAAGTATGGCCAAAAGTGCCCTTTTTATTTCTGAAGAAATGCCCCCTTTCTCTCTGATAAGTGCCCTTTTTACTACTAAAAGTGCTCTTTTTCCTTTCTAATAAGTGCCCTTTCCCCTTCTGATAAGTGCCCCTTTTCTCCTTCTGAAAAGTGCCCCTTTTCAAATCTGATAATTGCCACCTTAACTCACTTTACCGCGAAGCTGGGAACTAATTCCCCCTTTGTGACTGAACTGCCGGCAGAGCGGAGAAATTATGAAAAGTTTGCGAAATGAAAAGCATCTCCGGAAAGACACACGATTTCCATTGACTAAGGATTTTCAGTAGCCTTGAGAAATGTTTATCAAGCGACCAATAACTCTACGTCACATTATACCCACTTTTGACTTATTTGACCTTTCCAGTATCCGGTTATTGAATTGAATCTCTAATGAAATTACTGCCATAAACACTCTATGCATGCCATATACAAGTAGGAATTAAACCAACACACACTCACACACACTCACACACACACACGCACACACACACTCTCACGCACACCCATATATATATATATATATATATATAATAGAAGTTCTGCTCGGAGATGTAGTAAATAACAAACAATAAATACACACACACACACGCATATATAAATAAATAAATAAATATATACATATATATATATATATATATATATATATATATATATATATATATGTATATATGGGTGTGTGTGTGTGTGTGTGTGTGCGGGTGTGCGCGTGTGTGTGTGTGTGCCCTTACATAGATACACTTGTGGGGTACAGAAAACAAAAGAGCACAATGATGGCCTTTATTCCGTCATGCTTGTGGGGTACAAAATACAATAGGAGAAGTGCTTGTGGGGTACAAAGTACAAAAGGAGAAAGCAATACAGTTCCCCACAAGTCAATGTGTGTGAGGGTGTGTGTGTGTGTCTGTGTGTGTGTGGGTGTGTGTGCGTGTGTGTGTGTGGGTGTGTGTGTATAAATAGAAAATTCAAAAATACAAACGGAGCTGTGATACTGTAAAAGCCCGGATCACAGTAGGCTTCATTTTCGATTGCGTCATGCAGTACCTGCGCTAATCGAGCATGTGAAGGCAATATGCAAGTCATTCAGTATTGTTTTCACTGTTCATTTTGCAATCACTTTTTTAAACGTCATCACTCTTTCATGAAGCGCAAAAGACCGTACGGTCAACTCCTTGGTCATAACGTCAGCAAACGACGCCTCGTGGGCCGGGTATGAGAGGTTATTTTCTTCAAACTTTTCACTGGGGGATTTTTAAAGGCGCCCTCTAGCATCCCGACGAAGACATTACTTTATAAAATAATTCGTTGGTAACCTTGCTGTACTTGCGTGTGTTTTTTGTTTTGTTTTGTTTTGTTTTGTTTTGTTTTTTTCTTCTTTCTTTCTCTCTATCAAATATTGTAACAATACTGTTCTCCTACATTCTAATAGCACAGTATGAGTATGGTCTATTTTATAAATCTCCTTCACTTTGTCAGGTACGATAATGACCTGTATAATCATTTCTTAAATATTTACAGAGGGGATAGGAAAGGTAAGCGAATGCGAGGTACTAACTGAAATACTAATGACAACAACGCAGACAACCACAAAAATGATCGAGTAATTTCATTTTTGTATCTCGATTATAGATCTCTGTACACGAATACATGTTTACCATTATGATAATGGTAAAAATGTACTCGTACCATAATTCACTAGTTCAACAACATGAATAAAACCCCTAATAATTATTTGGGTTCGGTTAGAAATGCGTATATGTAGTTGGGCCTAAGTAAAATATTACATTACAGTGTAATTTTGTAACCAATGACCATGATTAGAATATGGTCAGCTGTGCTGTCCTATATCCAGTTAAAGTTAAGTAAGTCACACCCACTCCATATCTACTACAACTTCAACCGCTCTGGTATTCGCCTTTGTGTTCCAAAGTCCACTCGCAATCGTTTCAGGTTTTCTTTTGTTCCCAATTCAATTCACACCTTCAATAACAATGTCACTAGATAATTAGTTTTCTCTTCCCCTGAGCGACCTTCCTCGGCCGATCTACACACACATACATACCATACCATGCATGGCTTTGCCTGCAGCTGTCTATTTCGGTTTCTAAGGTCCCCTCTCCTGATTCTCCTGTATTACTTGCCCTGTTCTGTTCTCTTTTCCTTTTTCCTAATTTATTCATGATTCTTATTTCCCACTTGATCAGATTGTCAAGTAATGTCCTAGGAGTTGGCCTTTTGTCTTTTAAATTTTTAGATTTTTAATGTACTCATGTAGCACGTGCACAGCTTTTTCTTCTTTTATATGTTTCATTATTTCACATGTCCATGTATGTAATTTATCGTAATTAATTTATTATCAGCCAGTGGAGGCTAATTTTCTGTGTATTTTTATATTATCATGGACCAATGAAATGAATTGAATTGAATTGAATTGAATTGAATTGAATTGTTTGTTCTACTTTTGTTTACAGGTTGTGGGTATGGTCTGTGTCATGGTTATTATTCTTTTTACGTTGTCAGGTAGGAAGTATGGCCAGTGTAATCACTCCCTTTAACTTTGTCAGATTAGGGATGATTGTCTCTGTAATTAACCCCATACTAGTCATATCATAACTATTAAAAATCACGTTTTACAAACATACCCACAACCTGCGCAGTTCCCAAGATACTTTACTTTTGCAAACACTATCACGTAAAACATAAGTAACTATATCGAGCATTTGCATGTGCGGCCCCCAAACTGTGGAATGACTTACCACTGGACATGCTGGACATTAGGAAATCACTATCGTTAAATACGTTAAAATTAAAACTAAAAGCACATATTTTCATTTAATTGTTTATGCGTGTATAGTAGCAGCTTTAAGCATATCAGGAGCTCTTGCAGCGCAGTAGACATTTACATATACATTTAGTTTCTGCGCTTAAATAAATAAATTTGTATTTGTATAACTTTGTCAGGTATTAAGTTGAGTTGTTATCCACTTTTACTTTATTGTATACTCTTTAAGGCAAGAAATATGGACTATGTACATGATGTTAATATCCTTTTAACTTTGTCAGGTAGGAAGTTACCCCCGCCCCCCCCCCCCCTCCCCCGGTGGAATTATCCCGTTTAATGCTCTGGCATCATTTTCTCCAGGCTTTTTGGTCAAATATATCAAGGGTAAGGGTTAGGATTGGGTTTTATGCTAGGATAAGTTTCGGGTTATGGTATAGTATTAGGTGCAGGGTTGCAGTTAGATGTTCTGTTAGAGCAAGGTTTATATAGACCAGAGGGTGTTTTTTTTTCTTCTACGATTACCATGATTACTACAACACCCGGCCTTACACGGAAGTCCAGTCACTCCTGTAAAAAATACTGATTTTAAAATGCATTTCGTTTTAAATTTCGACATTATCACAGTTCAAATCATAAAAATGATAGGATAAATAAATACAAATCGAGACAAAAATGTACTTTTAGTTTTTTATCTTTCAAATTAATTTTGTAAGAAATTATTGTAATTCATGTTTACTTTTCGTTGTGATTTATTTTAAGTCCTTTATGCTTAAGCTAGCCTACTATTCCCGTCATAAATATGAAATACAGCATTTCTAAACTAGTTCAGGGCAACTTCTGATATCATGAAGATTCGCTAAGTGATAAATCAGAAATTTTATGAATTATTCTTATATAAAATTTTATCTGAACAATGAGTGAAACGGCGGTAGACAAAATGTCTAAAGAAATCTATGAAGCCCCTTTGAAAAGCTATCATATTCGTATATTCAAGATCACTGAGCGTGCTGTAATTTGCTTTGCCCTTGGTCGTATTTTTTACTATTATATTTGCAATATGAGATTTTCTGTTGCTGAAAGACTTCTTATTACATCTTTCTCTGTAAGAGAGAAATAGGAGAAAAGATACCACGCTAAAGACAAATCAGCAAGTCCAGATGAACTGTCCATTACTGTAATTCTGCTATCTCTTTTTTTTCTATATTATGTGTTCCATTATCAAACCCATTGGAAAAGGGCACGCACAATTCTTGTGGAAGATCCTTTTAGCAAAATTATTAGAATCAGCTCAATGGTATTGAGTTTTTTTTAATTAATTGTTTTTATTAAAAGTCTTTCTGAAGCGTCTGGGGAAAGGAATCAAATCTCTTTATTTACCATCTCCTTTTAGTTAACATTTGGATGCGAGCAACCCGATATTCTTAAAGTTCTTAATGTGAAGAAAGAACTACCATTCACTTTAAGAAACTGTCTGAGCAGGCATAATCCACAAACCGAATAAAAATTCAGAAAGAAAGCGATACGAGGAGCGGAAGGAAATTGAGAGAAAAGGGAGAGAATAAAAAGAACCTAAAATCATTGCAAGGTAAGGAGCATTGTATCGATTTCTGCAAAATTTGTAATATTAAAACAAAACATAATGTTGTACAGGAAAATACTAAAATCACTAAAAATCTCTTTGCTAAAGAACTGATTCAAAGCAGCATGGTTTGAGTGATGGAGAAAGTTACTATGTATATAGAGAAAGTGAAGAGGGAAAGAAAGAGACAAAAAAGAAAGGAAGAGAGGGAAATATATAAACATTGCATATACAAAAAAGTACACAATTTAAAAATATCAAGCAAAATCACAATTTCACAATACTAAGACAAATTTTTTTTTTTTTATAGAGCGTGATCAGTTAAGAGTGAGCATTTTGTCCGTTCGTGACACAAAATATGTTTTATCATAAAATTAATTGACAGACTATCACTACCATGAAATACATCAAAAGTTACTGGAAATTTGGTTCTTCAAAGGGTTCCAACGTACCAAAGTTCTTGGACCTAACTATTTTTAAGCAGGGGTGTTGTCAAAAAATGAAACTTTTAGCAAAATTTCGAGTTGCGATGCGCGCCTCGGGGTTATAGCAGGATGTAAGGTCTCCTTGAGCCTATAGTAATCTAAGAGGCTCCAGTTGAAAATATGGATTCTCTGAGGTGACTGGCATAGCACTATTTTCTGAGGGGCGCAGCCCCGAAGAAAATAGTAACTTTTCCAGTCACCGAAGAATCCATAATTTCAATTGGTGCCTCGAAAAAAGTGCATGGTATATTTGATTTATATCCTAGAAGAGTAAGCCTAGATATATTTTTAAAAATTAAAACTAAATGTAGAATCAGAGTAGACGTCACGCACAAAAATTATCGCGATACATTGTATTATAATGATAATATTTTTATATCGAAAAATATACGGAGGTCTGACGTCACGCGATATCCATTTTTTCTTCATGGTGAAAGTATCTCACGTGAGACATTCCTGGCCAATCCTTCCATGAGAACTTTATGATGTAGGATATAAAAACAACTGTGCCTCGAATATTAAAGTAGTCAATATATCTTTTATATACCGAACAAATATAAGCAATGAAAAGAGTCAAAGAATACATCTGCAACTTTCAAATCATGGGGTCCTCACATCTAAAAAAAAACACCATAAAACTGTGCTCCAGTAAACAGGGAAACAGGAATAGTTAACTCAAACAATAAATTTTGTCATACAACTCCAAATTCGCAACATATTTACACAGACTGCGAGAGTCTATCAGTCTAGACTACTTATTGTAGTATTTCACACGTAAACCAATGGGGATTGCAGTATAATTTTACTGTGCCCGTGGGCATAATTCATTTTTGCGGGTATAATTAAAAACACGACTACACTTTCAGTCAATCAAATTTTTTATTTATTTCATTTATTGATATTTCATCAGGGTAGCCCATTCAACAAAAGTTGATCTTCCATGGGGGCCCTGAAAATAAAACAAAACTATATACAATTAAAATGATTTGAAATACAATCAGAGGAGCACACATAATTATATATCAAATAAGCAAAAACAAAAGTAATTATAAACGAATTCAATAAAATTGTGCCAAAACTAAACCACAATAAATAATCCGTGTCAATAATCATAACTATTAAACTTGCTGATGTGGTTAAAGATAAGTGGTGAAAATAAGAATGAGAGACAGAGAAAGGAAAGAGAGAGAGAAAAAAAGATTAAGAATTAAGCATGGCGAAAGAGAGAGGTGGGGGAAGCGTAGGGAGGGAAGAGCAAAAAAAAGGAAGAAGAAGAAGAAGAAGAAGAAGAAGAAGAAGAAGAAGAAGAAGAAGAAGACGAAGAGGAGGAGGAGGAGGAGGAGGAGAAGGAGGAGGAGGAGGAATAGAGAGAGAGAGAGAGAGAGAACCTTGCGAGCAGAAAAATAATGTTGATTCCAAACAGTGACAATATCTTAACTTACATTAAGAAAATGCTTCTTAGAGGAAAATTTAAAATTGTTTGAATTACTTGTTTAAATAATTAAATTACTTGATGGCAGTTTGAATAAAAAAGGAAATTATCGTTGCTTTGCTCGCTATCATGTAAGTATCATCAGCTTCTTGTTTAATATCGCGCTCCAATTTATGAGGAGGTGTACAAAAATAGCATCTGCAAAGGTTTAACATTAATGCGAATAAAATCTCAACTTTTTGTTGCCTTGCCAAATTTTCTCGACTGTTTTCTCACGGGCATTCGTTAATTCTGCGCCCCGTTTGAGAAGGAAAACGAATAGAAAACCGTTTATCAATGTTCAAAATTTAAATCTCTTCCCCTCAATTATTGCAGTGCCCTATTGCGACTTTTCCTGGATGCATAAGAAATTGAGTATGAGGGTTTTTAAATGCAAAAAATATACCATTCGGGCGCTTTGCCCCCTCGCTTGCACAATATCGTAGATTAGTTTGGACAGGTTGGGGGGGGGGGGGCGAAACTTCATTACCTGGCCCGGGCGACGTGATTCCTAAAAAAAAAAAAAAAAAAAGCTACTGTATAGGAATTTTGACCCTGTTGCCAAGACACATCTATTTTATGTCCAAATCTTCAAACATACAGTTTGAAATTTATATTTCACATAGTTCTTGACATATCCCATTTTCGAAAGTAAGGGGGGGGGGGGGACCCAGCAGTGGCGTATCTGGGGGGGGGGGCAGGGGGCACGTGCCTCGGTCGGCACTTGGAGGGGGCGAAAAAAAAAACGCAAAAGAGAGAAAGAAAAAAAATAGGGAAAATGAAGAAAAAAACCCCACAATCCTTAAGGATTATGCCCCCCCCCCCCCCATCGTTAGGGTAAATGCATAAGAAATACAGTTTTTTGTAGGGATTAAAATGCGAAAACTGTCTAATGCTCCGTCGCTTTGCTCCCTCGCATAATTATTGTCTGTCGGGATCTCGTAATTTCGCGCCCCCAGTATATAGTTCTTTTTTTTAAGGGTTCAAAATGTTAAAAATAAAGATGTAATTGTCGTTGCTTTGCTCGCTATCATGTAAGTATCATGTAAGCATCATCTGCCTCTTGCTAAGTATTGCGCCCCCAATATAGGATAAAATGCATAAAACAGCATTTATAGAGGGTTAACATTTAAAAGAAATCCCAACTTTCAGTCTATTTGCTAAATTCCTCAACTATTTCTCAGGGGTTTCCGTTAATTTCGCTCCCACAGAAGAAAGTGAATAGAAAACCGTTTATCAATGTACAAATTCGAACTTCCCTATCGCATACCTGCCCCCCCCCCCCCCCACTCAGTATTATTTAGGGTACGCGTATGCTCGTTCCCTCCCTTTGAAAAAGCCCCCCTATCTCAGGTCGGCCAAAATTTCTGAACCCCCCCCCCCCTTTCGCGGGCTTGTCGCGGGCTTTTCCTGCCTTGGAGAACCCCCTAAATTCGGAACACTGCTCAATGTACCCCCCTATCTCAGGTGAGCTCTCATTCCAACCCCATATCTCAGGACAGACACCCCCCCCCCCCCCCCCCCGTGGCGGATCCAGGATTTGGTGGAGGGGGACAAATATTAACACAATTTTTCGACAAGCAAAAGCAACAACAACAAAAGGTCATCAGCATTTTGGGGGTCTCTTTTTACCTCAAAAAATCTCTGACAAGCAACAACAACAACCACAACAAAAAAAAGGTCATCAGCATTTTGGGGGTCCTTTTTTACTCCCCAAATCTCTGACAAGCAAGCAAGCAAAAAAAAAAAAAAAAGTAAAAAAAAAGGGGGTCAGCTTTTGGGCTGTATTTTATTTTCCCAGGGGAGGCCCCCCCGCTGGAACCGCCACTGCCCCCCCCCCCCCCCATTTCAGGTAAGCTGACATTACAATACCTTAGGAGAGATTTTTTAATGTTGAAAATGGAATCTCAGAACTCAATGCAGTCATAAGAAATTTCTATATAAGGAATTTTAGAATATATCGAAGCTTTGGTGGTATCAATGATAGTTTGTAAGCTACACATGTGCACTATTTAAGAAATTATCCCCGGCGACTTTCTATAGATCTAACAGTTAGTTAGCCTTTAATACTACGGGACGCGTACCGTAGATCGTGGTGTACAAAACTGTGTATCAGTCTCACACATTCATGTTCATGGGTGTAGGGAAATGAGTTAGAAAGTGCTAATTTGAACTGTTGAATGTGAGACCCAGCCACAGGCAGGCAGCCACAATATCCACAACGATGAGACTCTGGGTCTTGCTCAAAGTCATCGTAATTTTGACATTTTTGGCAGGTTCCACGACGCACACCACGATCCCGGGATTTGATCAATTTTTCTATGACTTTCAAGATATTCTATAACCCCCTTTTTAAATTTCTCAGGAGTCCAAACAGAGAGAGAGAGAGAGAGAGAGAGAGAGAGAGAGAGAGAGAGAGAGAGAGAGAGAGAGAGAGAGAGAGAAACCACACCCCCTTTTTAAAAGAAATCTCCGGGTGAAAAGTCAAATACACCCCCTTTTTTTACAATTCGCGGGCCGGATTGTGTCGTGCGAAAAGTACCCCTTTACCGGAGATTTTGGGAACACGCATGCGGTCCCTCCGACATCCGAGTGGGGGGGGGGGGGGGGGGGGGGGTCGCATATAATGGTCAGTTGCTAAAAAATCCTCTGTAAAATGCGCAAGAAATTGTGATTTTTAGGGTTAAAATTTGCCGATGGGTCGCTTTGCTCCCTCGCTTGTACAAGGATTCTAGGACAACTACCCCCTAGACAACTACCCCCCCGGACAACTACCCCCCGGAAAACCACCCCCTGGACGACTACCCCCCTAGGACATCTACCCCCCAGGACAACTACCCCCCAGGACAACTACCCCCCAGGACAATTACCCCCAGGACAATTTTTCCGGGGGTAGCTGTCCAGGGGGTAGTTGTTCGGGGTGTAGTTGTCCGGGGGGTAATTGTCCTGGGGGGTAGTTGTCCTGGGGGGTAATTGTCCTGGGGGGTAGTTGTCCTGGGGGTAGTTGTCCTAGGGGGTAGTTGTCCTGGGGGGGGGTAGTTGTCCTAGGGGGGTAGTCGTCCAGGGGGTGGTTGTCCGGGGGGTAATTGTCCAGGGGGTAGTTGTCCGGATACGTGTACAAGTAGGTTTGGGCCCTGGGGGAGGGGGGGGGGGGGGCGCAACTTCTTTATTTGCCCCGGGCGCCAAAATATTGTTGTAATTTCATTGTAAATGTGGAATCTGAATAAATCAAAATCAAATCAAATCAAATCCCTAGATACGCCACTGGGACCCAGCTACATTTATTATGTAAACCGATTTTGATCATCATTGACCCTTGACCTATGTGAATACAAATGCATTTCATCTCCATGGAAAGCTGGATGCAAACATGGTCGTGCCTTAAATGGTTCTTTAAATATCGATATAAAAATGTGGCAGGGCAGACAGATAGACGGACAACCTGAATACATAAATAGTCAGGCGCAGGCATGAATACGTCACTGTGCAAATGTATTTTTTTTACCAACGAACCAATTACATTTGACTTACTCCCACTCGCTTTCTCTTCTACATCCTGCTTGTATATGGCCACAGTATAAAGTACTCTTAGTTCCGCTATATCTTCACATTTCATATCATCATACGCACCGTAATGCACGTTTATAGCTACATCACTCAGTAAATTCCCAATGTCCACGTTCCAACCATTCTATAAATCTCACAATTTCTTTTTACAATTTTCATCAATGAGTAAATAGTACATTGTGTAAATGCGACAATCGGACATACCCATCAATCGAATGCTACTTTTGATCGACAAAAATTGCATATTTTGATACATGTATTTCCAGGAATTTCATCATAATATTATAGCTCACAGTTTTTATTTCGTTCAATATAACGACCCCCTTTACCAAATTGATTTTTTTTTTCGATAACGAGACTGACACTGACAAGTGCAAAATAGACGAGCACGGGCATGGAAGCAATCGTCTTTTACACGGTTCTCGCTGTCATCAATGGGCTCGGTGCGATACTGAATGCAGTCACGGTGGTCGTTGTCATAACGAGTAGGACGCTGAGAACAACACAGAACATTTTCACCTGCAACATAGCTTTCTCCGACTTCGTAGCCTCTCTGATCACTATGGTCACTTCGTTGCAGGAGTTTATCACCGGGACCTGGGTAAGTTATTCCTTTAAACACTTTTTTTTTTTGGTATTCTTTTCATAATTTTTATTCCTTGAATCAGATTTTCAAAATGAATATTACAAATTAAGCATTGATTACACAGTATAATTCAACATGGCAATAAACACAATACAAATAATATAATTTTATAACAGCCATTCATAAATAAACAACCACAGTATTTAAATACACAAGGTATAGATTAAAACCTGATAGGTGATGAATCAAAGTATATAGGGCAATTGTAACAATGAATATAAATTTTCAAAGCTGTTTGGAATATTATCGTGTATGTCCTCCTTCCATCCAACATTCAAAATAAGTCCATTTTTTAAATGTAGACTTAACTTATTTCGAACTAATTACTTTTTTTCCGTTCATTATCTTTACTTTCTAAAAGTGCATTATAAATTTCTTTCTTTGTTTGGGGCGTTCCTTTTGATCTCACATTGTATATCATATGTTTTATGAGTATAATTAAGTAGTTAATGTACACATCTTTTTCTGATTTTCCATCTAAACCAACGAAATTTTTCTCCCATTTTAAAGTATTTAAGTGCATCAATTTCATTTGTTCCCTTATTTCTTGCCACAATATTTTTATCCAATTGACATTTCATAAACAAGTGATTGTATACCTCAATTTATTTTCCACAGAAAGAACATAAGTTAGTTGATAAAAAGCCAAATTGATACAGTTTATCATTGCAATGTAGGATACTATGTAATAATCTAAACTGAAATTCACGTAATTTCCCACTTAAAGTGCATAATCTCGGGGTCAAAAAGCAAGCCACCATTCCAGATGTATTACTCAAATGTGTTATTTCCGCGTGTCTAAACGCAAAGGTTTCCTATTATCTATACATATTTTTTATAACATAATTTAGAAGTCAGTCCTTCATATAATATTATTTTATCGCCTACTTTATACATGAATTCCGAGTAATCGATCGTGTCATTTATCTCTTCTTTATCTATTTTCGTTTTCTCTTTCAAATTCATCGGCAATGCTGAATAAATGTTACTAATGTATAATAAATCGTTGGCATCAAGATTTTTTTTGGTAGAAAATAGCTAACTGGCCTTAAATGACCATTTTTATCTACAACATGCTTAATTTGATATATGTTAGCCTCAAATAGTTTTCTGTTAAAAAAAATGTTTCCGGCCAAAACAGATCAAAGTATTATTAAAAATCATTTGATTTCCTAAGTGATAATTCTGTTCTCTCTTAAGTCATGCCAAATATTCAAATATTCTAAGTACAATGGTGGTGCCTGAATATGAATATTTTTCATACCTTAATCACATAAAAATATAAATCTTCTTCCAATCGACTGGAATATACAGTCAAAATATTTTTTTTTTTCCATTTCATATTACTGTCTTCATAAATTAGTCTGTTAATCCACATTATTCTTTGTGCCTTAATCATATCTCTAAAATTCATCATTTTCAAACCTCCATGGTTATAATTTAAATAAAGGATATTTCTTTTAATCTTATCATGTCCTCTCCATATGAAATCAAAATATTTTTTTTTTCAACATTTACCAAATGCCTGATTTTGATAGGTTGACGCAAGATGCTGGAACAGTGGGTCCAGCTTTCGGTCTTGTTGTCCACTTCCGGTCTTTTCGCTTACAGTTCATTTCTAATTTTCTATCTATTGACACTTATTCTGCCATTGTGCCATTTGGCACAAAATCTACACACAAAGCCCATAAAAGAGTGTTTATTTGAAGAAAAAAAAACAATGAGTTAATTTACTTAAGCTACACGAAGTATTCATCAAGTTATGCCGATATTTTTTTTATCATCCTGGTGAAACTGTCTTAGTCGTCAGCGTTCATTCATTTAATTCACCATCTTCTCTTTCCTGATGTATTTCTTTGTTTTTCCTTTAATCTGTCCTCTTCTCTTCTCTTTTATATTCTTTGTTTTTCCTTTTCTATATCATTTTCTCTTTCCTTATGTATTTCTTTGATTTTCTTTTCTATCAACTCCCCGTATTTTGGTTGTATTGTTCGTGCACAATATAGCGCTGATAGACTCTTTCACCATAGCACTTCTAGGATTTTTTCGCGAAAATCGCTGAACAATTGTGTAAAAAAGATGTGCGCGTACCAGAAGTAGGCGTCACACCAAAATCAACATGGCGCCGCCATCGCCGCTGTCTTACAGCTATTGTCGATCCCTTGAATTGGTATAAAGCTTAATCCAGGATTTTTGTGGGGAAAGGGGAGGGCAAAATATATATTCATAAATGAATGAATTAAAAGAAAAAAAATGAACAAATTAAAAAAAATGAAAATAAACAAATAAAACCGTAAAGAGAGACATTCATAATTTTAAACGCAATATACGTTCCTAACGTTGTTTGTTTCTTACTTAGGTGATATTACGGAAAGTTAGATAAGTCGATTGTATGACTGCGACTGTCAAAACCCTTTTCAATTCCTTCAAATTTCAGTCTGTAAAGTCTCACACCCGATTAGCAAAATAAATATTATGATTTTTATAGTGTGCGCCTGAAGACGGAGTAAATAGGAACATGATTGTAATAATGAACAAAAAGGGGAAAAGGTGTTGTCAGGTTTTATTCCACCAGAAATGATGTCTAAACTTGCGTTTTTTATCCATGGTATCTAAGAAATGACAGAGAAGTATCTGCATCATCATTGAGGAAAACAAATAGGCCTATTCCAAATCTTTCTTCAATTTTTTAAAAACAATTTACTGTCCATTTTCATTTAATTTTGATTTCAATTTTACATTTAATTTTATACTTAATTGTACAATATACCCTGGATTTAGCAAATTTATTGTAATTCTACGAACATGACGAATGGCAGTCAAGTGGCAGTTCGCGTTGAAGAGAGTATGGTTGTATGTATGTTACCCTCTGTCTCGCTGTATTTTCATTCATGTAGAGCGTTAGCTCTAGAATGGGGGGGGGGGGGGTGTAGTTGCAGGCAGGGGGAAGAATTTGCTCTCAAATATTTATTTTTTTTTGAGGGGGGGGGGGGTGAGGGAAAAAAACGTTTTTGTTCCCCGGCACCCTTGCAAGAAAAAAAGAAATCACATGTAATAAGTTTGTAGAATAATCATGAGGGGTTTTTTTGTGCATGCATGCTCGGCTGCCACGCTCCCTTGAATAACAATAGATGCAATATTTATATAATATTGAATGGCCTTGAGAGGGATACAAGGGTATATCACATGAGCTATGAGCATATTTCACGAGTCAGCACGACGAGTGAAATATTTTCAAAGCGAGTGCAATACCCTAGCGTCCCACGAAAGAAAAGCCATTCAATATTATTATTATTATTAATTGTGTAACACTCTATATAATTCAGTTATTTGATGATGATCTGGTATCGAGGACGAGAATGTTAGCCAAACTGAAATCACACAGACGACTCGAAGACACAAAATATACAGTTCGAGATGGTTCTATATTTTAATAATTGAACGATGAAGTGACAATATGGTATGAAAGCAGTTTTAGCTTTGAACTGCTATGGTTGCTCCGTTAGTAGGCAGTAGTATAATAAGTCCACACCGGATGATGGGACTGAGGAGAAGAACTCCTATTTCTTATTTTCAAAACTATACTCTCTTGGTCTATATCAGGATTGGGTGACTCATAGGCTCGAATACACGAACGAGGTTTATCCATCGATCTCTACCTTTATACGTGGATATCGCAACGTACGCACGGCTCTATAATACGTCTATGATGCGAGCAGTTGATGCGGCCGCACAACCAAAATCAGGAGCCCTACACTCATACACATGCGCGGGACCGGGTGGGACCTAGCGTGGGACATCGTCGTCTGCTGTGTACGATTCCCGTGTACTCCTATTCGAAGGATACGTGATTTGATTTTTTATTTTCAAAAGACATTATACTAATTGTCACATCAAATTGCCTCTAGAATTTGTAACGGTACACTTGTTTTGCCAGATTTTGCAGTTAACCCTTTCGAGACAATTGACCACATTATGTGGTTTGGCTCAGTAACCTTTGATTCAGAGCTCTTAAAAATATACCAGATGCATGAGTAGAAAGAGCAACAATTTCTGCACACACTATGTCCATTTTTGTTCCATGACCATATTGCATTTGGTGCCAGAAATTTTACAAAGGAGAATAAGCCTTAAAATCCTGAAATTGGCAACACATTGAGAGGTTCAAATCATTTTTTGTTTGTTTTTTGTTTGTTTTTGTTTTTGTTTTTGTTTTGTTTTGTTTGTTTTGTTTTTTGTTTGTTTGTTTGTTGTTGTTGTTTTTTTTTGGGGGGGGGGGGTGGATCAAAATTGGCAATTTTTTTTCAACTTTTCGAATAATTCCCTAACCATGTATTTATTTTTTTATTTTATTTATTTATTTATTGATATTTTATCAGGGTAGCCCATTCAACAAAAGTTGATCTTCCATGGGGCCCTGAAAATACAAAAAACTATATACAATTAAAAATGATTTGAATTACAATCAGATGAGCATACATATATCAAATAAGCAGTAACATAAATAATTATAAACGAATTCAATAAAACTGTATCAAAACTAAACCACAATAAATAGTCAGTGTCAGTAATCATAACTATTAAACTTACTGATATAAGGATAAACAATGATAATATAAAGAATGAGAGATAGAGAAAGGGAAACCTTGGGAGCAGAAAAAAATAAATAATGTTGATTCCAAACAGTGACAATATCTTAACTCAAATTCAGAAAATGCTTCTTCAAGGAAAATTTAAAATTGTTTAAATTACTTGTTTGCTTTATATTTATAGGCAAATTATTCCATAGAGTTGCACCGTCATTACATATTGCATGCTTATAATATTCTGTATGACATTTACCAATTATAAGGTCATGATTAGCACATTGCCGAGTGTTGATATTATGTTTCGTTGAGACTTCTTTAAAAATACCTTTGTAAACATCAGCAGATAAATCATTAAGACATTTAAAAACAAATATACATCTAAAATATTTAACCCGTTCCTTAAAAGGCATCCATTTCAGGCGACCAAATAATTCATTAGATGGAGTATATATATTACAATTTAATATCAATCTGGCAGCTTTCTTTTGTAATTTCGTTATCTTTTCTATATGACTCAAAGATCTATTCCCCCAAATTTCACAACAGTTATCAATTTGTGATTGAATAAGACATGTATATAATAATTTCATTGAAGTTTCATCAACATATGGTTTTACTCTCCTGAGCATGGCAAGACCTGCAAATACTTTTTTACATAAATAATCTACATGATTAGACCATAATAGATTGTCATCAATAAAAATACCCAGACATTTAAAACTCGTGCATTGTTCAATACACATATTTTCATACTTTATGGAAATGGAGTCATTTTTGTTAATATTCAATCTTTGTTTACTCCCAATAATCATAAATTTTGTTTTATCGACATTCAGATATAGCTTATTACAATTTATCCATCTACCTATAGCATTAAAATCACTCTGAAGTTTTGTCTGTACTTCTAAAAAAGGTGGTTCCACCTACAAAAAGGGTAGTGTCATCAGCGTACATTACAATTTTTCCATGTTTCAAAACATTTATCATATCATCAATATATATCAAATTCAGCACTGTATAATTTGTTTTCAAGAATATTACACCTTATCAGAACCATTAAGCACTAAAAGAAATATATTATTGTTACCAATTTGAAGAACAAATGTGATCAGTTTAGCCTTTAAATAATTTCTGTCCTGAAAGGATTAATTCGACTTCACAGTGCTGAATTATTCGATTATAAAAATGCATAAAATTGTATTGAAACAGTACTGCAGCGGTGCTTTTCTGCGAGCCCAAACATGGCGACGCGTCGCACCGGGACGCATGAAACATAGAGGGCGTTGCTTTATCCACAGCAGAGCTAAACGGCCGAGGTGCCGTGGCCGAGTGGTCTAAGGCGCTTGACTGGAGATCCGAGGATCGGGGGTTCGATCCCCTGCACAGCACAGTCGGCACCTTTGCCCTGAGCAAGTCATTTAATTCACATTGCTCTTTTATCGTACTTCAAGTAAATGAAAATGCTTTAGGCATTATTGATACAATAATTGTGTGCTTGTGTTCAAAAAAAAAAAAAAAAAAAAAAAAAAAAAAAAAAAACATACAGAGAGTCGCGACACTGGAGGTCGCTTCTGATTGGTCAGTCATTTCATGGAGCATCAAATAGTTCCCTCCCATAGAGAATGTACGTGAAAGGGAACTATTGGGAGCTCCATGATCCGCCATGTTTAAAAAAAAAAAAAAAAAAAAAAAAAGACCGCGTACGCGTAGGCTTATTATGCGCGTGTCACAACTCTCTTTTTGAATGCGCTCTGATCCACAGCAGAGCTATACATACAGAGAGTCGCGACACTGGTGGTCGCTTCTGACCAATCAGAAGCGACACTGGTGGTCACTTCTGATTGGTCAGTCATTTCATGGAGCTTCAGATAGTTCCCTCCCACAGAGAATGTACGTGGAAGGGAACTATTGGGAGCTCCATGATCCGCCATGTTTTAAAGACCGCGTACGCATAGGCTTATAATGCGCGTGTCACAACTCTCTCTTCCAACGCGCTCTGATTCACTAGTAGAGATCGATGGGTATATCTTAAACCATGGTCTAAACCATGGTTTAAACCTCCGCCGTGGACTAAAATAAGCGTAAATAAGCGTATATAAGCACATTAGTATCCGCCCATTGGACATGAGGACACACTAAGCGCGCACTAAGCTTATTGAGGTTTAAACCATGGGTTATAGATAAACCTCTTTCGTGAATTTGGGCCATAATGTTTCTTAGTAAGGGGAACAAAGAGTTTGTGTCCGAAATCGAAGATGGAGGGTTTTTTTGTTTGTTTGTTTTGTTTTTTTAATTATTTATTTATTTGATACAGGGTGGCCCATTCAACAACAGTTGGTCTCCCATGGGGCCCCAACAGCAAACATGATACAGAATGCATATATATATGTACAGATAAAATCATTCAAAATATAAATTAATAATACCGAGTAAAATATGATTAAACAGAAAATATGAAAAACAATGAAAAAAAAAATGCAGAAGGTGAATGTCGCCAACGTAGAATAATTTGAAATCATATATGGTAAAGTACAATATCAAATAAAAGAGACATGAAAATGATATTGAATATATATATGTATATATATATATATATATATATATATATATATATATATATACATATTTATATATTACAAATATATATTAATGAATAATAAATGCTGAAGAAACCCTTATACTTCCATTGACTTCAGATGCCGTTTAAGGTTTGATTTGAACGAGACCAAAGTGGATAACTCTTGTATAGCAACCAGCAAGTTATTCTACAAATGAGGGCATAAGTAATACTAGTCCATGGGCCAGGAACCGAAAAGGTCCCCCCCCCCCCCTTAGGCACAATTTTAAATGATGTTTTTCTGTTAGCTAGGACCCTCAGCTATCATAATCTGCCGATTTGATGTACAGTTGGTGGTGGGTGTGGCCTCTAGGGCCGTTACTATGGTAACACATCAAAATATACTGGAATTTTAGAAAATACTGTATATTTGTAATTCAGTAGCTATAAAATATATGGTAAGCATCCTGCTATGTGTATTTCAAGCTGCCCCACTGATTCCAACCACAATCTGAGCAATTTAAAGTCATGGGCGTGTCAAAAAAGGCCGTTGCTATGGAAACGGTCCAACAAAAAGCTGTTATTTGTGAAAAAATCTATAACTAACCATTACAAAGTAGAAAGAAAAAGGTGTTTACACAATCTTTAATAATGTTTTTATATTAGTTATGACCCTCAGCTTTTATAATTTGCCTGTTTGACATCAAGGTGGTGGTGGGCGTGACCGCTAGGGCTGTTACTATGGTAACACATCAAGAAATACTGGTATTTGAGATAATACCATGTATTTGATATCTAACAACCTTGAATACAAGGCAAGGATCTTAATAAATGTATTTCAAGCTTCCCGACTGATTCCAACCACAATCTGAGTCATTTGAAGTCATGGGCGTGTAAAAAAGGGTCGTTGCTATGGAAACGGTCCCACAAAATGCTGATATTTTGGGAAAATATCTATGATTTATCAATACAAAATAGAAAACAACTGTCTGCACAATCTTAAATCATGTTTTTCTGTTAGCTAGGACCCTCAGCTCTCATATTCTTCCTGTTCGACATAAAGTTGGGGGTGGGCGTGGCCACTAGGGTGGTTACCATGGTAACACACCAAGGAATTGTATTTTAGAAAATACCATATATCTGTAATTCAACATCACAAAAACAAATTGTAACCATCTAACTCTATGTATTTTGGAGTGCCCGTTTGATTGCAAGCAGAATCTGAGTCATTGGAAGTCACCGTCATGTCAAAACATGGCTGTTGCTGTAGAAACAGTATGATAAAATTGGAATATTTCTGTAACTAATCAATACAAAACAAAGAACAAGTGTCTGTACAGCCTGAAATGGTGTTTATCTGTCAGCTAGGACCCTCAGCAATAATCAAAAGCTTCCTAATAGCCACAAAGTTGGTTGTGAGTGAGACTGTCAACGTAGATACCATGGTAAGGCACCAAGAACCATCAGAGTTTTAGAATAATAAATAATAATAAATTGATCTTTCTTGCCCAGGATAGCCACATCAGTAATATTACTGCCTTGCAACTGTCATTGCCCGGTACACATTTCATACATCTGGGTCAAGCGAAACAAATGTGGGAAAAATACCTTGCCCAGGGATGTCAGCACCGATCAAGGATCGAATCCAAGACCCCTCGTATGAGAGTGAAAGGCCTTCACCAATATACCACAGTGCTTCCACTATGTATTTGTAATGAAACGAAGTACAATGTAGGCATCTAATTATACACAAATGAAGCTGCGCCTTTAATTGCAATCAAAAGCCAGGATATTTTAGGTCAAAGTCATATAAAAATATGCCGTTAAGGAATAGCATAGTAAGTGTTTTTGAAGAAAGTGATATTCATGTATCTGAATAATGAATTATCATAAACAAGGGCCTGAGTTCGTAAATTTGTAACTGTCCTATTGGTTCAAATCCAGATCAAGAATATTTTCCAGGTTGGAGGCCTCAAGTTCATGTCTGGTAGGACACTTGTTATGGCAAACGAAGATGCAAATGTTAAAATAGATATCGCTTCTGAAAATTCACTGCATAAGCCAATTCATATAATATTGAAACAGTACCACTGCACTGTACTCTCATCTACTGTGTTCTCGTATTACACAGGATCTATAACTTTGACTGCTTGGTAGGTGTTGTACTCTGGCTGTGAGCACCAACATCACCTTAAGAATATTGGCATTTCAGAAAGTGGCATTGTTGTAGTTTAACATTTAAAACAATATAACAGTCTAGACATGCTAAATATCTCCATTGCAAGTAGCCTGAATGATTGCATTGAAAATGTCAAAGGAAACCAAAACCCAAGGAGAGAATCAATGTTATTGGAAAGTGAGAATTCAGAGAAGCACTTTACAAAAAAATTCATTAAAATTGGTTAAAAAATGAGAGAGTTATGGAAGTTTGAAAAGTCTCGTTTTACTTTCTATGGGGATCCTCAAATTGGCAAAATTGCTTCAAATTGGCTGATTTTGTGAACAACTCTCCATTTGTTTTGTACACAGATCTTCAGATTTCCCCCATTATCTTTCAAGGTGCAGTTAATCTCCTTCTGAGCTCAACATATATAATGGGAAAATGTATTTTACACCACATATGTCGAGTTCAGGAAGAGACAAGGAGCACCCTGAGAGAAAATGGGGAAAATCTGAAAATCTGTGTACAAAACAAATGGAGAGTTGTTCACAAAATCAGCCAATTTGAAGCAATTTTGCCAATTTGAGGATCCCCATAGAAAGTAAAACGAGACTTTTCAAACTTCCATAACTCTCTCATTTTTTAACCAATTTTAATGAATTTTTTTGTAAAGTGCTTCTCTGAATTCTCACTTTCCAATAACATTGATTCTCTCCTTGGGTTTTGGTTTCCTTTAATCACTGACGATGATCATATCCAAATAATCGCTGCGAAGGCAGATATGTGATCGAGAAATCTATTTTTAGAAAAAAAGTGGCATATTTCTATGATTTTATAACGCGAAACATAATGTTGGTGATGATATTAATTTCATAAAATGAATTTCTGTCTGTACTGCGAACTGCAATGTGTCGGCATTGAGTTCACGGTCATTTCACGGTCATCTGTGAACTGATAAGTGAGGTGCACAAGTGTCCACACGCAGATGACATGATTGAGAGCTACTCCACTTTCCCCCTGCAAGGGGTTCTATAAATGGATGCCATTAGGAATCAGAAGTTAGAGAGCATCCTTTGAATAGAGGTACGGAACATTTTCAGCAGAATTCCTCTTGCAACAACACCCGATACTTTGGATGAGGTTGAGGATTACCCGTCAGAGTTATCATGAAGAACAGATACAAGAGGGCATTGACAGACTTGAACTACATACAGAACCATACTAAATTGAATTCCCTCTAGAGTGAAGTGAGGATTCACTCATCATCTTCATCCAAACCATAGAGACCCTACTCCAGCATTTCAAAAAATTGTATTCTCTTCCAACATAGTGGTGAAGGTAGATGACACCTATATCTCCATCCTGAGTTCTGACTTTATTCTGCCAAACAAACACCGCCAAGATTTGATAATATCCTCACCATGACCTTCTCAGCCTGTGATTCAAGCCAGATAAGAGTGCCTCACCATATCAGACTAGTAAGAAAGTCAGCCAAATTTTAATAAGAGAATACTCAGTTCAAATAAGGCTGCAGAAAGCCTTAAAGCTTTAAAAGATATATTGACAAACCCACTGGTGTTCACTAATTTCACAAAATCATGGACTTAGCCACTTAACTGCGCTACCCCCATCCTTTATCCAATGATGCTTAAGGCAAGATAGTTCAAGAAGAACCATCTCACAAACTATTGGCTATATCTCCTGTAAAGCCAAGAGAACTGCAGCTTACCTGTAAGGGCAACTAATGTGTAAACTTATAGGTCTTATGGTCCCCAATACATCAAATACATCAAGTCCATGGCTAATATACATGTAACCCCAATCATGCAAGTCATGAGAATGCTGAGCTTCAATTGCACCACATGCCTTCTCAGTGGCTCTTTTGAATACCTTCTAGCAAACATAAAAACCTCCAGGCAGCTATCAGCACTTTAGTCCTGGACTTAGAGCTATGATGAGGCACCCAAAAGTTCAATTCTTTGGCCCTGTTTCTGATGAAGTCCATATCCTAGACCACCTTGGTCATGCGGTTAATCCTTAATGAACATGTAGATTTCTTATGGGCAGGAATAGGGGGAAAATTGCTAAATTCTATTCCAATCTCCCCAGAGTTATTTCAAGTAGACAGGTTTAGCTACAGACCGACAAGTTTATCATCTTATGAATACATTAGGTTCTGTGACTGGAGGTTAATCCATCTATTAAGCCTCCACTGCCTGCCTCCCTCCCAACACCAAGGCACAGAGGTGGAAGCATAACTACTCAAGTACAGCTAACCAGTTAGGATCAACTGTTGTTACTGCAAAGGTCACAAATACAAACGCAATTATCAACTCAGACACCCACATCTTGCCCGGAACTATCTGAACATTTAAAAAATGTATTTGCAACATAACTGCTGCTGTGTTATAACAAAAATATGTCACCTTTTTTTCCATTTCTGAATTTTCATAATAATATTACCATAGCGACAACCCTGTTTTGACATTACTATGGCCTTAAATTATTTGGATTATGAATGTAATAACTCAGGCAGTTTATGATATGTATATCTAGACCAATATCTATTTTTCTATTGTTAAAACAGAAATATAAGTCATTTTCAAACAATTTTCAATATTTTGATGGTGCGTTGCCACAGTAATGGTGCTGGTGCTCACACCCACCATATCGTCGTCAGTTTGAGACCAAACCGATAATAAGAATTATAATTTTTTTACCCAACTGTAACCTGGAAAGCACACAAAAAATTGCACTCAAACGGGCTGCTTAAAATAGATGTAATGCCTAAAAAGTATTTTCACGTTGTTGATTACAGATGTATGTTATTTCCTATTTTATTACCATGGTAACAGCCCGAGTGGTCGCCCGACATCCGACTTTGTGGCAGTCAAGGAGGATATAATACCCAGGGTCCTAGCTAACAGAAAAAACATCATTTCAGGTTGTGGAGACCCTTACTTTATACAGTGTATTGAATAGTTACAGATTTTTTCACAAATATTTACTATTTCACCATATCGTTTCTATAGCAACAGCCATTTTTTGACATGACGGTGACTTCCAATGACTCAGATTTTGCTTGCAATCAAACGGGCACCCCAAAATACATATAGTTAGATGGTTACAATTTGATTTTGTGATGTTGAATTACAGATATATGGTATTTTCTCAAATTCAAATCCCTGGTGTGTTACCATGGTAACAACCCTAGTGATCACGCCCACTACCAACTTTATGTCAAACAGGAAGAATATGAGAGCTGAGGGTCCTAGCTAACAGAAAAACACGATTTACGATTGTGCAGACAGTTTTTTCCCCCATTTTGTATTGATTAATCATAGATATTTTCCACAAATATCAACATTTTGTGGGACCGTTTCCATAGCAACGACCTTTTTTGACACGCCCATGACTTCAAATAACTCAGATTGTGGTTGGAATCAGTGGGGCAGCTTGAAATACATATATTAGAATCCTTACCATATATTTTATGCTGTTAAATGACAAATATAAGGTATTTTCTAAATTCCAGTATTTCGTTATATGTTACCATGGTAACGGCGCTAGCAGTCACGCCCACCTTGAACTCTATGGAAAACAGGCAGATTATGATAGCTGAGGGTCATAGCTAATAGAAAAATATAATCTAAGATTGTGTAGACACCTCTCTGTCTATTTTATACTGATAAGTTTAGATTTTTTTCAAAAATGTCCACTTTTTATGGTACCGTTTCCATAGTAACATTCAAGTTTTGACATGACCGTGACTTCAAATGACCTAGATTTTGGTTTCAATCAATCGGGAAGCTCAAAATACATATATATAGATGCTTAACAGTCATTTTTCAAATTTTTCAATTAGAAATATTGGGTATTGTAGTAAATTCCTATATTTCCTTGATACGTTGCCATGGCAACGGCCCTGGTGGCCACACCCACCACTAACTCTATGGCAAACAGGCAGATTCTGATAGCTGAGGGTCCTAGCTACCAGGAAAACATCACTAAAAATTGTGCCTAAGGGGGTGGGGGAGGGGGGTCTACGGTGGCCCACAGACTATACAAAGAGTGTTTGCAGTACTCAGTGCGGCATTTAGGGATTACAAGATCATGTCTGGCGGATTGCCGCGTGTTAATATCATGCGTTTTACTTAGCTCTTGAAAATAATTTTCGTAGTAACTGGCAGAAAGGCCGTGAAAGCATTTATAAACAAATACGTATCGGAAATAATTTATTCGATATCTGAAAGATAACCAATTCAGACTAGAGAAAATTTCCTTAGATGAGGTGTACATATTGCACCTAAGGATCAGACGAGCTGCCCTTTTTTGAAGTTTAGTAATGCGGTCTACATGTATATTAAAACGATCTCCCCAAATCTCACAGCAGTAATCCATCTGTGTCTGTATGAGGCTTGCATATAATAACTTTAAAGTATCATTTTCCACGAAAGGACGAATTCTTTTTAGCATCGCAAGACCAGCAAATATTTTTTTTACATACAGAATGAACTTGTTCATGCCACAATAAATCATTATTATTACCCCGAGACATTAAAACTTGTACACAGGTTAATTTCGACCTCATCGTATAGGTAATGCAAATGTTATTATTAGTGCACGAACTAAGTTTTTGTTTGCTTCCCATTACCATAAACTTAGTTTTTTCTCATTCAAGTGCAACTTATTATCACTTATCCAATTACCTAATATGCCTAAGGCATTCAATTCATGTTGCAATCTATTTAACAAAATATGGATAGAAGTTCAGGTGACATACAAAGTGGTGTCGTCTGCACACATTATGACATCTCCTTCTTTTAAGACATGGACAACATCATCAATATAAATTAGAAATAAAAGCAGGCCCAGTATCGAACCTTGAGGAACTCCTATAGACAGGGAATGTTCGTATGACATAGATTGTCTAATTAACACTTGTTGCTTTCTATTTGTAAGGTATGATTGAAACCAAGATAAAGCACCATTAGATAACGCTTTTTTGATTAATAAATCTATCAGATATCAAGGGCCACTCAAATGGAATTCATTACAACATAATTTAAAGGGTGAAAGAAGGTTCAATATTTTTAAAAGAGATGTAAAAAGATCTATACTTGCCACTTATCATGCCTGACTCAGTGCAATTTTATATATTTTATACGCATTTTGTCACCACATCAATTGTTTTATTTGTTTGAATTTTTGGTTATATTATTTGTTCTATGTGTATTTATGTATATTTTTATGTGTATTTATTATTTCTATTGTTCTATTGTTTTGTAATTTTTTTATTGTAATAAGGGGTTGCTTTTTTACAAGTTTTTAACTTTTTTAGCAATCCTGGCATATCTTTTATCATTGTATTTGTTTTTTTAAACAAAATGTGATTTTATTTTGCCTAATAAATGTGAATTGAATTGAATTGAATTGAATTGATAACCCTATTCGCTGTAGTTTAGCTAACATAATAGATGAATCAACTGTATCGAATGCTCGTCTTAAATCGACAAAAAGAGCACCAATGATTTGGCCGTCGTCTATAGCACGTACCCAAGTATCTGTTAAAGCACCAAGTGCTGAGACGGTAGAGTGACCGGGCCTAAATCCAAATTGTGCGTTTGAAAGCACTTTATTGGAGACGAGATGATCTTGAAGTTGCCTATGAACAGTTTTCTCCAGAATTTTACTAATAACTGGGAGTATGGAAATTGGGATTCTAGGACAACTACCCCCTTGACAACTACCCCCCGGACAACTACCCCCCGGAAAACCACCCCCTGGACGACTACCCCCCTAGGACATCTACCCCCCAGGACAACTACCCCCAGGACAATTACCCCCCAGGACAACTACCCCCAGGACAACTACCCCCCAGGACAACTACCCCCCAGGACAATTACCCCCAGGACAATTTTTCCGGGGGTAGCTGTCCAGGGGGTAGTTGTTCGGGGGGGGGGTAGTTGTCCGGGGGTAATTGTCCTGGGGGGTAGTTGTCCTGGGGGGTAATTGTCCTGGGGGGTAGTTGTCCTGGGGGGTAGTTGTCCTAGGGGGTAGTTGTCCTGGGGGGTAGTTGTCCTAGGGGGGTAGTCGTCCAGGGGGTGGTTTTCCGGGGGGTGGTTGTCCGGGGGGGGGGGGGTAATTGTCCAGGGGGTAGTTGTCCGGATACGGGAAATTGGACTATAATTGGGTATTGCATTAATGTCACCTTTTTTATGTAATGGAAGTACTTTTGCGTATTTCCATTCATCCTGGTATGTGCTAGTCGACAATGACAAATTCATTAGTTGAGTGATGCTAGGGATTATTACGTCACCAGCATTTTTAATTAGGTTTGCACTGATTTCACCAACACCAGTTGCCTAAGAAATATCCAAGCTAGATATAATTTTCTTAACAAGATCAGAATCGACCTCATCAAACTCAGATAAATTAGAAGGACTACTGAGACTATCAATACCAGACTGGAGTGTACTCAAGCAGGCCACCAGTATGTTATTCATAAACACCACCAGCATGACCAGTTATTCATAAACAATCTTTGATGAATCCCAGTAGATTATTGACCTTCTGAGAAGGTGAGGAGTGATGTTCTACATACTTGATTATGATACAATTTTTACCTCTTACAAATTATAATGTATGAAACCCATTTTCCTCAATTTATACCATTACATGTTCTTATGTTTTTTTGTATTGAATTCATCATTAATATCACATGTAGAAAAAAAAAAGCATTATTTTGTCCTTTACCCTAGCATCTTGCAAGAGCTGGGCCCTCTTGCATAATAAGTTGCGTTTAATCGCAACTCAAAAAATTAAACGCAAGTCCCAAATGCTCGACCCTGATTGGTTGAAAATCAAGGTGCGTTTAATTTTTTGAGTTGCGTTTAATCGCAACTTTTTATGCAAGAGGGTCCTGATCGCATACACCCATTGCCTTAACCTTTGCGTATTGAAACACGTATTCACTTTTCACGTGTCACGCGCACCAAAAAAACAGGAGTATTGCACGGTCATTTTACACAAACCATGAGATATTGTTTTAAAATTGCACGGTCATCTGGGTACTTTTGCGCAAACCATGGGATACGCCAAATTTTCTGGTCCCCTGAAAACCATTCATAGAAATTATAATTCTAAATAATTTTTTAATTTCCAAGGCCCATTAATTAAAAGTTTCGACCTTCCATAATTTATATTTTCTCGTTTACAGTAAAACATCTACATTAGTTCACTTAGTCGCTACCCTGCCTCTCATCATGCTCATATTATTGTATTTTAGTAATGTAGGAACTTGCATAATACGGGGCCCCAGAGGCAAAAAAAAAAAGAAAGAAAAGGGGGGGGGGGGGTAGATGTTTCCCTTTATCAAAAGGTGGTGGGCTAACTTTGACTAAATCTCCCCCCCCCCCCGGAAAAAAAAAATGCTAATTTGGCACTGCTGCAACTTTCTAGTGCTCTTAACATGCTTAAAGTGTGAAATTTCCGTATTTCGATATGAATCCCGTTACACCACCTCTTATCACGCTCATATTAATTATGCTCAAATGAAATGGTTCTTAGTACCTGAGAAAAAAAATATGTTACAAACCATCTTATTATTGGATTTTTTTCCTTCAATGTACAGACAGGAGAATTGTCAGCCCTATTTCGAGTTGCCTATATGACGGGGATTGTCAGCACCCTTGCTGTTGCCGTGCATCGTTTCATCATCATCCGTGTTGATCCTTTCAACAATCGCCGTCTCGTCACAGGCCCCCGATGCATCGTCGTCTGTGTCATTTTCTGGATCATAAACGCAGTCACTTACTTATCCATCCAGTTCTACGCTTTCAACTACCGGTTCATTGTATTCACTATGCCTATTGTAACAATGTCCTCTCACTTCGCATGCGCTATTTGCTATACTGTAGTATATTTGACGGTGGCAGCCTCAGCGCGTAGTGCTGGCCTTTCAGACAACGAGTTAGTGCAGCGCGCCAAAAAGAACATGCACATTCTTATCACGTTCGCGCTTGTCGTGTGTACTAATATCATCTGTTGGCTCCCTGTGAGTACCTATGCTTTCATGCTATATGCGCAGCCGAGTAATATTTTCAAAGATGAAACCCGTTCCCAGTTAGGAGATTGGTATAACAATTTCTATTATGTTTCTTGGTGGCTTGTTAGCATGAATGCCGTGGTAAATCCGGTCATCTATTGGTCTCGTTTAACAGATTTTCGTAAAGTGTTAAGCATAGCATGTTGCTCTCAGCCAAGTGATGTAAAGGGACAGTCAACTGATACAGATCTCAAGGGTAAAGAAAACTCGCAAACAAAGGCTGCAATTGCGGACGCCTCTGAAATGGTACAAAGCGACCGAGGAATTGTATACAATATAGATCAACAGTGATTGTACCTAGTCTTATTTCTGACAAACAAAAACAAACAATTTGTGTTCATATGCCATTACAGAATTGCAAAATACATTTCAGTTTTGTGGAATATAGAGTAGTGATGCTTATTAACTAAATGACAGACAGAAAAACAGATCCCTTGGGAGATTCATGTTAACTCTATTGAGTCGAGGTGAATGTAATAATACTATTTCGTCAGGGACCCACCCCCAAAGGGAATGATACTAATGTGGTGACGAAGATCCCATAGATTTAGCTCATCTTTCTTATAAAGGTAGTGTTTAGTTATCTAACATGGGCCGTGGGGGAGGGGCTGGGGCTGCAGCCCACCACCCCCTAAACTTTTCTGAATAGACACGTTTCATAAAACCTCGGAAAAAAGGTTCGAAAAAATTGTCATGAGTGAAATCAAATCAGCCCCCCTCCATCCATTTTCAAAAACGCTCCGCGGCCCCTGTCTATAATGTCTCACCTTTTCAATAATTAGTTTCACAGCATATTTTGAAGGTACGAAATACATATGAAGAGCTTAGTTCCAAAAGGGATTAAATGCAGTTTTGACCAAAACTGAGTTTTAAAGCTAAACATGCATATCTCGCTGATGGGAATCAAATGTGCTATATTGCATTAACAACAAACAATTTGAAGTTGAAAATTTTCGCTCAAAACTTATGTTTAATTCCAAAAGGAATTAAAGCCTGATCTGTTTCATTACAAACGGGACTAAATCCACTATGGTGATTATGACTTTGTTCATTTAAACCGTGTTCTCTTAAACTTTGTATCTTGAAAGATATTTGCATGTGTGGTGCAGCTACCCATTTTGGATCATCATTACAAAATGTGATAATAATTTAGTACCAATCACTTTTGGAAAGAAACTCCTCAAAATACTAACTTGAAAAAAGAAAAATGGGGAAAAATGTTTAAAAAAAAAAAAAAAAATCGTATTAACATAAAACAATGATGAATGTTTCGTACTGAATTTATCATGATAAAGGTTTTAAACACCCCCAAAAGACGATCGACTACAGTTTCATTCCAAAAGGAATTATATCCACGAAAATTAAAATTATAAAAATTCCTCAAAAATCAAAATATATTGCTAATTTTTTTTTAAACGTTATTAAGATGGTCTAAGGCAATAGTACTATTATATATATATATATATATATATATATACCCAAAAGAAGTAATAGTGAACAAGGAAAAGTTGTGAATTAAAAAACCTTTATTTATTCGAAAACGGCAAAAGTCGATTTAATCCCTTTTGGAATGAAACTCTTCATATAAAGAAAAGTTTGTTTTTGGCGTATGAGCAACAAGCGAGTGAAGCGACGTCATTTTCAGCTAGAAAGCGGAAACATATACGCGCCTCTGCCGTTGTATCGCGGGGATAGCCTGAGCTTTACTTGGCTGTCTGCAAACGCACAGATTTGTGCAAGCCATTCGCATTAACCATTCATGTTATCAAATTAGTAAATATACTTGTATGAAATGGTATTTTTTGGTAATAGTAATTTAGAAGTGTATGTGGCATTAGATATTGTGGAATAAGCCCTTTACATTCAGATTGTGTTATATTTTTTGTGTGGAAATCATTTTTTTGTTCAGCATAAGGCATCTGTGTATTTACGCACTTGTTACCTTATCAGTATCTTCCTAATGGTCCTATCCCTGAGAATATCGTAAGTCTGATATGTGCGATTTATATTTAACCTTTTTTGGTGGATTATGGGCAGAGTTATTCTGATTTTTTTAAAAAAGAGACAATTTGCCAATAAAAGAACACTTTAATACCTCTTCCGCCTCTCCCCCACCCCCTCTCTCTGTCTGTCTTTATGTCATAACAATGGCATACCCAGGTCATTGGGTGAAAAAAGATTAAATTATTAAGATATTGCACAATGATCTGTTAAAACAGTTATAGGCTACACACTGTAAAAAAAAAAAATTGCCGTTTTTTTTCACGGGAAATTTCCCGGCAGTCAGGATGCAGGAAATGCCCGTTTTTCCACATTTTTTGTTTGTTTGTTTGTTTGTTTGTTTGTTTGTTATTTGTTGTTTGTTGTTTTTTACCGAAATCAGCAAATTTACAATGTTCCGACATAAAATTACAGTCTTTTTCTGTAAAACAACAGCAAGTTTGTTTGGAGATTGATAATATATGCTGATTTCCGGTAAACCAACAAACTTGCTGTTGTTTTACAAGAAAGAGACTGTGAAAATGAAATTTTTTAAAAAAAGAAAGAAAATAAGTAAATTGATAAAGGGATGTAGTTTTGATTCAGTAAATCTGTCAAATACAATAACGGACTGTTTTTTAAACGTTTGGTTCAGCATTTGAATTCGTGATAGCTAGGAACCTGACGCATGTTGTTGTGGAAATAATAAATAATAAATATCTTCACTCAATGAAAATCTTTTTTTTTTTCTTTCTTTTCAATGTCATATTTTCTCGAACTATCATGTAGGCTAAAGCAATCCCATATTAGACATGTTAGAAGAAACCCGGGCTGTCATCGTTTACTGATTATCGATTCTGGAAAATGTGTCCTTTATGAAGTAAGTCTTCCATCCAAACATGGAAAGTATCCCGATCACTGACAAATGGTTTTGTCCAGTAGCACTACAATACGTCAACGGTCATATAACGTATACAGACTGTGTTTGGTGAAATAGATTTAGACAGAAGACTTGAGTCTTACGAGACCCATTTCACGGATCGCTAGCAGGGATAAAGTCTGTCAAGAATTTTCTAATACATGTATAACGCTCTACGGAGATGTTCAAGATTGGTCTATGAGACACAAACACACATCGACGCCTATACCTGTATACGATACAGATATAGACCTCGCTTGCGTTCATGCAAATTCAGAAACAACGATTTTGGCAAAACAGTGTTTAAAAAACCCATTTCGGCGTTTGAAATTGGCGATCCCTAGCACGTCTAAATTCACGCCGGCAAAAAAATCGGCATGAATGCAACCGCGTTTTGACCTAAACGTACCGTATTTCAAAACCGTGATTCTGGGCCGAAAAAAAATATTTTGTGAACGCAACCTTTTCTGCAGAACAGAAAAAAAAACAATAAAATGATACTCTGCCCTATCGTGTTCTCGTCTTCAAGTCAAGAGTATTTAAATTCTGTATTATCAGATTAGGTACTTTAAAAAAAAAAATCTCTTTCTATCTCTCTTTCCGTTCTTCTGTCTCATTATCTCCCTCTGACACTCTTTCCCCTCCCTCTGTGTCCCTATTTTCAACGTCTCTCGCTCAGTCACTATGTTTTTTTTTTGTTTTTTTTTTCTTGCTTGCCTGCTCCTTTCCAGAGCTACCGCTCAACAAACACAAACTAAATAAGAAAACATAAACCATAAACATGTATCTTACTTCATTAACGAACAGAATGTACAATATTACCTTTAGCTATTCAAGTATCAAAACGTCCCTGTAATGTCATGTTTTAGGGGTATTTTTTTAACAAAAGATTTTCCCGAACGATGTTATCAAATAAAATCCATCATTTCAAAATATACTCAACAAAAAAGTGAGCCCCCCCCCCCCCACCCCTACACTTTTCAAAATAACTCGAGAAATATTGGATGAAATCTGGTCATTCAAAAAGCAAACTATGCAGAATTCTTTACCCACGTTTTGATTAGTTACTTGTGAACAGTTGATTATGTTGTTATCATGAAATTATGGTTTTTATTGCAGTCGGTATAGAACAACGCAATGCAGGGTGTATTGTGTGCACTCTAGTCAATTCAATTCTTTATTTATAGGCGTATAACTTGAAATCTAAATTCATTAAAACTGAATTGAAAATGATTGAGAAAAAAAAATTGTAATGCAGTTTCATGAATCTGGATGACAAATCAGCCGTCTTTACGTGAACTAAAGTTGAAAAGAATTGAAAAAAGATTTTTCACAGTAAACCATGTATGGCATTATTTTATGAAACAAAAAGTGCACTTTTATTCTTGTATCCATACTGCAATAAAAACCATAATTTAATTATGAATACATAATCAGTTGTTTACAAATAACCAAACTAAATGTTGGTAGGAAAATTCTGCATAGTTTGCTTTGTGAATGAACAGATGAACAATAATATCAAAAAGTGTCAAAGGGAGGGGGGGAATCACTTTTTTGGTTGAGTATAGATAACTGATTGTACCCAAGTTTCAGTCAGTGTTAATTATTCTGTACATATCCCTAGGTTCTTTCCTTTTCTCATCTCTCTCTTTCACTCTCACCCTCTTTGCAAACTCACATAATGTTAAAGAGTCTGAAATATAATACTCCTTGGATCAATAGCTTGCAATCTACATTCATCATGTATACTGGGTTACATAAAAAGGGATTTTCAGTTAAGATTAACAGTATTCACTCGTGCTCGTTTTCCAGCTCAAATAATAGTTTAACGGCACTCGGTAACATTGCTTGCACGTTATCTTGAATTACATATTTACTGAATTGATGATTGTACCATTCGTGGTAAAAAATATAAAAACAAAACGCGCTTACTACTAAAGGGAGGTTTTGAAATGTATAAGTCAATCACTCGTTAAATTAATAAAGATATCAATGATTTTATTTTTAAAAATCTATTTATTACATCAACATTCTGTTCATAAACATAAGGGTATATCACATATATATCACAACAATATAGAAATCATTAACAATCATATGAAAAATGTGTATTAACAAATACTGTTTCCACAAAAATATACTAACCCTGGAATTGCTTTGGTAACATACAAGTTCAAGTAATCTTTGTCTAGTTATACAAAGGGTTAAATAGCTTAAATAACATCAAAACAATTCAGAAATATAGAAATTCATAATAGGCTTATTCAGATTTAAAATGATTTAAAACAGAAATCGCAAATTGTACAGCTTTCCAGCTTTGTTATGAGAAGGATATCTGAGATAAATTAGTGCATTATGTGTACAGCATCGTTCACCACTGACCTGTGCGTACCATGTTTAAAACATGCAGCTTGGAGAATATCGTCAATCGGCAGCTCAGCGTCCTAACCGCCATCTCAGATCTACTGGAGCTAACATACGTCACTCAAACTTGTTATGTTTTTGTTTTTGTTTTTGTTTTTGTTTTTTACAAAGTAATGTTAATATTTTTTCTAGATTTAAAAAAGAAAAATCCGCCCATGCTCTTATCTCAGAAAAGATACATGCACTTTTTAACTCAGACAGGTAAGGATATTTTCTTGGTCAGGTTGCATTGCTCCAAGACACATTTCATGGTTAAGACTAAGTACTCCCTAATCGTTAGTACTTGTCATAAAAACAGATCTTTTTAGTGAGAAAATAATGTATACTCCATAACGATTAACAGCTTTAGCCCAGAGATAAAATTTGCAAAATGGGAGTATAAAAATAATTTGAAGGCGCAGAAAGAAGAAAAAACATGCTATTTGCAGTATATACGTCACGCAGAACTGCCCAATTCACATTCCGTTTTTCCGCCCAAGGGGGGGGGGGGGGGGGGGGGGGTCTCTGTTCTCGGATACGCTATTATAAGGAGTTACACGATCGCACAGACTTTTTGAAAAATAAGCTGAGGCAATTCCAATAGCCTTGTCCATCAACCTAATAAAAATTAGTCAAGACTATGTGGTATTAAAGCTGCCCTTGAGTATTAAGTATCCTCATTGAATGAGGTTAATATTTTTTATATGAACGTAGCACAAGATTACAACATAATAAACACTGGATGACTGAATGACTAAAATGGCCAAATAAAAATGTATGCCAGATAGTGGTGCTCCTTTATTCCTTCACGGCATTTTTAGCTCTTCATATTCTACCTCGTTCTGTTTGTAAGGTGCAGTGATTTCTTCGTATGCTCGGATGCTTGTTGAATCGAAGGCTTGGTTTTCGTAGCGAGGTGTAGGATCAAGACTCTTTGGATCTGATCGAGGCGATGCATTTGGTAGTTTACGCCTTAACCGAATGCTAAGATTCAATTATCATGACAAAAGGAATTTGAATAAAAAGAAGAAAGATGATTATACATTAGTGTGAAAACAAAAATCAAGAAAGCTCATACAATTCTCTTGCACAACGGCTAATACATAATTATGCACACAACTACGAAAGAAGTGCCATGTTTGCTACATCTACACTTTCATTCCAGTTTGTTTCCTCATAATAATATTATATCATGACGCCGTGTCTCACGTTACAGAATCGTTATACCAACGATTTTAACATCCGTTAGCTGTGTTGGTGACATTGTTTGCAAAATGATTTCCTCTATATTAAGCCTATTCCTAGTTTGCAGCATTATCTCTGATTATGTTAACCAGTTAATAAAATCACATCGCAGCAAAAAGAGAAAAGAAAATAAATTTTATTTTCATATCACCAGAGAAATACGACGAGTATCCCCACAACCACATCTCCTGTCATCGAAATCACGAACAGAATAAGCCAGAGACGAGACGGTTGATTACCAGAGACGATATTGCCTGCTGTTATTTGGGAGGTACTCATGGAGGCAGCAGTCACTGGGCACATGGTAACCGAGACTGGAGAAAATTCTGTGGTTTTGAACGGTACTGGAATGGAAATCACATCATATATGAAGTCATGGTACCTTTATCTTATCTTATGGCAGTACGCGCCCCATCATATATTCATAACCGAAAAGAAATAGATCACGATTAAAATTGAGTTTGATTTCAATCGTAGTCCTGTACAGGGAGACGAATATAAAATGCATTTGAATTTAGGACTTGCGACTAATTTGGATCAACCGTAGCTCGTTGTAAGACTGGACCTTGGTCTGAAATGGATAAACATTCGCATTATATTTTCTCCTGTAGTACCTCCATATGCCTTATTAGCAGGTAACATACTTGGCATAATCCATATGCCATAATCCCACTTCATTTTAATCGTTCAGTATATTTTTCAACTTCAAACCCATTGCCTACGGGAACCGATTGGTCCCTCTATTAAGCCTATGTGAATGAGAGGATTCAGTAGTCAACAGGTTAAAATGTTTGATCTACTACTGAAATAAAGTGATACTATAGGAGTATAATATTGCTAGGCTGCCTTTAATATTCCTTTGTGTTGTCCACTGGCCGTTTTTATAGTCCATAGACTTACTATTCCATTTATTAACCTAAGAAAGGATGGACATTGTAATGGAATCATCAGTAGCCTACCCGACTGGTGTGTTGAATATATAACCCCTGGGCCCTCTTGCATAAAAAGTTGCAATTAAACGCAACTCAAAAAATTCAACGCAACTCGATTTTCAACCAATCAGGATCGCGTATTTGGGACTTGCGTTTAATTTTTTTTGAGTTGCGTTTAATCGCGACTTTTTATGCAGGACGGCCCTGCTAGTTGCGTTTCCTTTTTTTGAGTCGCATTTAATCGCAACTTTTTATGCAAGAGGGCCAAGGTCATTTAAATCTCGGCTCACACGAAACTCATTTCGATTGCGTCATTCCTGCGCTAATCGAGCCTGTGAAGGCAAATAACAAATACGCCAGTAATTAAATGTATCGTTTGCACTGTTCATTTCACAGTAACTTTTAAAACGATATATCACTCTTTCATGACGCTCAAAAAACCGTACATGTTACTGACGAGATCCATGACGACTCGTGTGAACCGGGCTTTAAACATCCACTCTTTTCAATATTCCATAGATTATCAAATTTAAGCAGAATTGATCTTTTAGCAGGAGAATCACTTACCTATACCCGGTCCGTGCGTTTCAACAACTAACTCTGGTCCTTTCTCTCCTGATGAAAATTCAAATCCATTCCTTATAACGGCAACCTGGATGACGTACAACTTTCCTGATTCCAAGCCAGTTATGTTGTAATCTAGTGTTTCTGAAATTACTTGTGACGGTAACAATGTTTCGGTGCGTTCAGTCGTTTCGTTTTTAGCAGTGACGTAAACTTTGTAGGCAAGAACAGGGCCTTCGCCAATATCTTTGGACATGTTCCAACTTGCCCACCTAATTACTATGTTAGACATCCCTATCTTGTATGCCTCGGGCTTTTCAGTTAATGCTGGTGGTACTATACAAAGAATAGGAGAAAAATATATAAATTATATCCTACATCATAAAATCATCGTGCAAGGATTGGCCAGGAATGTCTCACGTGACATAAAATACTTTCACCATGAAGAAAAAATGGATATCGCATGATGTCAGGCCTCCGTATATTTTTCGCTATACCGATATTTTGACGTCACTTTTGGGGTAATTCTGAATGTTTCGAAGCTATCGATATCTCGACAATGTATCGCGATAATGTTTGTGCGTGACGAGCATGTCAGTGTACGTATAGGTCTACACTGATTCTACATTTAGTTTTTATTCTGTATCTTTCTAGGCTTACTCTTGTGACTTCGGTGACTGGCATAGTTACCTCAGAGAATACATAATTTCAACTGGAGCCTTTCAGTGCAAGGTATATTTGATTACTGTTTTTTTTTTTTTTTCTGTTTGCAGGTTTGGGCGGGATCTATAAATAGGATTCCCCAAGATAATCAACTGTATTGTGACAATACGGTCTAAAAACCATATTTTTCTCAATTTTTTTTATTCCTGATTAATCATGCATGACATATTCAGAGGTGGAAATTGTACCCAGACTTATGCATTGAAGCTAAAGCACATTAGTCAAAGTTAGTTTATCAACATAATCGAAACAAAATTATACGAATATTGTGTCATGGCTAGGCATAATTCTTATCGTTTTTCTTTTTAGTACATCATTTTCTTGATAATTCGACAGTAAATGAAAAGAGAAAAGATATCGTGGTTATACTTCACATTAGCATCAAAAAATACGATGAAGAAGGACAACACACAACGAAACCGAAGGTCGTGACCAGATTAATGGTCAATGTGGGGCAAAATATCAGTTCTACTATGATAACCATTGTGAAAACTTTACGATTTGGCTCCTACTTATTCCAACAAATGTTGACAAATGATTAAGAATGGGAAATGGTAACAATCAAGCTATCCATACGGATTTTCTCTTGACGTACAGATCTATATGTATTACTAATTCTGAACTTACACTACACATGTATCATCTGAAAACATACTTTTCCCAACGATAAATGGACATTTCATCCTAGAACTTCTAAACTTAAAATCGTAATGAAAGATTGACAGCGGTATTTTTTGTTTTGTTTAGTGAATAACAAATGATCTTTTCATTTTTTTTCTTCAAAAATTAATTCCGAGGTTTCTTTGTCAAATGAAAAATTCAATCGTGATCGATGATTCAGTTATGAAGTCAACGGATATAACAGAATGCAATAAATTGCTGTGAGAATTCAAATCAGTTTTGACTTGGGCAAATGAGAAACAAACACAAATTGATTGTTATGAGAACTGAGCATTTAACAAATTAATATCATTACCACAGGTCTTGATTATTACAGGACTGAATAATAGAAATAGCTAAACTATCGGAAACATAATTTACCTAATATTGATCGCCACAGAAAAATGAATTATTATTTGCATAAATATGTAAAACAGAATAAATTTCTCTTTTCCCCATAATATATAAAAATATCATCTTACCAATGGGTATCTGACAGATATGACGACGTGCTATGTTACAATCATCCCTGTCCCACTGTCCATGTATGGAGTCATCGGTTGAGGTTATCATATGTACGCATCGATTCTCTGGTGCATTAGATATGGTTGAAGCCCAGTTAGTGTATCTTAATAGAATAATAGCAATGGTATTCAATTAATTTTCATTCCACCCCTACTGAAGATTTAGAAACGTGGTTTCAATTAATGACTGCACGATTGCCCGAACTCCTCTGATTGTCATTGCTAAATATGGTTTCTTTTTCATGGTGTATCTCTGTAATTAGAGACAACCCAACTCGTCGGTTTCGTTCGAAATTTATGGATACGTAATTTTGATTTAAATCAAGTTATCATGGTTATAATTGCCTGAAATATGTTTGGATAGTTCAAAACTATTTACACTTGAGATATATTTATATAATTGTAAGGGCTGTTCTGTGTAAAAAATAACATTTTCGGCCATAGTGATAGGCCTGTCTATTGAATTTATGTTGCTTAAAATACATTATCATTATTAGGCCCCTATTTTTTTCAAATCATAAAAATAGGATTGGCATATATCTCATTTTCATTTAATCCTGTGTTTCCACCCTTTAGGAGAGATGAGTAGAGGTGATGAGAAAACAAATGAAGAAATACTTAGGCTCGGTTCCGTCAATCCATGTGAATGTGTTGTCATTGTCCATATCTTCTAGTCCGATCCAGTATCGAGCGAGTAAATTGTCTCTTGAAAGCCTTCCAGCTAAAAATTCCTGTCACAATTACAAAACAAAGAGTATACATGTGACCACATTAAAGTTTTAGCAGAGATCGAGTTAAATGTATTGTTTATTTCTTTGAAATAATTAAGGCAAGATAATACAAAATACGATTAATTTTTTTTTAATAATCTAATAATCGACCACAATCATGACAATGAAAATAAAATTATAACCTATTTTATTACACGTACTGTATTAAAACGAAATCTGAGCCTGGAATCGAAATCACTGAATGAAAGCGTACTAAAGTGTATTAAAGACACGTCATGAGTAATTCATCCGCTGCCGATGAATTTGGGACTAGCGTAAGTAAGATGACGTAATGGTAGCTGATCAAAAATATTCATATAAAATTGAATACTTGTCGGCTGTGAATCTTTTCTAGAGAAATGGTGTTTGGAAGACACATTCTTTCATATTTCACCCCTATGTGGAAGCTTGGACGCTTTGGTGTATTTTAGAGGAATTATTTGATCTGCAGTGCATTTCCACTGTTCCCAGCAGTGAGAAGTCGTATTTTGTGATTAGCCTCTTTTCAGCCTTCACAGTATTTAATGAGCCCAAATAAAGCACCTAATTTTGTAGTATCATCAGTGTTGTAGTTACTCTGTAAATTAAAACGTTTTTTGTAGAGAGATTATTTAAATATGAATTTTTGATGTGCTTCAATTGAACACGTGTTTCTATGGGGGCCCGAATTACTCGTGTGTGCCTTATACAGAAGCCTAGCATAGCTTTGCTAGGAAAGTGTCGGCTGCTAGCGGAGCTTTGCAGATGTTCTGAAATGACTTTCTTACGGGACAAAACATCGTGAAACATCACTGGGGGCTTCGATCCCTTCCAGTTAATGTTAATTTGAAAATGTCGAAATAGAGCAAGAAAAGTAAGTTCAAAGTAGTTTGCATTATGGTGAGCGGAGTGAAGCAGAATGTACACGATGGGCTATCCTAGGCGTTTTTTGTTATGACTCACCCCCTACCCCCAATCACCCCCCCCCCCCCCCCCCCCCCCCCCATCTATGAAGAAGTCCGCTTGGTACGATGTTTCCAGCCTGAGAAAGAAAGAAAGTGTAGCAATGAACTGAATGTGGACTATCGCTTTTTATTTTCTTTGTTTTAACGGAGGGGGGGGGGGGGTGGGGGGCTGCAATTTTTCTGTACCTTTTCCACTATTGGTCCCATTCATCAATAATAGACGCGATTCCTAGTTACATCAGAAGCTAATCCCAATACAACATACCACTTAGCAGTATTTAACGTGTACCATGAACTAGATGCATAAAAACAGTACAAAATTGAGTAATGTCACAAGGGGCGTTCTTACCTCCCTACCTGCAAACGCAAAGACAACATAATGGATGAATGGTACCAAAATTTTCAGTAGAGAAAACTCTTCAAAGTGGAAGCAAAATATCTTATATTTTTAAGATATGACCTACAATATAGGGCACACATGAGTAATTCATCCGCTGCCGATGAATTTGGGACTAGCGTAAGTAAGATAAGTGCCCAAATAAAGTACCTAATTTTGTAGTATCATTGGTGTTGTAGTTACTCTGTAAATTAAAAGGTTTTTTTTGTTTTTTTTTGTAGAGAGATTAATTTGATGTGCTTCAATTGAACACGTGTTTCTATGGGGGCCCGAATTACTCGTGTGTGCCCTACAAAGCTGGATCTATTGACACGTACTTAGAGAGAAGACTGAGTTCTGGTAAAGTTGAAAAATAATTTGTGATCTTTCTCGTTCTTTTTATTTCAGTTTGGAACAATATTACGGAAGAAAATGTCCCACGAAAAAGATTGCCCTCATATTTAAAATACAACGGGAAACAACTGAAATGTTTGGACCAAACATTCATGCCACATTTGTGTGTGTAGTCTCATTTGCCCATTTCTGTGTGCAGTGCATGAGACTTTCAGTTGATTTCTTCTCATTCAGTCAATTTGGTGATTCCATACACCAATTTTAAAATTTCAAATACGTAATGATCAAAAATTACTTCCCAATTTCTTTAGACCAATTGGGTCGCGTCTACAACAGTGGAAAAAAAAATTATCAGACCAATAAAAGTTACCGATGATGTTATTTTCCATTTTCCTGGTAAGAAGTAAATTAAATACCATAGTAACAAGGTACACTTGCATTGATATGTCATTCATTCAAGGAAGTAAAAGGAAAAAATAATTTTGGTAAGTTACATGTGTAATATATTACTCCTACATGAATTTCGTTTAATAAATTTCCAGGCCTGCATAAAACTAGCAAAAGCTTGGTAATAGCCTTTTCTAGCCTTGTGCGTGCATCTACATATATTCCATCCAAATAATTGCTGGCAAGAAGAAGCGAAAACCTGTTTTCTCGATAGCTTCCTCAGACTAGCAGTAGCTTACAAAGTGCTTCCACAAATCAAAATTCCAATTCCTTAAATGAGGACCAGAATTTCCTTAGATTTTGTTCGATTTCCTTAAATTCAGGTTTCAAATTAAAATATACATTTTTCCCACGACGCAGAATTAGGCCAACTCAAGAAACAATTGTATAAATCCCATTATTTTCGTTCCTTTACATGACACTACTCTTTTGCTACAATCTCAGTGATATTTCCTCAAACAAAGTGCAACCCTCTAAATTACACAGCGATTAGATAAAGAACTTGGAAGGGAAAAAGTAGTATATGAAGGAAGAATTAAAAGAAATGTCTTCAATGATCTTCTTTTAAAAAAATGAAAATAATTTAAATATAAGTAATTTTATGAGCAAAATCACTTACTTTTACTTTCGCAAACTATACATTACTCTACTCTTTCGTAATGGTAATAACCTCAGCATAATATTTCTTTAAACAAAATGCAGACCTATAAATTACACAAACGTATGGATAAAGAACTTAGAAGGGGAAAATAGTATAGAAATTAAGAATTATTTTTTAATGATCTTTTTAGAAAAGAATTTACCATTATTTTAGAATCATGAGTAATTTTATGTAGAAAAAATGTTTACTTTCGTTCATATACAAGACGCTACACTTTTGTTAAAATCTCAGTGATATTTCCTCGAACCAAGAGGCGGGATTTTCATACATAAACATTTAGAGAAAGAACTTCGAATGAGAAAAAAGGTATATATACAAAGCAAGATACAGGATTAAGGAGATTACTAATATGTTTTGGTTATTTCAATCTTCTTAGAAAGAATAGACAGAATCGCAGTGCAGAGCCGGAGAGGATGTAAAGGGCAGCTTTGGAAATACATGGACATAATTTCATAGCAATTTTGTACGAATGTTGAGTAATTTCATTTACATTTACATGTCGTTATCTCTCCTTTGTATTAATCTTAATACCTTTATGAGTAATGTTTAATAATATCAACATAATTCAGCTTTCTGGATTTGAGAAAATCCCCTTACAGCACATCGCAAAATAACAAAAACAAGCAAAAACAAAAACCTGCAAAGTATGATAAGGAAGCAATATTTAGAACTGCTTAAAGACAAAAACAATTCATATTAAAGATGGTACTTGATGCATTAGAATAGAATAAGATACTATTATCTCGAAATTGTTATTTTTCAAACTTTTTATCCACCCTTTGTAAATACTCCCCGCCCCCTTCCCCCACTTTCGAAAAAAGTTCCTGGGATTATGATGATCATTATAATATTTTTTTTCTAATAAATAACAGTAAGAAATATATAAATTAATAATAATAATAATAATAATAATGATAATAATAATAGTAATAGTAATAATAATAATAATAATAATAATAATGATAATAAATACAATAATGATAATGATGGTAATAATAATGATAATACTATTTATAATAAATGATAATGATGGTAGTAATAATAATCATGATAATGATAATAATTACATTACTAATAGTAATCAAAAATTAATAACGATAATAATAATAAATTAATACTGGGGATAGCAATAACATTGTTAATCATAATGATAAAGAGGAAGAAGACGTAAACAAATTTATTCGAAAATAATTTTTGCTCCTGACTTTCATGCTGTTATTATTATTTTTTAAACACAGACACAAATGACAGGGACCAAAGCAGTGGCGTATCCGGACTGTGGCTTGGGGGGGGGGGGGGGGGTGCAAAACATCTGAGCAAGTGGTGATCCAGCAAAAATCCTTTGGCAGGACCTAATTTGCGTCCGAAGGGTGGGGGGGGGGGGTAAGGATCAGATGTTCCTGTTACCCATCTCTTCATAATTCGTTATTTGTGTTTTTGATCTACTTTTTTTTTCTATTGTAGTATCATTAGCAGGGGCGCCGACATTTGCTCCTGCGACATTTGCTCCACAGTCCATATATCGAAAGGTCAAAAGTAAAGGTCAAGGTCATGATTTTTTTTTTTTTTTTTTGGGGGGGGGGGGGGTCAGGACAATGTGAAGATTAGGATTAGGGTTAGGGTTAGGGTCAGGTTTAGGATTAACATGGCAAAGTTAAGCCGGAGCAATTGTCGCAGGAGCAAATGTCATACGTCCCATTAGCAAGAGCACAATGTCTCGTATATAAATTGTGCCTCATGACATTTTGATTGAAAGTGTTTGGACAAGTTTAATTCTTTATGATTCATAGATAAACTGTTGATCTGTATATGTGAAGTTATTTGAATTGATAACAAATTCGCTCTGTTTGGTTTGACACGAACTCTTTTAACTTACCTTTTTGACAGTTGGCTTCAAAACGTCTACTTAACAGTATTGTTTCCAGAGTTTTTAAAAGTTTTTTTTTTCATGTATTGTAATATAATGTTAGATGTAAATCTACATGTATGTGCTTCTAGTACTGCCAATTCTTGTTTTACCAATGCTTACATTCTGTTCTGCAGATGTGATTATTGCGATGTGACCACCGAGAGTCTGACAGTGTGATCTAACGTTGTCGAAGGTCCTGTACACTGAATCCGTTATACCATGGTAGAAAATGAATCGAGAACCGCGAAACTCATTCTTATCTACCGAATTACAGCTCTGACACCATCCTATATTAAGATCAAACAAATCGCTACTCGTGAAATCTCATTGCAGATGAACGTACTAGTAAACAAAATTGCACTGAAGAATTGCTCACAATATACATTACTTTTAATAAATCACCACGATCAATTAAGAAGTGAACAAATTTTATCACACCCAAGGTTATCAATGTATTTTTTGAAACAAGGAGGGTTTTTAAATTTTTTTTAAAATAATGTTATCAACAGAAGAATCTGTTCTTTACTATAGAACATATATTTCGCGATGACCTGAACCATGCAATATTTGAATTCCCACACTAGTAGTAGCAGTGTACGAAGTAGATGCAGTAGCAGTATAAGTAATGGGAGAAGTAGTAGTAACAGTAGTAGAGGTAGTAGTACACAATGTAGTAGTAGTAGTAGTAGTAGTAGTAGTAGTAGTAGTAGTAGTAGTTGGTAGTAGTAGTAGTGGTAGAAGAAGAAGAAGAAGAAGAAGAAGAAGAAGAAGAAGAAGAAGAAGTAGTAGTAGTAGTAGTAGTAGTAGTAGTAGTAGTAGTAGTAGCAGTAGTAATAGTAGTAGCAGTAGTAGTAGTGGCAGTAGTAATAGCAGTAGTACAGTGGCATATCTAGGCATTCTGGCGCCCGGGGCAAACTATCAAATCTGCGCCCCCCCCCCCCCCCATGCCCAAATTCACATTAATGAGCGTTTTAATTAGGAATGATGGCACTACGTAAAAAAAAAAAATATATATATATATTTTTGATGCACATAACCCGGGGTTATTACCCCAAATTTGATGAATAATTATTGTATAAGCGAGGGAGCAACGACACCGAGCGGCATTTTTTTTTCCTTTTTACCCCTCAAATTAAAATTTCTTATGTATTTTACCCTTAAAATAAAATCAAAGGGAACTCAGCGATCTAGCAATAGATTTTTTTATTTTTAACATTCCTATTTGGGGGGGGGGGGGCGCAAAATTAATGAAAACCCTAAAGAGGAATTTAGCAAGGCAATCGCAAGGCAAATTTATGATTTCTTTCGAATCTTCTATACCTTGAAAGTATTTTTTATGCACAACACGATAAAAACTACTGTCGAAAAATAAACTCAAGACAATTTCAATAGCCCTGTCTATCACCTTTAGAAATGTACGAACATTACAATGGCGTATTACGTAATCCGAACAAGATTTCTATGGGCAGTACAATAGGCCTTTGAAATTGCCCTTGAGTTTATTTTTCGAAAGTAGTTTTTATCGTGTTGCAGTTATATCCCATCTGGGGGCGCAAATTTTATCAAGCGCATGCCTTATGCAGGGGTCGGGGGCAAAGCAACTAGAGTCAATTAATGGTTAACACTTTAAAAACGCCAGTGGGGGCGCGAAATAGCTAGATCCTTAACATAATTATGCGAGAGAGCAAAGCGACCGAGCTTTAGAAAATTTTCGCATTTCAAACCCTATAAGACACTATTTCTTACGAATTTTTGTCCTTGACTGGGGCGCAAATAACTCTCAAAGACCATACATTTTCTTGTATTTATCCCCCTTTCTTTCTCTCTTTTGCGTTTTTTGCGCCCCCCTTCAAGTGCCGCCCGGGGCACGTGCCCCCTCTGCCCCCCGTAGATACGCCACTGCAGTAGCAATAGTGGTAGCAGTAATAGTTGTAGCAGCAATATCAGTATAAGTACATGAATATGCATTATGTAGTAAAAGTAGTAGTATTATTAGTAAAAGAAAATTAGAAGTAACAGTAAGTGCTGTAACAAGTTGTAGTAGTAGTAGTAGTAGCAGTAGTAGTAGTAGTAGTAGTAGCAGCAGCAGCAGCAGTACTAGTAGTAGAAGAAGTAGTAGTAGGAGGTGTAGTAGAAGAAGTAGGAGGAGCAGTAAAGGTAACTGCAGAAATACAGATACAATCACAGAATTGAAGATATAGCTACAGAAATAAAGACATTACAGAATTAAAGATAGCTGCAGAAATAAGGACAACCCACCAGCGTACCTATTGGGGCAGTGGGAGAGGGGGGGGGGGGGAGAGACGGAGGCGGAGATGAACTTACCCGCAGAAATACATAAGAAAGCGCAGAAATATAAGTAACCGCAGAAATATAAGAAACAACTCAAACAAACTGACAATAGGAGGACAACAGAGGGTGCCTGAATCAGAGTTCTGAATTAACCCACCCAGAGCCCGGCCGGGAGCGCGCACATGGCCTATGGACAACTTATTTGCCATAGCCGCCCACGTTTGCGCACCGCTCCAAAAACGCACGTACTTTGTGGAAATAGCAGCGCGCGGCCATTTTGTGACATTTCCATAGAGATCAGTGCCTAAATTTCACCTTTTAGCGCGTGGGTACGTTCTTCCCGTCTTCTCATCTTATGCATATTCATTTCTTCCCCGTCCAGCTGTCGAATGAAAATTGGGGTTTTTAATCGTACTTCTAGATTCAGTAAATCAAGCTCGTTCCAAACTTATATAATTTGCCATTATTTAATGTCATTAAAATACAACAAAATTGGCTTTAAAATAACCTTATTTATCATATAATCGATTCATAAAATCATGGTTTAATTTTGGTTTCTATGGTGATTTTTCTACGGTTTTCCAGGTATCGACATATATTTATTTTGATTGTTTATCATCCACTCTTCAAATTGTTCATTTGGTGTTACAAGTCTCATTCACTAGTTTTTTTTTTTAATTAGCCCCCAAAGTCGAGCTAGTTTCATCAACTTTCCTCTTTATTTTGACCTTCATCCGGAAATTCGTCGAAAATTACGCAATACGGATCCAAATAGCAGTATGTGAGGTTATATTTCATGTTTTGGGATATTGTTAACGATTTAATAACAATGTTCCGTCGATTTGACTTTATTTCGGTGGAATTTGATGAGTTTGAAATCATAGCAAAAGCAGCAATCCCCCATTTCTATCGAGACATGGATTAGCAGGACGCCGTCTGCATTGGGGTAGCAGAAATCCAATATCCCGTAGCGAGCGCTGCGTTTCATGCAGGATTCCGAGTCATGGACAATAAACAAGCATCAACCTTGGATATAAATTCCCACTAAAATCCCGTTTAAATTAGTTATGACATTAATTATCCAAGTTTCATGTCATGGAAATGTAATGATTCGATTTTTGAAATGGTTTCGATCTAAAACTCCTAAAATTATGAGAAATAAGTTGATTTGTGGCAACCTCAGATGATTTTCACCGTGTTTTTGTCAGAGCAGTGTATTATGTATGGGGCAGTGGGACGTGGCACATTTTTGGATACAAGTAGCTTGAAATTTCCTTTTTTCTCAACATCAAACCAATGTATCACCTGAAACATATACAAAATCGAATTATTACATTTTAAAGAATCTGAATATGGAGGAATCATGATGTAACTCATTTAAATAGAAATTAAGTATAAATTTATATCCAGGTTAATGCTTGTTTATTGTCCATGACTCGGAATCCTGCATGAAACGCAGCGCTCGCTACGGGAAATTGGACTTCTGCTACCCCAATGTAGGCGGCGTACGGCTTATCCACGTCTCGTTAGAAATGGGGGATTGCTGCTTTTGCTGTGATTTCAAACTCATCAAATTCCACCGACATAAAGTCAAATCGACGTAACATTGTTATTAAATCGTTAACAATATCCCAAAATGGCCGCGCGCTGCTATTTCCACAAAGTACGTGCGTTTTTGGAGCGGTGCGCATACGTGGGCGGCTATGGCAAATAAGTTGTCCATAGGCCATGTGCGCGCTCCCGGCCGGGCTCTGGGTGGGTCAATTCAGAACTCTGATTCAGGCACCCTCTGTTGTCCTCCTATTGTCAGTTTGTTTGAGTTGTTTCTTATATTTCTGCGGTTACTTATATTTCTGCGGTTACTTATATTTCTGCGCTTTCTTATGTATTTCTGCGGGTAAGTTCATCTCCGCCTCCGTCTCCCCCCCTCTCCCCCTGCCCCAATAGGTACGCTGGTGGGTTGTCCTTATTTCTGCAGCTATCTTTAATTCTGTAATGTCTTTATTTCTGTAGCTATCTTCAATTCTGTGATTGTATCTGTATTTCTGCAGTTACCTTTATTTTTGTGATTGTCTTTATTTCTGCACTAGGTTTTATTTGTGCAGTTATCTTTACTTCTGTGATTGTCTGTATTTCTGCAATGATCTTTTTTTCAATCATTATATGTATTTCTGCAGTTATCTTTATTTCTGTGATTGTCTTTATTTCTACAGTTATCTTTATTTCTGTGATTGTCTGTATTTTTGCAGTTATCTTTATTTCTGTGATTGTCTTTATTTCTGCAGTTATCTTTGTTTCCGTGATTGTCTGTATTTCTGCAGTTATCTTTATTTCTGTGATTGTCTGTATTTCTGCACTTATCTTTAATTCTGTGATTGTCTTTATTTCTGCAGTTATCTTTAATTCTATGATTGCCTCTATTTCTGCAGTTATCTTTATTTCTGCAGTTATCTTTAATTCTGTGATTGTCTTTATTTCTGCAGTTATCTTTATTTCTGTGATTGTCTGTATTTCTGCAGTTATCTTTATATCTGCGATTGTATTTCTGCAGTTATCTTTAATTCTGTGATTGTCTTTATTTCTGCAGTTATCTTTATTTCTGTGATTGTCTGTATTTCTGCAGTTATCTTTATTTCTGTGATTTTCTGTATTTCTGCAGTTATCTTTATTTCTGTGATTGTCTGTATTTCTGCAGTTATCTTTATTTCTGTGATTGTCTTTATTTCTGCACTTACCTTTATTTCTGTGATTATCTGTATTTCTGCAGTTATCTTTATTTCTGTGATTATCTGTATTTCTGCAGTTATCTTTATTTCTGTGATTGTCTTTATTTCTGCAGTTATCTTTGTTTCTGTGATTGTCTGTATTTCTGTGATTATCTTTATTTCTGCATTATATTGATTTCTATTTCTGAATCTTTGTTTATTTCTATCATTTTATTCATTTTCACCATTATTAATTTTGACCCTTATGGCCGCCCATACTAGTTGGCCTGTAGTATTTTGTGTACAGTACGTCTCACGCATGGTCTGATTCTCTTTCTGTGTAGTGTGCGCATCAATCTTTTCTTTTGACAATTGATTTTATGAGTTGAATGGGCAGTGTTTACACATTTCGCAGTCGTTTTTTTTTTTTGGGGGGGGGGGGGGGGGTTTTGGGTTTGTTTTTTTTCTTGAATATGACATGCACTAAACCGGGCTCGAGGCTGAGGGGTGGGGGGGGGGCATAAATTGGCTAGTAATGGGCATGTTACTTCATGGGCATGCTACTTCATGGGCATATTTACAAACAATTACTGAAAGATTCAACATAAGAGCATCTTGCACATTTTGTACTTGGCGCCCCGATATATGCTACGGCGAAAATATAGGGTTAGGGTTCGGGTTGCATTTGTTTTTATTATTCTATTTTTTAATTTTTTTCCCTTTTTTATGTTATTCTTTGTTTTACATTCTATCTTCTATCTTCTTTTCTTTCTATCATTCCTAATCTTATTCTTTGTTTTTCCTAGTTTCTTTGTTATTCTTTGTTTTTATCATTCAATCTTCTTTTCTATCATTTCTTATGTTATTCTTTGTCTTTTATCTCTCCATCATTTCCTTTTTCTATCTTCCTTATTTTATTCTTTGTTTTTTATTCTTCTATCGGCTTTAACTAGAGCTGATACCATTCATATTACGAAATTTACGACTCAACCCACTTCCGTTCAGCGCTTAGTCCGAACTTCACCGTGCTCAAGAAGTGGTTTGAGTAGTCGGCTTTTAGTCCTGACTGAAAGCTGGTTTATTCAAGTCGATACCTTTCATATTAGCTTTGGTATCACGGCTTAGTCACGGTTTAGTCCGGACTAAGCACGCTTCTTCCCCTAATATGAAAAGGGTATAATACCCTTTTCATAACATAAGGAATAAGGAAGATAGAAAGAAAAGAAGATAGAATGATAAAAACAAGGAGTAACAAACGAAGAAAAAAAAAAGAAAAGAAGATAGAAGATAGAATGAAAATCAAAGAATAACATAAAGAAAGATAGAAGGAAAAACAAAGAACATAAGGAAAGATAGAATGAGAAGAAGATAGCAGAAAAACAAAGAATAACATAAGATAAAAGAAAAGAATAACATACAGAAAGATAGAAAGACAGAAAAATAGAAGATAGAATGAAAAACAAAGAATAACATAAGGAAAGATAGAAGGAAAAACAAAGAATTACATGTCTGAGGAAAGATAGCATGAGAAGAAGATAGAAAAAAGTAAAGAATAACATAAAGATAAGATAACAAAAATAAGGATAAAAACAGAGAATAACATAAAGAAAGACAGAAAGTAAAGAAGACAGAAGAACAAAACAAAGCACCTTATAAATAAGCGCGGGAACGAGAGGCAGCAGAAACCATGGCAACAAAGGCGCATAGCAGATGCGATGCGGCCTTGCCCCTGAATATGAAAGCATCAGGGCTTATAGTAGCGGCTACTGTTAAAGCTGACTAAGCGCCGACTAAGCACGCTTTGGCAGTGAGTAAGAAAACGGTATTAGATTACATTTAGGATTAGGTTTATGGTTTATATAGTGAAGTTTAGAATTTGGTTAGTGTACAACACTGAAGAGGAGCAATTTTGGACGGAGCATGTGTCGTAGAGCCATTTCCTCAGGAACTCCTGTTCACTTTTTACATTGTGAGAAGAGCTCAGTTGTTTGGATAAGTTTGTGTGCATTTTTAGCAAGCGAAATGTAAAATTCATGCAATTGCATAATTTCTTCATTCTAGGTAAGTAATGCTGAAGAGATTCTTCGAAAATGCTCCTTCCCCGCCATTAGCAAAAAGAAATGTCAAACGCACTGTATGCATACCCAAACGTAATTTTCCATTGATCCATAGGATGTCTTTTTCAAAACAACCAACCTCTTTTGATAAGCGCGTGCTCATCTGTGCAAGTTTACAAAGCGGATTATAATGCATTTTCATTCAACACGATATTCCCTTTAGATAAAATAGAACCCACAGTAATGCATGTGCAAAGTTCGGGTACCATGATGAGGTCATGTATAACTGAATTATTCCTTTGGGGTATAATGGACATGATGGAACAATAACTGTATACCACAAAACTTTACAATGAGCTGATTTTCCCCCCATCCAAGGGGCTCATTTCCACTGTAGAATTATTATACTATTGAAATGGTGAAAAGTTTGTTATGAAATTAGTTATCATACAGACTCAAATTTCTTTGTCCCATCTTCATGTACCGTATTAATTTTTTGAATGGCCCATGATTTTTCTATTCTATCTTATTTTATTTATTTTACTTTATTTTAATTTTTATCCTTATTTTTTTTTTTTTTTCTTTCTTTTTCAAAGACCAAGGCTGTTGCCCATCCTAATAATGATACAATACCAATTGTAAATGACTTATAAAAACGTGTAACTTCGTGGTCACCTGATTCAAAAACAGAACAGAGTAGACAACTATGAAAAATTATGAAAAAAAAAGTTAATACTGTACAGATTACGCAATCCCTAAGCTGGCTTAGAAATAGAACACAGTATACTACTGAAAATCTCGTCACCTGCTTTTGAAATTATGCGTATGGTAGGATATATTCATATTTTTATTTCTTTGGTTACCGGGATAATCTTCATTCAGGTGAAATATATTAAATGACCTTTCAGTTCATATTTCACATCCGTCAAGCACATTTCGCACTTTCAAGTAGTTTTTCTTCTCTGTGATAAATGCATTTGTGTTGCACCAGATCGTTGTTCACTACAAGTTACAAATAACTGTGAAAAGATCATAAAACATCTTTATATCAACCTGCATGGCTTTGAATGTTACTGCTGTTTGCATGTTCGTAGGTTTACGATTGATTTGTGATGGGTAACTTATACACTAGATGCAGCCAAAAAATAAAGAAAGAAATGAATAAAAAAAATTATTTAAAAAAAAAAATAGGAGTGGAGGCGCACCAACTATCATGGCCCTTGACAACATGACATTTTACTAAGCATGAAACAAACATTTCAAATTCATTTAGTTGCCAATGTATTTTATTATTTTCCAGGGAATAATAACATAGTTTAACCTCATACACAACTTTATCAATATTTCCCCATGAAATCGCCTAAAAAGTCTTTCACTTGTATATACTTAAGATACAAAATAACATTCATGGGGAATGGTCTAATCAAATTTACAGCATCGAATGAAAAAAAAAACACTATAAAGGTTAGATTATAAGTAACCTACATTCGTTATTGTAAATCTATATACGTGAAAAATTAGTTTACAATAAAAACAATGAACCCAATGGCAATACAAATAGAAAGATACCCATGGTTATCATTTACAGACATATTTATGTCGAGGCTCTCACGATCAATTGAATATGGTAGGTTTTACATACCTGTAACTAAATATTTAGCTTCGCAATCCTCGATGAAACAATGTAAATGCAATGCCACGATTTCAGAGGAAATTGTTAGAACACCGTCAGGAAAGTAATTGCATTGTATGATCCAAAGAAGTAAAAAAAAAAAATCATTCTTTTCATTGACTTTATTCAAATTAGGGTGTGTAGGCCTGTACATTCCGTGCATTTTCAGCCTGTCCTCTAAAAATCAACTTTGGCTATATACATATTTTTCATTCAACTTAATATAACAATAACTGTAACAAAGATATATATATATATATATATATATATATATATATATATATATATATATATATAAAACAGAAAGTGATAACCTGTTATCATGCACTATATAAGATTAGTATACAAAAGGCAGTGATCAATCAATTTTAAGCCACCAGAATGACATATGTTACATGCCCCTACAAAGCCATATTAATGACTATTCAGACTTGATCGCCATGAAGATACCCAGCAAATATTCATAGTTCAACACACAGTTATAATAAAGTCATGAAAGTAGACAACATACACTTCTGATGTGGGACAATAACTGCTGTTTTGCACAGAAAGCAACACGAGATTAAAAGTACAAATATTTCTGTGAGGCTTTGAGGTCATTTCCCATATTTATGTTAAGCCTTTCTTTGAATTACTTTAACACATTCGTATGTGACTATGTGAGTCACCTGTTTTATTCACTTGTTTTTCTACAGTCCCTTTAATTTGTTTCTATTTTAATGATACCTAAGTCATCTAGTTTGTTATGTTGATATGTTACATGTATGTCAACAATTATGTAAGTGGGTCTCCTAGGAGGGTCTTCTTCTATTCATCATACTCATTCCCTTCTCGATTCTCTAAACTTTCTCTTTCCCTTTCATCCTGTCTTTCTTTCCCCCTCTTCTTTGTACCCCCTACTCGTCGACCCACGCCCTCTTTTGTTCTATTGTGATGTAAATGCAATAAATACAGGTACAATTCTTATTACTATGGGGTCAAATAGCTAAGATCTTCAAGGATTTTAATCTCGATCCCCACTCATTTATGTCCCTTGTTTTTCCTTACAAATGTTTATTCTTAATGTACTTTTTAAACGTATTCATATTTTAAATGTATTCTGATATGTATGACATTACGTGTAATTATGCACTTTTACATGTATGTTGTTTTATATTGAGTGAAATGAATGAATGAATGAATTAATGAATGAATTAAAGAACTTTATTACCGAAAATTTATCACAATATAGTATACATTATTTTGAAAAACAAATAATTGGTAATAGGACATCACTAGATAGCAATACTTCTAGTAGGGTGTGGCACCCTTGAGACAAATATGAATAATACACTTATATTATAAATGCATTACATTCCTTGTAAAGAGATTCTATGACATAAAAATAGAGTACCTAATATCTACACTAGACAGATAAGATGGTATTTACAATGGGTGTTGAATATACTCTTGTAATGATCTTTTGTAGCTGTAAAGATTGAATGGAAATATCATTTTCTTCTTATTTCTTTCGGCAGACTATTCCATACTTCTGATCCTGCAATTTTTTGTCATTCTCTGTTCTCACTCTAGGCAAGAGTAGCGTCTGAGCATCTTTCTGCCTTGTACATACTGGTTATCAAAAACTAATAATTATATATTGAATGAGGCAGTTGTTGGTTTATCAACTTATACATAAAAGTTGAGACTAAAAATTTGTACAATTGGAAATGTCCAATGAACGTAATGAATAAAATAGGGGCGAGGAAGGTGATCTATATTTGCTAAAAGTAATTGCTCTTATTGCCATCTTTTGTATAACACGAACATTATTTACAGTTGCAGCTGATGTGCATCCCCATACCTCAAGACCATACGATATATGTGTTTGGATGAATGAATGATATAGTAATAAAAGTACCCTCTTTGGTACAAAATGTCTCACTTGATATAGCATTTCTACTTTCCTGCGGAGTATATTACAAACAGAGTTGACATGATCAAACCTTAAGTAAGATGACTGTCAAAATGAATCCCAACAAACGGGGCAACATATACCTCTTTTAAAATACTATCTTTCCCTTTGACTGACCCTTCAGCATGGACAGACTTACGTCTTGGCTTGATAATCATAAAGTTAATTTTCTTAATGTTAACAGTGATCTTACTGGCATCACACCATTGACTAATGTATGCTAGATTCTCAGTTACTTCTAATAAATCAATATGAGAATTTCCTGGTGGAAAAGAATGAAATATATTCGAATCGTCTGCAAACAATCTGAAATCAAAGTAATTTGACGGTTTAGGCAGGTCATTTATGTACATCAGAAAAAGAGTAGGGCCTAATACAGACCCCTGTGGAACTCCACACACTAATGTTGACCTCGTTAAAGTAGCACCATTATGATGAACAAAGTGGGGTCGATTACTTAGTCACTAAACCATTTTAAAGGCTGGCCTCTATATAATATCGTAGTTTTGTAACATATACAAAAGTGTATCATGGTTTATTGTATCGAACGCATTGGCAAAATCAATGGAAACCCCTGTAGTTATTTTACCTTCATCTTGATATTGAATCAGTTGATTAACTAGATTTATAACAGATAATTGTAATAGTGCTGTGCTTTTCTCTAAATGCATGATGGTGTTTATAGAGTATACTGTGCTTTTCTAAAAATTTGACCAGTATGTTATTCACTAATTTTTTTAAAAAAACTGTACTTAAAACATATAATACTGACACTGGTCTGTAATTACCTGGTTCTGTTTTATCACCCTTTTTGTACACATGTAGGACTTACTTTGGCTATTTTCATACAATTGGAAAGTTCCCTGATTGCAATGACAAATTAAATATATATGAAAATGGGCGTGATATGGTGTGGGCACCATCTATCAAAAGCTTCACTGGAAGATTATCATATCATCTTGCCTTCTTTCTGTCACATGATAAAAACATATTTTCAGTTTCAATATAAGTTATTGGTGACCAAAAAAAAAAAAAAAAAAAAAAAATGACTTTGTATTCGGGGTACACAAATAATGCTCAAAACTGTTGTGATTCTGTTCGAAATAAAGAATATTGAATCTTGAATCATGATATTTAGTTAATGTTTACCTAAAAAATATAGTCTATTCAATCCACATTAAGCTCGCAAGAATAATTGTTTGATGAAAATCCAAAATTTCGGATTTTATTTCAATAATTGATTTGATTTGATTTGATGTGTTCAGTGGCAGTTCCTAGGATAAAGCAAGGTTATGAGGTAGGGAGTGGGGGTTGGCGCATGAAGTGGGAGCTACAGCCCCCCTCCATCCGCCTCCCGCCGCAGAGAATTCTGACAAAAATAAAAACCTATCTAGGCCTGTCATCACCTTATAATGACAGCGGGGTGGTCTCTGGGAAAATGTTCAAGTGCTTTTTAATGACGAAATTAATAAAAGTTTAAAAGGTAAAAGGAATACACAGTACACCTACAGTGCATGTCATTGTAATAAGGTGTCAAAATTTTGACTAACTCACGTTGCTTACGTTGTGCCTGCATGCATTTTAACCAAGGATAAATTTTAGTAAAACTATACCGTGTATATACATTAACTATTTCGACACATCCGCCAGAACTAAACATTCTCCTCATAAAACTGCACGCCTGGTAGTTATACTTTTGATTATAAAAAGATTACTAAACGATATCACATGCACATGCTAAGATTAAATGTCATGTTTACGTCATCTACTAATGTAGATATATATACATATATATATATATATATATATATATATATATATACATATTTATATTTATTAGAAAACAGTAACTAATCTTACATACCATATATATATATATATATATATATATATATATATATATATATATATATATATATTCACACACACAACAGGAAACTTTTAGAGAGATTTGTAATAAGAGTTCAGCCAAAGTCACATCCAAATATGGAGTGGCACACAAAACTGTCGGATGAATGTGATTTATAATCATTATAAATTAAATATGTCACCGGCGGTCAGTGAAATCATCTTCTTGGCTTAATATTTATAACTGTAACATATTCAAAGTAAAGCTGAATGGAATACCGGTCCTATGTTATTTAATTAAATGATATTGAACAAAATAAGACTGAAGTGAACTTAATTAAAAAACAGTAACTAATCTTACATACCATTTAGTTATATAAGTAAAAGACCAACATATATGCTGAATATAATGATTGTTATATCCTACATCAAAAAATTCTCGTGCAAGGATTGGCAAGGAATGTCTCATGTGTCATAAAATACTTTCACCATGAAAAAAATTGGGTATCGCGTAACGTCATACCTCCCAATATTTTTCGCTATACCGATTTTTTTCAATTTGCACGGGTGTGTGGTAAACATCTACAACAAATAACTAATATACATGTAATTATAGACATGATAGACACTGTAAATATGTTCAACGTACAATTTTCATCGTTTAAATGTTTCATCGTTGGGTTAGTGCCATGCAGATCTGCAGTAGACCTTAGACTTACAAGCATTAGCCTCTTGTGTGACTTAGGGCAAAAGTTAAGGTTTCGTGTTTTTATCACCATTCCATTTGTGCCATGCAGATGTAGATCTACAATATACTATAGACTTACAAGCAATGACCTCTTTCGTGACTTTGGGAAAACATGGTGAGTTATATACATTTCTTATAGAGTCTAAATCAAGGCCAATGTCTATGTGTAGGTCTAGATTCTACATTTAGCTTTTTTTTTAAAAATCTATCTAGACTTACTCTTGTAGGATGTAAATAAAATAATACCATGCACTCTTTTCAAGGCACCGGTTGAAATAATGGATACTTTGGTGACTGGCATAGGTACTATTTTCCTCGGGGCAGCGCCCCTTTGAAAATAGTATTATGCCAGTCACCTCAGAGAATCCATAATTTCACTGGAGCCTCTCAGTGCAAGGTATATTTGATTAACGTACATGTACATAATATAAAAGGGGAGATCAAGGTTAAAGTATATATAGTTTTTAATAATGTAGAACTAGAAAGTTGAACAGCTGCTGGTCAAGACTGACTTCTATTCATATTTAATCTATTAAACTATCTCCATGTCACATGCAATTGTAAAAAAAAATAGCATCTGGTCACAGATACTATAAATTATAATATGAAATTATAGCATTTTAATTAGTAATAACTGTACTAAAGAACAAAGAAAGAATAGAAAATTGCCAGAGAAAACAAGAACAAATATGATCTAAAAGAAAACATACATGCAGATTCAAATGGTTCTAGTCTCTGAAATAAGATAACACGATAAAAACTTATTTTCGAAAAATCAACTCAAGGCAATTTCAATAGCCCTATCACCTTTAGAAATGTGCGAACATTGCAATGGCGTATTCGGTAATCCTGACCTGATTTCTATGGGCAGTACAATAGGCCTATGAAATTGACCTTGAGTTTATTTTTCGGAAGTAGTTTTTATTGTGTTAGATATAAAAATCTTGATATCAAATATATGATAGGTTTTCTAAAAGAATAAAGTTTCTAGAAATTTGCTGAAAAGGTTTTTTTTTTTTTTTTTTTAAAGTATATTCTTTTGATTGGTCCGAGCCAAATACAGGCAATAAGAACCAGGTCAATACATTTTGATTCTGAATAAGCTGCTATTCATGAAAACAATCAATGGGAGTTTAATAGTGTCGGAGGAGCTTTAAGGGATTCAGGATTCTCGAAACGGTGCCCCTACCCCTCATATTTAAAAAAAAAGTACATAAAGAGTAGGGACGTACTGACTACCTCAATTATGAATTATCATTCTTTATATAGGGAATACAGCTAACGAACATTAACTAAGTACAAGGCGTCGTAACTGAACGGATATACGTAAAAATACCACTACTGTGATTTATAATATTGTGCTTTATTCTGTTTTTGTCCAGGGACGTCTGTTTGAGATATGCCACTGTGCGCAGCGATTTTCTCAGACGGATCAGTTGGTTCCTTCTCTTCCTTAACGATAGAAGATTCCCGACTACATCCCATGACACTGCTTTTCCTCCGAGAAGTCACGGTCATGGGTTGCTCGTGGTTAAGCTGAAATGAACGGTTATACATGTAAACAGATAGCATAATGGCAAGTTTGGTGTAGATTTACCATTGACACAATCCTTCTTTATGATTCATGACTTTACTTCATAATGTATTATCACTTGTTTATGTTGTAATCTGTTTGCAAAATATGTTTGAAGAAGAGAAATAAATAAATCAATAAAAAGGTATGTTCATGGACAGTCTTTTAAATAAAGTATGGTATACACATATTTCCGCTAGTATTTCACGCGGAATACAACTGAACATTTAGCCATGCATTTAGCCCCCGCCCAAATATCTCTTCTCGTCTTGATTTCGAGAACCCTCTCTTTCTTAGTCTTTCTCAAACAACAGCTAACTTAAAGAGAAGGTTGAGTTCATAGTAGAAACAGGGAAATCCTGGTAGAAAATGTCCTCCAAAGAAAAGAATTCCTCTTGAAATTCCCTCATAATCAAAATCGAAATATGATGAGAAATCCCGGTGTTATACCAATTTCGTGGAGATGTTGCGGTAGGGTGATTCATTCACTTCACTCTCAATCAAAAGGTTGAGGGTTGGAATCCCAGACCGACACTAACGTCCTTTGGCAAGATATCATCATTTGCCACTCTACGCCCAGGTGTAAATGGGGAACTGATATGCGCTAATATATTTGACCGTAATCTTGTCAATTTATGGTTTGACCCCAAAAAATTGCAACAAAGGGTTTTTCAATGGTTTCCGGGGGTGTTTGACATCAGGAATAACATACTAAAAATCTAAGAAAATCGGACTTCCGGAAAGTGGTTATTTTCAAAATGGCGTCCAAGAAGGCCTCCAGCACCTGAAATAGCGATAAATCATTACATATGAATCCGACATATGTAACTTTGGTGTCTATACCTAGGTTTTCAGGGTCGATAAATCCATTCAGACCACTTACAATGTGTTTTGAGGGTCAGAAAACCTGGAAATCCAAGATGGCCGCCAATTTTCATAAAAAAGACCGGAATTGAGGTACCAATTACAGTATAGAGGCAATATTCAAGATTATAAACACATTTAAGGGCTAAGGATATCTGTTCATACACGTCAAAGTATCAAAAAGTACTGGAGTAGCCTTGCATTCAAGATGGTACCTTATAACCGCCATTTTGGCATCCAAGTCGGCCGCCGCAACCAAAAAATGGCCATAAATCATGATATGTCTAACCTAGAGATGTAATTTTAATGTCTATACCTAGGTTTTGGGTTCGGGAAATCCATTCAGACCACTTACAATATGTTATGGGGTCAGGAAACCTTGTAATGCAAGATGGCGTCCGAAATGACGGCCAATTTCTTCACAAATGACCGGAAGTTACCGGTACTATCTATTTATCTATCTATCTATTTATCTATCTATCTATCTACCTATCTATCTATCTATTATTATTATTATTATTATTATTATCATTATTATTATTATCATTATTATCATTATCATGATTATTAGGCCTATCATTATCATTATTATTGTTATTTGTATAAATATTTATATTATCATTATTATCATTATTATTATTATTATCATAATCATCATCATTGATTCGGCATTTTAGATACACTATAATGACATGGAATACAAACGCTTAAAAGTATCACTGAAGTACAGGAGTAGCCTTATACAGAAGACGTTACCTTGGATGGCCGCCAGCACCTAAAAAAAGGCCATAAATAACCATGCCAAAAGATGTAATTTTATACGTAGATTTTGGGGTCAAGAAATCCACTCAGATTAATGTAATGGCGGTCAGGAAACCAGGTAATCCAAGATGGCATCCAAAACGGCCGCCATTGGGTAATTCCCGGAAGTGAGTTACTCTATGGAGTACAGATGTAACTGCTAAGTTTAAATGTATATTTAAAAAAAGATTATTGAATATTAAACTATCCTTATCTGCAACTTAGGTATCCAAGATGCCTGCCAACGCCGGCAGCAATTCAGGGAAGATGCACCAAATTGGACAGAATAGCCTCAGATGAAAATTGGTTTGCAAGCCACTATTTTGCGATCCAGTTTAATTATTAAGTTAAAATCATTCAAATCCAAGACGGCGTCAAAATGTCATCAAAACTCCTAAAATACCTGGAAGGACCGAGCAGCCATGGAACTATAGTTGATCTGTAGCACATAACACCTTCCCCCTGAATAAGATGGCATAAAAAAAATATTTAAAACTTGTACTTGGTCGTATTCAAACTTTATTTTATAACTCTAGCAAAAGTTTTATGACTTTGTGCCGATGAGTTAAGAAAATTTCCGAAGAAAAACACTTCCAATGGAATTATGATAGGGCTTAGTAGAGGGGGTCCTCTCGCTAGTCATAAGGACCGCTATTCACAAAAAAAATAATTACTCATAATGACCATTCATAATTCATAACGAAGAAGAGGGTCGTTCATATAATTGAAGAAGAGTGCCGTTATTCATAATAGATGAAAAGGTTAGCTATATTAATAGGTGAAAAGAGGGTCGGTATTCATGACTGAAGAAGGGGGTCGCTATTTAAACAAAATAAGAAAGGGAAATGGATGAAGGACAACCCCACGGTGCTGTATTTATTAAAGCCTTAAAATGTATTTCCGCCTTTTGTCAAATATATCGCTAGTTGTTTTTTTTTTAAGTGAACTATATTTATTAATGCTCCCTACACTTTGAAAGGCGCTTTACCAAAGCCTTAATAATTAAAACAACAACAACAAAACCGATGTCTAATTCATACATCTACAATGTGCTAAACCATCATTTCAGTTCATTAACATTACTAACTTGCTTAATTTCATTATTTTCTTTGAAATCTTAATTTAGGTCTTCCTAATCATAATATTAAAAAAAATTATAACAAAAATTATGACCATGTTGATCGATTGTGATCCTATGAATAATAATCATCATGGATCATCCTCCTCCTCCTAAATCATATTATTTGTTCATGTCATTTATTGAAGGTGAATTATTGGGGGGGGGGGGGTGATGATACAGGCCATCCCCCTCCTGAACTATATTTGGGGAATATATCACACACATCCTCCTCCTCTTGGGATCGACACCCATGCTTCCATAACATTTGAAATATAAATTCTAGTACTAGAACCGTCGTTTATGAACGAAGAAGAAAAAAAAAACAAAAAACCGCAGGGTATATATATTGTGACCCTCCACCACAAAACGACCAGTAAGTCGGAAATTTGGGTTTTTAAAATTTCAACACAGTTTGAAAGATTAGATTCTCAGCTTTAAAATGATATATAACTTGTCTTGTATGGACTAAGCAAACCATTGTAAATTACTATGAGAATATCAACGTGTCAGACAGGCTAATGACCAAAACAATAGAGAAAACGGGCTCTAAAAAGAAGAGTGACCATTTAAGAGCGCCTAATCTGTGTCCTATTGTTTGTCGCACAAAAGGTTGGGTCAAAACTCCCTAGCATACACTGTGAAGTACTAGTTGGATTGGGTTGAAACTTTCCATACCTTCAGAATAAATATCTTTCTTTGTTCATTTAGATTTTGAATATCAGACAGTGCATAGTTTTTTAAGCTATACCAGAAAAGCGATGTGATGTACAATCCCAGCAAGTTGACACACAAAGTTTGAATGTCCAGGAAAACATGGTCATTTGGAATCAGAGTAAAAACATATTTCAACAAGGTATTTTAACCTGAAATTCTGTCACAAAGTAGATTAATAAATGAACTTTTAGAAACTACCAAAAAATTAAAATCAATATTTCCACCCCAAACCACCTTTTTCAGCTGTTTACTCTAAAACTCCCATTGCGACTTACTGGTCGTTTCGTGGTGGAGGGTCACACACACACACCCACCCACACACACACACACACACACACACACACATACATATGCGCACATAAGAACCGATGACATCTTTTTCAACCTAGAATTTGACCGCATAACCGATGACCTGTGTGTGTAGAATTCAACCGCATAACCGATGACCCGTCTGAAATGTTTCTATACAACCGACGACTTGTTCGCGTAATACTAACTGATGACCTACCCCTATATGCAAAAGCATGTAATTTGGGTCTCACTGCGCAGGTCTGCCAACCGATGACGTCATCGGTTCGCTGTGTGTCATCGGTCCGAATGTACAGTTCATGCCTATGTCATCGCTTTAAATGGGCGCACATACGCACACACTATATCGTATCCGGTCAACTATCCCCTGGACAACTACCCCGGGCAACTACCCCCCGGACAACTACCCCCAGACAACTACCACCTTAGGTCAACTACCCCCTAGGGCAACTGGCCCCTCCAGGACATCTCATCCTTATGTTCGTATATATTTTCATCCTTTTATCTTTTCTTCTGTACTAAACTTAATATTGCTTTTAATATCTTTTTGCATCCCCCTTACTTTCGTTATGTTGTTCTTTGTCTAAGTATCATTTTATCTTTAACTTTTCTTTATTTTTTCCTCTTTATCTTTATTGCTATCCCTCCCTTGGGCTCTCTTTATTTTCCTTTTTCTCTTTTCTTTCCTTCTGTGCTTATGTTATTCTTTGTTTGGGGATTTCTGTAATCTTCTCTTTCTGTCTTTTCTTATGTTATTTTTTTGTTTTGATCTCTCTTCATCTTCTCTGTTGTCTCATTTTTTTTTTGTGTGTGTTTTGTTTTAATCTTTCTTTGTTCTTCTATTTCTGTATTTTGATCTTTCTTGGAACTTCTCTTTCTGTCTTTCCATATGTTGTTCTTTTTTCCTTTCTTTATCTTCTCTTGCTGTCTTTCCCTTATGTTATTCTTTTTTTTTATCCTTCCATCATCTTGTCTTTTTGATCTCATTTATGTTTTCCTTTATTTTTTCCTTCTTTCATCTCTTTCATCTTTTGTTCTACCCTACCCCGTGTATTTCTTTATTATTCTCCTTTCATCTCCTCTTTTGATCTTTCCTTTATCTCTTATTCTTTGTTTCTTCCTTATATCATCTTCTCTATTCTGTCTTTCTTATTCTAGCATCTAATTTTCTTTTCTTCTTTCATATTTTCAGAATTTTTCTCTTATTTCTTCCTTTATCATTTTTTTTTTGTTTTTGTTTTATATTTCTCTTCTAGTTTTCTCCAGAAGGGCGCAGTTTTTGCGAAAAAACCCTGCCATAAATTGTGACGTCATTTTAACCTAACTGAAATCAAGAATGTGTTCATAGGCGGCGAAAGTAGGGTGGGGGCAGGCGACCGCCCCTGCCCCCACCCTGTGGGGGAGGGGCAAAACGCATTTTCGCCCCCCTCCCCCCCCCCCCCCCCCAAAAAAAAAAAATCAGCTGTAAAGGAGTAATAAAGGTTTGTTTTTTAACTAAAATGGAAATGAAAGAAATAAAACCTTAATTGACTCATATAAAAAAAATGATATTTCATTAAAAGAAAAGGAGAGTAAAACGGAATTAAATTTCCTACACATTCCGCATACGCCGTTCTTTATCAATGGAGAATTTGATAATAATGCGATACGAGTAAATCGTGGGAAAAGTATCGGCCTACTTTTTTTTATCGCGTTCTTTTGTTCGCAGAATGCACGTCGTTAACAAGATTTTGGTCTATAAGGTAAGCCTCCTCTTTTGTTTAGCAGTAATCTTTACGCTTTTATGCCAATTACCGAATATTTGATTATCTATTTGTTTATTTATTTATAAGATGTGTATTGATGAAGATTCTTTTTCATAATGGGGTGGCATAGTAGTCCTCCGCCCCACTTTATTAAACTCGTGAAAACCGTGTCCCTTTTCAGGTTTTCATCATTCACCTCCAGTAGTGCTCCTTTCCTACCAATATCGCCCTTTCTCTTCTACTTTGACTATTTTTATTACTACTCTATTTCATTTTTATTTTATGTCACATTATTTTCCTCAACGCAGCTGGGATCAGAATATAAATAACGCCCCATTTTTTAAAAATAATTTACCATAATTTGGGTTTTTGAAAATCTCATTTCGCCACTCGTCAGAAGGGTTAATCCAAAAGACAAACACTATGAAATACATCTCAAGAAGCGTTTTGTCCTCTCCAGAGGCACTTACAGGCAAGAGAGAGGGGGCATTATTGAAAGAGAATGGTGCGCTATTAAAATAAAAGGGGAACTTTTGAAGAAAAAAAATGAGACAGCTGTGGAAGTGATAAGGGGTGATTATGAATAGCGACCCTCTTTTCCGATTATGAATAGCGACCCTTTTCTCTTATTATGAATATTGACCCTCTTCTTCGATTATGAATAGCGACCCTCTCCTTCAATTATGAGTAGCGATCCTTATGATTAACGACCCCGATTTGGTATTATGAATAGCGACCCTTATGACTTATTATGAATAGCAGTCCTTATGAGTAATTACCCTTTTTTCGATTATGAATAGCCGCGACCCTCTTCTCCTATTATGAAAAGCAATCCCTATTAATAATTGTCCTTATGAGTTTATGGATAGTGCAATAAGGCAATAGTGCAATAAGGCAATTTCAATAGCCTTGTCTATCACCTTTAGTGATGGGCGAACATTAAAATGACGTATAACGTAAGTTGATCCAAACATTATTTCTAATGGCAATGCAATAGGGTATTGAAATTGCCCTTGAGTAGATTTTTCGAAAGTAGTTGCGATCGTGTTATTAACTGGTTTGAATGGATTTTCCGACCCGCAAACCAACGTATAGACACCAAAATTACAACTACAGGATTGATATCCAGGGATTTATGGCCATTTTTAGGAGTCGGCTTTCATCTTGGATGGCATAATGGCAGCAATCTTGGATACAGGTTTGCATGTATTACTTATTGATATTACTTACTGATATTTCTTCGACTACCGATGGATAACTTTATCTCTATAGTATATACTTTTACACAACTTTCTCTTGTAAATAGTAGCGTCCAGTTACAAGAGAATGTATAATAGATTTTTTGTTGTTGTTCACCGCCTCTTCCATTTCAAGGTTTTCTGACCGCCATTATACATTTTACATGTCTGAACAGATTCCTCGACCACAAAATCCTAGTTATATACACTATATTTACATCCCAAGGATGAATATTTCATAATTTATATCTATTTTCAGGTGCTGGTTACAATCTTGAATAAACAAAGACAACTATCTTAGATATTCTTGACTGTAAGGCTACTCTAATTCTTTATGATGCTTTGACGCATATCATTAAATATCCTGCCCACTTAGATGTACTTTTAATCTTCAAAAATACATCTTAATTGTAAAAAGTAACTCACTTCCGGTCATTTTTAGGAAATTTGGCGGCCATTTGGACGCAGTGTTGGATTTTCAGGTTTACAAATTTTATGTGGTCTGAATTGATTACTTGACTAAAATAAATCTAGGTATAGACATCAGAATTGAAATGGGTATCTAATGATTTATGGCTATTTTTAGGTGCCCGCGGTCATCTTGGATGCCAAAATGGTAGCCTATCGATGCACCGTCTTGAATGTAAGGCTACCCTGGTACTTTGTGATACTTTTACAGTATCAGTAGATATTCTGAACCCATAAATGTGTTTTTAATCTTAAATATTACCTCTCTACTGTGATTAATACTCACTTCCGGAATTTTTTTAGAAAATTGGCGGCCATTTTGGATGCCATCTTGGATTTCCAGGTTTCCTGACTCCCATAACACATTTTAAGTGGTCTGAATGGATTTCTCGACCTCGAAAACCTAGGTATAGACGTAAAAACTACATCTCTATGATGAACATTTCATGATATATTGCTATTTTTAGGTTGCGGCGGCCATCTTGGATGCCAAAATGGTGACCATATAAGGTACCGTCTTGAAGTAATGCTACTCCTGTACTTTTTGATACTTTTACGTGTATCAGTAGATATCATGAGCCCATAAATGTGTTTTTAATCTTGAATATTACCTCTCTACCGCGATTAGTACCTCACTTCCAGTCATTTTTAGGAAATTGGCGGACATTTTGGACGCCATCTTGGATTTCCAGGTTTCCTGACCCCAATAACACATTGTAAGTGGTCAGAATGGATTTCTCGACCCCCAAAATCTAGGTATAGGCACCAAAATTACATCTCTTGGATGCATATTTCATGATTTATAGTTATTTTTAGATGCTGGCGGCCGTCTTGGACGCCATTTTGAAAATAACCACTTTCCGGAAGTCCAATTTTCTTAGGTTTTTACTATGTTATTCCTGACGTCAAAGAACCCCGGAAACCAGTGAAAAACCTTTTGTCGCATTTTGGGGGTTTTTTTTTTTGGGGGGGGGGGGGTTGGGGGGTTGGGGGGCACTTTTTCTGTAAACTGACTCGTCTATATAATCGGGGTAATAATGTTGTAGCGCCAGGAGTGTTACGGACTTAAGAGCTAAACATGACCATTATTATCATTATTATTATTATTATTATTTATAATATTATTATCATTATTACTATTATGTGTGCAGTGCATGTGCATCTACGATATTGGGCAGATATCTTACCATTGTGATGAACTCACGGCATACACTAGTTCCTAATTGTACATGATCAACCTTTACTTTGCGACAGTTTCTTTCAAAATGTAATCGCATAACCAGAATTGAACTTTATTTTTAACTTCAAAACCTTTAAAGGGATTGATTAACTTTGCCTAGGATTGAAAAAAAATAAAAAAATCACTGTTCCAGCTAATGTTGTAATCATAATTGCAAACCTTTAGGTCAGGCAGGAATAGCCTGAGTTTTATAAGCTGATCGGTCGTTTATATATCAGGATATAATATTGAACATTGATGTCGGGATAGAGTACCACCGAATCCTAAAGAACTCTTACGGTTCTATGACAGAATACCGTACAATGAACGAATCCCTATTTCTTCACGGGCTGGAAACCCGCTCTGAAATCGCCAAGCGCTGGTGCTTGGTGTTTGTGACTGCAGCGCAGCGAAGAAGCCGAGCGACTTGCGCTATAGCGATCGATCGCTTTTTTCTCTTTTTTAGGATAGTAAACGGGTTCCATTTTCTCTCATACTTTCACATATCCTTAATTATATATGTAGTTAGAGGACTGCACACAATTCACTGGCATTTGAGCTGATTTTTGAATTTTTCACAAAGTTAAAGGTTACGTAAAGTTTTGGTAAGCCCTCAAAAAGTGTTCGTCAGATTTCTTCAATTTTTGTTGATAAATAGCAAGATACTAGCAATACTAAGACACTGTGAAGGTTTCGCCTCCTAAAGTTTAATATTAAACAAATAAGAGGCAAAAACTAATTTATGTGCCGGGACAGGCACGTAAAATCCCAACAAAGGCAGCATGTGCTATACACTTGTTATATAATTGAAGAATCTTCTGGAAGGAAGTTATTTTCCAGTTTTCTTTATATTTTTATGAACATAGAAATTTCTAGAAGAGAAATCATTATTCAGATGTAAAGGTCAGTGTACTCTGTAACAGTGAAAGAATCATTAATTGCAGATTAAATAATGCACATCCAGCAGAGGAAAATCATTCTAGATCATTACATTATGTCTGATGTACTGTATGCTAGTAACAATGCAATTACATGCTAGAACATGTTGTTTACCTGACCTTTGCATGAACTTCTTAGTAAGAGTGAAATATTGCAATGAGTCTATAAATAGTTCATTGGAATCCCCTTCTTTTGTTTGTTACAACTAGAAGTATGTGGAACTTACAAGAAAGTTCCAAACTTTCATGAATGTTGTAGTAGAAGGTAGAAAATTCTAATTAAGAGTTGAGATTGTATATAAGCTGGGAGCTTCCACAGAAATTTCAGAATTTATATCCTGACTACATCGTGGAGCATATATTGCGTAAATTCTCAGTCATCACCATCTGGTATTGATGATATTGATATCAACCTGTGGAGATCGTCTTGGACCTCATCTTGGACTTAATCTTGGACATCATTATTGACATCGTATTAGACATCGTGTTCGACATCATTATCGACATCGCAGTCAACATCGTTATTGACATCGTGATCAACCCCATTATCGACATCGTCATCGACATCGTCGCCGACATCGATGACTTCCTGAATTATCTTGGACATTTTTCGGCTAGATCTTCTGGAATCTTCTTTTACCAGTTGGACACCATACCATTTGGATTTATACTTTGGATTATTACTGTGATTAACAGCCAACTTACTCTACACTTCAAGAACATTCTGGACTCATACCTTGCATTCATATTCTGTGGTTTAAGAGTTTCCTAGCTGAGAAATTGTAAGTCTTTGCTGATTTAATTACTACTAAATGTAGGCTTAATAGTTGTAATTTTTGTATTATTTCCATGTCTCAATATTTGTAGATATTAAAAGAAACTACATATCATCTAAAGTTAATATCTTTTGTTCGGTTCTTATCTTTTGAGGATTTTGGATCGTAACACACTGTACACACACGTGTAAAACCAATAATGAGTAGCTACACACAGTGCACACACGCTGTCTCTATGCGAAGCCCCAAGATTGCTGTGCGGGGAGCCGTCGGAGTGGAAGGGTCCTAGCATAATGGCAGTGATCAAGCATTCCTGACAGATATTTACACTGAAATTCACCAGAAATCAAAGATGGAATACCAAATGATCTCTTACAGACATCTTTTGATACAAGGAGAACAACATGAGACTATATTTAACATGTTTCTTTTCACTTTCCTTTTTGCTACCAATACTGTACATGAGCTTTAATCAATCCCTTTAAGATTTTGTCGTTAACCCTCACCAAGAAAGCAATGTTATTTCCCATTTTTGTTTTTTACCCAGTGTTAATTCACGATTTCCGATGTACCTGAACTTAATCTGCAAGTTATATTATTCAATCTAAAGCTTTTAAAACGTTTGATAGTTATAACATATTGTCTACTACTACTAATACTACTGCTGGTATTACTACCACTAGATTAAATGATTTAAAGAAGTGTATCATTTTTTTTCTGTATTGCACCATAAGCGTCATACTATGACCGGGGTAATAATGATGGAGCGCCAGGAGCTATATTTCGTCAAAGCTGTAGGGTAAGGTTTTAGGTTTCAAACGGGTTTTAGGTTAGGCTTAGGTTTAGGGTTAGGTGTTGTGACTGGTCTAGGGTTGAAGGGAGAAATTTTTTGTCGATCAGACCCAACTTCGAAAAAATGAGCACAGATTTTACTCAGAAAACGGCGTATAACGCACGATGATTATAGAGCCCTCATCGTTCATTGCGAGGCAGTGTACAAAAGGCATGGGGAAAATCTTGCAAAGTCAACTTGCTAATGATATACATTTTTTAAAAAAATGCTGCTTTTCAATTAACCTTCAAAGTCCTTGAACGCTTCGTCATACTGACATAACTTTCAAATGACAAACATCTGATTTTTTCCGTTCCTTTTGTACACACACTGCCTTGCACTGAATGATGAGGGCTCTAAATTCATCGTGCGTTATACGCTATTTTCGGAGTATATACCTGTGCTCGGTTTTCCGAAGTTGGGTCTAACTGGTTGTAGGATATAAATCGCGGGCTAACTGTCGCGAAAGTATGTGTCGGACAACCAAGAAGCCACAGTCTTCATCATTATCAGAAAAAAAACTGAATTCAGGTAACAACCATAATGGCCTGAGATAAATGCCAACAAATCATACTAACCTTGTGAGGGGAAGAGGACGGACATGACATACTGGAGTCCACAGGCGACGGGTACTTATTATCAGATTTGAAACGAGTATTCGACGAAAAGGGGAGGGGAACTGTCCATGACCTAATGGAACCCTCGGTAGAAGATCCGGAATCATCGAGTATGACCTTTCCTGATGTTGAAAATGAGTTGCCTTTGTAATCACCCCGGAACTGAAACGGACAAAAGGAGGTAAACCATAATAAGAAACATTCCCACCTCTGTTACTACTACTACTACTACTACTACTACTACTACTACTACTACTACTACTACTACTACTACTACTTCTACTACTCCTACTACTACTATACTACTACTATTACTACTACTACTACTACTACTACTACTACTACTACTACATCTACTGCTTCTACTACTACTACTACTACTACTACTACTACTACTACTACTACTACTACTACAAGTACCGTTGCTACTACTACTACTACTACTACTACTACTAGTAGTAGTAGTAGTAGTAGTAGTAGTAGTAGTAGTAGTGCTGTTCCTACTACTACTGCTACTATTACTACTATTTCTACCACCACTATTATTACTGCCACTACTACTAAGACTACTACTACTACTACTTGTAGTAGTAGTAGTATTTGCTACTACTACTACTACTATTTCTACTGTCACTAGTACTAGTACTACTACTACTACTACTACTACTACTACTACTACTACTATTACTACTAATTCTACCACCACTGTTATTACTGCCACTACTACTACTACTACTACTTCTACTGTCACTAGTACTACTACTACTATTACATGTACTGCTACTACCAGTACTACTACTGCTAGTACCAGTACTATACTACTATTACCACTTCTACTAGTTCTACTATTCCTATTAATATTTCTTCTTCAACTTCTACCACCACTACCACTATTTCTGGATGTTTTTAATATACTTGTTCTTATTTTGATTCTTTTTTTCTACTTCAGCTACCTTACTTCAATAAATAATACCTATTGCTTCCAACACAAGTATCTACCTCCGTTACAAAAATAATGCTACATGTTAACACCTGGGACGCGCTATTGCCTTTGGTTAATGCATGTAACCTACTATGGATGTATCTGTATTGCAGCTTTTTGGCACGGCCGTCACATAATCTGGATCTAATATGAGTCCCTCTGAAAAACGAACCAGATATGATAACAAGAACGCCAAATGATATTTTACAGTAATCATTTTATCTAAAATTATTAGTTTTAAGTTAATGTATCATAATTCTTATTTACTTTATATCCAAAATTATTGGGGGATGATAATACAGGCCACCCCCACCCCCTTTTTTTTTGGGGGGGGGGAGGGGATATATACCACTCATCCCCCGGGATCGACACCCATGCTCCCTACCAATGAACTCAATGTTTGATGAATGATATACCCAACATCAAAGCAATCATACAAGATTGAGTAAAAGTCTATGATGATGTTGAGTGTTTTTGTTTTCTGTTGGCAGTCATTTCGTCTTGTGTTCATTTTTAATCTTCAAATTGATTCAGAATTTTTGAGAATAGTTATTTCCCAGTCAAAATCATGGATGTGAAATTAATAACTTTTAACTGCAGGGGATTACAAGACTATGTTAAACGGCGAAAAATATTTCATTACTTAAGATCTCTTGAGGCTGACATAGTATTTCTCCAAGAGACTCACTCTTCTAAAACAGATGAAATTTCTTGGAAACAACAATGGGGAGAAAAGATGTGGTTTTCAAGTTATACTTCTAATAGTAGAGGAGTAGCCATATTAATCCGCAATCGTGTTTCTCTGACTTTTAAATCCATGTATAATGATCCAAATGGTAGATATATAATAATATCTGCAAATATTAATGATGTACCCTTGATTTTGATTAACTTGTATGGTCCAAACAATGATGATCCTGATTTTTTTCTGGAAGTTTTCAGTAAGTTGGACCAGTTTCATTATTCCTCAGTATTATGTGCTGGAGATTTTAATCTAGTTTTGGGGCCTTTGGATTATCGGGGAGGCAGGGAGACGCATTCGAATTTAAAAGCAAGTAATATGCTACTTAATTTAATGGAGGATTTTAATTTATGTGACATCTGGCGTAATTTCCATGAAAATCTGAAGCAATACTCCAGGCACCAAAAGAATCCTAAAGTTCTGTCTCGGCTTGATTTTATACTTGTTTCAGAAAATTTCATTACAAATTGTTTACAGTCCAAAATAATCCCGGGTATTCAGTCTGACCATTCTGCTGTTACATTGAAATTTAAAGGAACTCAGCCAGTGCGAGGTAAATCTTTCTGGAAACTTAAATGTCAATATTTACACAATGATTCGGGTTTCATCGAAGTTATTAAACAAAAAATAAATGAATTCAAAGTCATTCATTTAAATTTTGATTGTAATCCCAATATTTTATGGGATGCTCTAAAATGCACGATAACAGGAACGTGTTTAGAATATTGTGCTAGAAAAAAGAAAGAAAAACTCTTTGCAAAAACACAGTTGTTAAAGGATATAAAAGAGATTGATAAGAAATTAAGTAACGATATAAATAATGAAGAATTTATTTCTGAAAAAGAGGTGCTAGTTCAAGCATTAAATGATATCTTAGAAGTGGAAACTAAAGGTCTTATCATACGTTCCAGAATTAGGTGGGCTGAGGAAGGGGAAAAGAGTTCAAGGTATTTCTGTAATCTAGAGAAGAGAATGGGAGAAAAGAAGACTATATTTACATTAAAAGATGAGAATGAAAATATTTTTGTAAATCAACAGCAGATACTTGAACAAATTCACTCCTTTTATCAGAAGTTGTATGAAGAGGAATATGATATTGCTCAGTCTATAACCATTGAAAACTTGTTAGATTCTATAGAAATCCCTAGTTTAAATGAAGATGATAAAGTTTTCCTTGATAAACCAATTTCTGAACAAGAATTATATAATACTGTTCTTTCTATGAAACACAACAAATCGCCTGGCTTCGACGGGTTGCCTGTGGAATTCTATATTGTATTTTGGAAGGACATTTCAGATATGCTTCTGAGTTCATTTAATTTTTCTCTGCAAAATGGTTTAATGTCCTCTTCCCAAAGAAATGGAGTGATTACTTTGATTCCTAAAAAAGACAAAGATAATTTTTATTTGAAAAATTATAGACCCATATCTCCCTTGACAGTTGGTTATAAAATTTTAGCCAAAACTATTGCAAATAGGCTTAAAAGATGTCTGGTATATCTAATTCACTCAGATCAGTCTGGTTTTTTAAAAGGAAGAAATATTGGAAATAATGTTCGTTTAATCACTGATATAATTGAATATACAAAAACAAAAGATATTCCAGGTGCAATCCTCCTTCTTGATATTCAGAAAGCTTTTGATAGTGTTTCTCACAAATTTCTCCTATGTGTTCTAAAAGAATTTAAGTTTAGTGATAATTTTATTAATTGGATTGAAGTTTTTTATTCAGAAAGAAAAAGTTATATAATGAATTATGGGAATTTGACCAAACCTATTGATATGCAAAGAGGTATTTTCCAAGGGTGCCCCATATCCCCTTATTTATTTTTATTAGTAATTGAATGTATGGCCCTTGCCATTAGAAAAAATTCTAATATTAAAGGAATACCTGTTGAAAATTATGATTTAAAAATTTCCTTATTAGCTGATGATTCAACTTGTTTTATTGATGGCTCAGAGAATTCATTCCAATCTTTGTTCGATACAATTGATTTCTTTTCTGAGAGTTCTGGTTGTAAGCTTAATATTTCCAAATCAGAAGCAATGTGGACTGGCTCAAGAGAGGGTTCCCCGTCTCAGCCGTTTTCTGAGAAAGGTTTGAAATGGAATAAACTCACTTTTAAGACATTGGGCATTCATTTTTCTTTGAACACAAAACAGATGTATCATCTTAACCATAAAGTAAAACTCAAATCTATTGAAAGCACTTTAAATTGCTGGCGAACAAGGAATTTACCACTTGCAGGGAAGATCTGTGTGATAAAGACCCTATTGCTGCCACAGCTCCTTTATTTCTTCTCAGTACTTTGTATTAAAATACCTAAATCGTTTTTTAAACAATTGAATACATTACTGTTTAAGTTCATTTGGAACGGTGGCAGCGATAGGGTCAAAAGACATTTTATGTGTAATGATTTCCCTTCTGGTACGCATGGTTGATCCCTATAGTTTCTTTTTGGCACAGAAAATGCTTTGGGTAAAGTTGTTATTAGATGATAATTATGATGGTTTATGGAAAACGATTGAAATTTCTTTTTTTAGATAATTTTAGTACCAAGAAGAATATACTATGGCAGGCACATGCCGCTACAAGTGTTCTCGATAACTTTTCATCATCTCAATTAGCTGAATCACTCCAAACCTGGTATTTATTTAGGGAAAAGTTTGTGAAATTAGAATGGGATATCCCGTTCTCATCCATCGGTGATTGCCAATGTATTTGGTTTAATAAAGATATTAATTCAAAATCAAAACAGTTTTTCCTTTATCAAGAATGGTTCGATAAGAGAATTATTTTTATTTCTGATTTACTTAACCCTCCTCTTCCTGGCAGGAAGTTATTTGAAGAATTGGTGTTAGATTTTGATATTAGTCCACAGGATAGGAGGAAGTACAATTTTCTAATGAAAAATATTCCAGACGATTGGCTTATCTTATCGGATTTGTCACCAAATATGATATTCGATGAAATGAGAACAAAACTTCTTGGTACTAAGAAAATTCAAAAATATGCTTATAGTGTACATGTATTTCTAGACTCTTGTACTCCTGAAAGACAAATTAATTTTTGGAGAAATTTCCATGATGCTGATCAAGTGAATTGGGAAAAAATCCATGCCAATAATTTTAAATCTACCATAATTACACGTATTCGTTCATTTTATTTTAAATTATTTCATAGAGCAATAGCCTTAAATGAGTTTTTGCACAAAATAGAAAGGAAAGATTCCCCAAACTGTGCCTTTTGTAACACAGACCCAGAAACTTATATCCATTTGTTTGTTGAATGTCCTATTGTCAAGCCTGTATGGGAACAAACTGTTCAAGTTATTGTAAATAAGACAAAGCAACCTCTGAACCCTACAATTTTTGAAAAAAATCTTTGGCTTTGATAATGATAAATTTCTTACGTTTTTATTTCTTTTACTTAAATATTACATTTATATATGCAAATTCCAAAATAAAGTGCCTTCCTATGAAGGTTACAAAGCGTACACCGTTAGTAATAAGGATCTGGAATATACTATTGCTAAAAAGAATAATAAGTTAGCCCTTCACTTTAAGAAATGGAAGTTTAAATTGTGATCATTCAAAATACTGTTGTTTTTTTTTCTTTTTGCTGTTGTTTTAAACTATGATGGTATTTTTCACTGTAATAATGCCTAGTTATATTTTGTTATACTGTATGATTTACTCTAAAACTGAAGTTCATGGAATTCATGATGACTGCCAACATAATGAGGTGATTATTTTTTCATTACTGTATACATTATGTTGTACCATGTTACCTTATTCCAAGCTGTTTTCATGTACAGCTCTATATTATGCTCACTGTATATTATTGTTTTGTCTACAGCACTTCTGAGATGTTAACAGTTGACGCCTGTTCTTACCATTTTTTATCTGTCGATAGGGTGGGTTTCCGTGGTGTCCCACTGGTCTTTCTTGTGCCTGCAGTCTGGTGTTTTGTTTTATCGTCTGACTCGTCTCGACCATGGGCGGGGGCGGCTCCATTACATTACAAGGTCCTGGTGTTGTCTCTGTGAGGGTGTGTGAGGGTGCGAGTGTGTGTACGTGTGTGTGTGAGAGTATGTATGTTTGATTTAATCAGTGTGCAAACTACATACACATGGAGTCGGCCCCGACGTGGGAGTTGCGGGATGGATGGATTGTTTACTTGGTTGGCTTATGGGCGGGGTGGCCGGTGGGTTGTCGCGGGTGCCCTCCCAGTCTCATATTTTTTTTTTTTTTTTTGAAAACAAAATTCTTTGATCAGGCCTCAACTCATTTTTTACTTCCTTCTCTGACAGAGGGGTATGTTTTGATAACTTTTTTTTTTTTTTCATGCTCTACACAAGTTGTTTTGTAAAGATAAGTAAAAAAAACAAAACAAAGAAAAACAATAACTTTTTCTGTCAGAATGGGTAAGCTGCATTTCTTACATTTGTTTAGTACATGGTATACACATATATCCTTCTTTTTTCTTAATGTATGTTTGATTTTGTCTATATTTGTCCTAATCATTTATAATTTTTTGTATACATATATCATGATTTTGTTAATTCAATAAAACATATATAAAAAAAAAAGAAAAAAGATTGAGTAAAAGTGTCTGAAAAAGGGACAAGTAAAAAAGTACATGGTGAGAACGATCACATAGATGATTATTAAATGAAGATATGCATTGTATTCCATAATGATGTAATCTGTAAACAAAACTGTATAATTAATCGAATCGAATCAATAAATATATGCCAACATTATGAAAATTCAGTCTATGTTGTTATTGGGATCTTAGCTGAGGATGATTTAAGAAGAAGCTACATGTCATTAACGGTAAGGAATAATACTTGGTGAAAATAAGAACAAAAACAAAAGTTGAATACATTCATTTGGCGCTTTTAGAGATTATTACGTATAATTTTTTGTCATAAACAACCACCAAAAAATAGAAAGATCAAAGACATAGAATCTAAATACTCAAGATATTGACAATAGGACAATCGTTGCTTTATTTTATAGTTTGAACCACATGATAGGGCTCTCTTTATTCCTACCAAGCATGTATGGTTTCTCTACTATAATTTTTTTTTAAAAATCAGTCATGAGACAATAATACAATGAAGAAATCTACATGAAGAAAATCAGAAATAATCCACAAATCATACATAAATAGAACTAAGGGAAATATTAGAAGTAATGGCATTTTAAACTCACAAATTCCACCAAAATATGTAAATCCCTAGATATTTCACATAATATACAAATGTAAATTTATTGAGAATAAAAGGTACTAAGTTAAGGCTTTGTTCAAATACCTTGACGTCCTGTGAATTGTGGAAATTCTGAAAAATACAATCGGAACAAAAGTAATTTTACAATGGAGAACATTTCTCTTTTGTTGACTTTGTCATGAATATGCAGATATCTATTTTGAATATTTACGTTTGACTTTTGACTTGTGACGTTGCAGATCGTGATGAAGCGAACTGAACCACAGTTTAACGGTAAATCGATCGCCTGATTTTGTTATAATTTATAGTGTTTTCTTATTATTTGTGTCGCTAGGTTTGAGATAGGTACAGTAATATAACCCTAGAATCGATCCACCCCCCCCCCCCCCGGGTGGAAGAAAACAAAAGTTTAAAAAAGGGGGTTGGGGTGTCAAAAAAGACAAACCAAACAAAGAAACTAATAAATAAAGCAATGTTTTGTAACTCGCGTGTCTAAAGTAGACCAATTGCTGACCCGACTCTGGTCCCATTTAAAAGTTTTGGTGTATGTCCACACATAAACAAACGTCTTGTGACTGTAGTATGTGTGCGTGTGTGTGCGCATGTGTGTGTGTGCGTGTGTGCGTGTGTGTGTGGGTGTGTGTGTGTGTGTAATTGACTATTTTCAGACGTGAAAGATGTTTTCAAATATTGTTAGAATATCAAAATGAAGAAAAAGCAATAGCTATTAAAAGGAATAAGTTAGATAAGCATTTGTTAAAATGGGAGAGATTGCACCGGAATGGCAGGACTGGGGGCGATATCCAGGGGTAAGGAGAGAGAGAGAGAGAGAGAGAGAGAGGGAGAGGGAGAGAGGGGGTTGAAAGAGAGGATTTGTGAATGTGTGTGTAGCGTCGTGTGTCTGTGTGTGTGTTGTGGCTGTTTTTGTTTTTGTTTTTGTTTTTTTAAGGAGGGTGGGGGTTAGGGGAGGTCAAAGGGGTAAGTTTTTGGTAAAGAAGAAAAATTTCACTCAATTTTTTTTTCTTATAAAAAAATGTTTAAGGTTTTTTTTTTCTCTGATGTTTAACATGTTTAATTCATTGAAACAGTTTTAGTGATGATTAATTGTATTTCTGGTAATGTATTTCAGTGTGTCAAGCCTTATCTTCTATTGTTCATATGATCATGTAAGTCACTGAAATATTTTAGTTGTGATTTTTATTGTATTTCTGTTATGTAATTCAATGAAAATTATTTTGTAAAAAGCAAAAAAAAATCCATGTATTACTGAGTGAAATCAAAATAAAGATCATTGGAAAAAAAAAGTATCAATCAGATATAATTATTTATGTCTGGGCCCAACCTTTAACGTCACCGTCCGAAAGACGTGACTCAGTTTCGAACCTGGGTCCGATCAGAGTCAGTTTGTAGGCGAGGACAGAGAGGCTGACCGTGGGCGTTACCGATAGACCAACTCACCCTCACACGAGGGTGTCTGTACACCTGTAGTTCTGATTCCAACATCATTTTTTTTCTTTTTTGAGGTGGAAGGGACGAGGGCAATAATGGGGTTATATTACATGAAAAACCCATACCAAGCAACGTAACGCATGCTTTCTATACTAGAGTCATTTATTTAAAAAAATCAGTCAACAGACAATAATACAATGAATGAATTCCCATAACGAAAATCAGAATTGTTCCACAAATAGTATTTTATAAATACACAGAAGTATGTGAAAGATCAGAAGTAATGGCATGTAAAACTGACAAATATGCAAAAGTATCTAATCGTAAGATCTGTTAATCTACAGTATAAGATAATGTACGGAATGTGCCATTTGGAAACAATTCAATTTACGTTGTCGTTGAGACCATAGCTCCTTAGCTGAGGTAGGATTAAGAAAAAGTTACATACCTTCAGGAAGAAATTCTGGTGAAAATAAGAAAAATAAATTGGTAAGGATACATTATCAATGACAAAGAATTCAGCAACTCAAATATTGGAAGTAGGACAATCGCTGGTTTGTTTTGTAGTGTGCCCCACATGATAGGGAGCTTTTTATTCCTACAAGGCATATATGATTTCTCTACTAAAAATTATTCTTTAACAAAGAAAAAAAGAATCAGTAACTCAGTCATGAAACAATGATACAATGAATAAATCTACATAAATAAATTTAAAATTTATCCACAATTCGTAAATACATAGAACTAAGGGAAAGAGCAATGGCATGTCAAACTCAAAAATTTGCCAAATATCTTATCGTTGGATATTTCAGATTATATACAAATGTAAATCTATTTAGTATAATAGGAACTTAGGGGAAGTCCACCCTGGTATTTTTGTAGATTCTAATAAAAACAGAAAAATGAGATGAACCACTGGCGTAGCCAGACTTTTTGAACAAGGAGGGCACAAAACATCTGAACCAATGGTGATCCAGACAAAGTCCTTTTGCAGGCCCTTATTTGCGTCTGAAGGGTTCGGGTGGGTAGAACGTCTGACGCGTACAGATACATTTTTGCACGGGGGCTGACACCATTTGCCCGAATATCAACTTTCCCGTTTCTAAATTTTTGCGAGTGAGCTTTTATTAGAATCAACAAATTACCAGGGTTGACTTCCCCTTTGTTAAAGGTTTTGTTCAAATACCTTGACGTCCCCTGGCTTGAAGAAATCCTGAAAAATACAATTGGAACAAAAGTAATTTTACAATGGAGAACATTTCTCTTTGGTTGACTTTGTTATGAATATGCAGATATCCATTTTAGATATTTTAGTTTGACCTTTGACTTGTGACGTTAAAGATCGTGATGGAGCGAATAAAACCAAAGTTTAAAGGCAAACGATCCCCTGATTTTGTTGTAATTCATAGTGTTGTCTTATGATTTATGTCGCTTGGTGGGAGATACGGTATAGAATTACCAGAAATACAGGGGTACAGTAGTATAACTCTAAAATCGCTCTAACACAACCATTTTCTCCCTTTTTTGAGGGGGGGGGGGGGTCAAATAAGAAAAAAAAAAAAACAGAGAAACTAGTCAATAAATAAATGTTTTGTTGCTTTCATGTTGCGTGTCCACACACACACACACACGCACGCACGCCTAAACGTCTTGTGACCGCAGTGTGTGTGTGTGTGTGTGTAATTAAGTTTTTACAGACCTGTATCAATCAGATATGATTACTTCGTCTGGGACCAACCTTTAACGTCACCATCCGAAAGACGTCCGATCAGAGTCAGTTTGTAGGTGAAGTCAGATAGCTTACCGTGGACGATACCGCTAGACCAACTCACCCCCACACGAGAGTTGTTATTATTAATTTTTATTTGGAAATAAGTAAAAATTGACTATTTTTTGCCTCAAATATTATCTTTAAAATCTAACAATTTTTTCCTTTAAAAAGGTACATTGTAATCTTTTCAACTATGTTTACGTGAAATAAGAAAAGGAAGGTATCTGTACGCCTATATCTCTTTTGCCAGCAGATTTTTTTTTCCCTTTTTTTTTTTGAGGGGCGGGGACACTATTAAATGGGCTTTTATTACGTGATACCCCCGTACCAAACGACATAAAATCTGCTTTCTTAAAAATGAATAAATAAATAAATGAAAATCGGTCAATAAACAATAATACAATGAATATTAAAATTCGCATAACGAAAGTCGGAATCCTTCCACAAATCATATACTACAAATCCATAGAACTACGCGAAATACACAAGCAACGGCATGTCAAATTGCCAAATATTTAAAGGAGGACAAGCGTTGGGTTCTTTTTTTTTTTTTAGAGTTTGCACCGCATGATAGGGCGCTCTTCATGCCTACCAAGCATACATGTTTTCTTTACTATGATTCTATATATATATATATATATATATATATATATAAACCCAGTCATGAGGCAACAATACGACTGATTTTAGGCCTACATAATGAAAATCGGAGTTGTTCCCCAAATCGTATATTATAAATACACAGACCCAAGTAAAAGATCAAAAACAATGGCATGTCAAACTCACAAATATGCAAGAATATCATATTGTTGAATATATCACACAACAAATGTAAGGAATTGATCATGTCATCAAATGCACATTTCTTATAGAACTAAATTTATATTAACTTTCACTCGAAGGGGGGGGGGGAACAAAAACAAAACACACAAAAAAAAAAAACACTCCAGATTTTTTTAAAAAACAAAGATATACAAATGTATATATATATATATATATATATTTTTTTTTTTTTTTTTTTTTTTTTTTTTTTTTTTTTAAACCGTAACCCCAATCCTACATCTCTGTCTATAAAGCCTACATCATCATGTCGGATGACCAGTTATTCAATTTTTCAATTACATTAACTGCATATATGAAGAAATCTGCAATTTGGAGACTATTCAATCTACGTTTTCGAGAGCTTAGTTAATGACGAATTATGAAGAAAAGATACTTGCATCTCTGAAGAAATTCTGGTAAAATAAGGTGAAAAATGAATAATATGGCGATTTTAGCGATTCTCAGTGATATATTTCTGCCATAAACAGCCACAACAAAATTAGAAAGATCAGTGAGGTGACCATGATGACAAAGAATCTAAATGCTCAATAAAGAAAGACAGTCGTTTTTTATTTTATATCTTGCCCAAATTATAGGGCTCTCTTTATGCCTACCAAGCATACATGCTTTCTTTACAATAATTATTTTAAAAGAATTTCGACAGATAAAAATACACAACTAATAAATTTACTAACAATTGAAGGTTTTCGGTAACACCATGTGGGAGCCTCTGTGAAAAGGCTGTTGATATATTCTTTCGTGAAAAAATAACCCACTTATGGGGCGTAAATAATAAATTTACATAAAGAAAATTAGAATTAATCCACAAATCATTAATACACAGAACGAAGGGGAAAATTAAAAGCAGCGGCGTGCCAAACTGACAAATATTCAAAAATATCTAATTGTAAAATATGTTACATTAATATTAAAAGGAATCTGCAATTTGGAGAGAATACAATCTACGTTGTCGCTGGGAACTTAGTTGAGGTCGGATTAAGAAGAAAAGCTACCTACTTCCATGAGGAAATTCTGGTAAAAAAAGAAATAAAATAAATAAATTAGTGGTTCCAGCGATTCTTAGTGATACATTTCCGTCATGAATAGCGACATCAACATTAGACAGAGCAGGGGAAACATAAGAGCGAGGGAAATAATCTAACTACTCAAGATATCATAAGTAGGACAATCGGAGGTTAATTTCATATTTTGTCCAAATGATTAGGCGCTATTTATGCTTATGAAACATAAATGCTTTCTTACAGTCTTAGTGTTTGATCCGGATTAGCCGTGCGTTAGTCCCCTCGCCGTGCGTTAGTATTTTTTTTTTGCACGGTCACGTGGTGTAATTTGACCAATCAGGATGGCTACATTCTTGAACCCGTTTTATAATGACTATTTCAAGAGGAAACAAATATTCATGACACTGCCGCTTCCTTCAACCAAATTCCGAGTACGGAAAGGACAGGATGGTATACTCACGTATGCACCGGCATAGAAATGATATAAGCAACGTCACATTCAGTGTGATGATGAAGAGTAGTGCCATGACTGTTTGATCCTTGGTGGTCTCATCACTTTGTTCTAGAGTTGTATTCCGCAGGTGAAAAAAAAACACGACAAAAAACACAAAGGAATAAATTCCATATGTAATGAAAGTTTAAACAGTAATATCATTGATTTGTATTCAGTACTATAGACGCAGTTCTTTCGTCCAGTAACGTAGAGGATTCCTCCTTCATTCAACATGTTCAGTACAAGACATGAAGAAACACATAGGTCTCAATTACGGTATTGTACATTCAACAAGTATTTGATTATATTATTGATTGATGTAAGAGCTGCCGGATGTCCTTGCAATGGCTCACAGACAAATGTAAGAAAAATAAGCACAGAATATGAACCAACATATATGATCATTGTCACAATTTAATGTTTTAAAGTTTTCCTCAATATTAACATGAAGGCCAAATATTTCAGAAAAAAAGTTTGATTTGATAATTTTCCGTTTCAAAATAAGAATGATACATAAAGATCCAATGATTAAACATAAAACAAAGTAATCAATTTGTAAACATCAAACTAACAGTATAAAGATAAAGGTACTGAGAAGAGTACTGAGAAGGGGCATGCTAAAAAAAAAAAAAAAAAAAAAAAAAAAAAAATGCTTGTATGATGCCTGCCCCAAAGACTTAGTTACATAATAGAATTTCGGTGAAACAAATTATAACAATTGGATAAGTAGTGGCGAAAGTTACTGACAAATTTACGGTATGCCTACATAGGTTTATAGGAAAAGAGAGAAAAAAAGAGTTCCAAGACATGGAACCTGAGAAAACAAAGGTGTTTTGTGCACAGGGTGTTCTTGTTAGAGCTATGTGGTAAGCATTGCCTTGTCTCCCTGGATATTTATGTACTGCGTTGTTCTTTCGAACATATCGTTACAATTATCAGGGACGTCATTTTTACCTAATTTTTACAAGAATTGGCCTAGTCGGAAATGATGAATGTCCTTTACGGTGAGGATGTTATTTTCAAAAAGATAAAATATCCGTATGAGGTCTGTAATTTGCATGAAAAATAATTCTTAGAATATATAATATTCTGTAAAGTTCGTTTATTAACAAATTCCTTGTGTCCTTTCTTGTAAGATGGTGTTACTTTTTCATATTGTCTGGTACACTGTAAAAAATTTGGCCGTTTTTTTTTTCACGGGAAATATCCAGTTAGTTCCGTCTAGTGCAATCTCCCCCTTATCGTTTTTTATGCCTTTGGTGACAGTTAGTAAATCGGGAAACCCCAAACCATACGCTACTAAAAATTCATGAATATTCATATAAGTGTTTTCCCCAATATTTGGTAATTTAACAGGGTAACCTGTTAAAATATGAGAAAACGTTTTTTTAACAGTGTTTTATGTCGGGCGATTGTAAATATATCCTGATTTCCGGTATACCAACAAACTTGCTGTTGTTTTACAGGAAAAAGACTGTAAAATTGAAATAACGGCAATAACTTGTAATTTTAAGGGCCAGAAAACCTGTAGTTTTACAGTTATTTTTTTACAGTGTATCCGTTCTGTATTAAGAGAAAGATTAAAAATATGCACTAAGGATTCAACGATCACTGGAATTATTCTCTTTAACAATAAGTTAGGAATACCGTTGGACCCTAACATGCAGACTGTTAACAATATCAATTATTTCGCTTGCATTAGAGTGAGACAAAAATATGGAGTTCTGATTTGGATTATCAAGAAAATCATGAAAGGATGTGTTTCTTTGAGGCACCTATTGCGCTATATTGTTACCCACTTGTGAAAAATATGAGTTAAATGTTCATGATATTGCTATCAGCTTTTAGTGTAATTTATTGTAAATGTGAAAATGATAATTTTCGGACTTTTACCATTTTCTGAATCGTATTATATAAAATACGAAATCAAATTCAATTTTCGAAAAGACCATATTCCCTACGTTATGCCCCTCAATAAACATGATGGGCATATCCCTACGTTATGCCCATCATGTTTATTGAGGTGTTGGAACTACCTAGAAATGTGTACTTTAGAAATCTCAATACTGAGCAGCTTCATTCAAATTTGGGCCTTATAAAAAATACAATACCTATGTTTCAAAAAGTGAAAATAATTTTTTAAACTCGCACTCGAGGATTATATGTTATGCTGTGTGCTAACAATAATGATTAAGAGAGCGCTTCCGACCAAAATGCAACTGCTGGGGGTCAAAACATGAATAGAATCTGACACTACACTTGTAAAGTTATTTATAATTTTGGATATTCAGGTCGCTAAATATGAAAATTATTTGCGTTATATGGCTGGAAAAACAGATGCAACAACAGCACATCAAGGATAGCGAATTGAGCGCTTTTGTTTAGTTCCCTTATCCCCTCCCATCTTATCTATCTTATCTTTTTCCTTAGCCCCAATTCAAATTTATTATGTAGCTTATAAGTCTTTATAGCTTCAATTGAAATTTCATTCAGTTGGTACGCAACATTAATTGATGTCATTTAACATTATGTAACTTCGTTACCGCCACGTAAAATTGCCCTGATATACTTTAAGGTAACATATCGATATAACTGTAATCAAAATAATGGTGGCATCTATCTCACATACGTTTAATTTGTGTTATGCTTTTCTTTCTCTCCTCATGAAGATAAACATGTACATGTCTATTTTCTGTCATATCTCTGTTCGAGTGAGACTGAAACAATCTGATATCGAATATCTACTCAGAATTTAGATACGTCTTTTAACGTCCGTAAAATTCAGTAAAAATGCATTTTACAAACTTAAATCTTAATACCTTCTCCGAAAAGTCCAGTTTAACAAAGATATAGCCTACCTATGATATAACCTGAAATTTATATGAGGATTATTCAGAGTCATCTTTCAACAGAGACCAGCAGAAAATGTAGATGCCAAATATTGCATTTAAGCTATTACCTTGTGATGAAAGACAGTTATCGACGTTGATTAAGACAGCTAAGATGATGAGAAGATTACTGTATGCCATCTTCATAAGGAAACACTCCTGTTAACATAAAACGTTCCATATTATTGTTGAGAAAGTTCCTCAGGATAGTTTAAATCGTAGGAATCAGTTCTATGACGTATCAGAAAGGTATGTATCTGTGACAGTTTCCATTATTTATTATTTATTCATTAGAGTTTAATTTAAAATACAGGGTAGGTGCGTTCAGTTATAAAAACTGCTTTATAAGCACGCCCTGTAATATGTCTATGGTTCACACACCTTAAGTTCCTAAGATCAGACATTTACTGGCGGCCTCGTGATGAATTTAGCCGCCAGTCTTAGGAAGTCTTAGGAAGTCTTAGGAATGTGTCTGAACCATTGCCATCGACATTGTCACGGCCACTAAGATAAATGTGTCATAGAACCACTTCCCAACAATGATGACATGAAACAGAACTGTCAATTTAGATAAAAATATATTGAATAATATTTGTTCTCAATTATATTATCCGCCCACTCATTTGCTGTAATGTAAAAAAATCTATGTGAGATACTGACACAATAAAAAACAATAAGAATGGCAACATTGACTATCATCTTAAATTACAGGACAACTTCATTTTAAAAATTTTACATACTACTATCTATTCTACAATACAATAGACAGTGGTCCCCCAGCTCAGCAAACACTCACGATAAAATTGCATGCCTTCATACAATACCTCCTCATTGCCTTTGTTTTCCTACTGATGCTACAGCATGTCTGACATAGCAACTCCTATGTTGGTATTGTATGTTGTATTGAAACAGGTGTCAGCTTTGACAAAGTTAAATACCAGTTTCACGTGCAAAATCACAATTAGCTCACTGACTGACAGATGATGTCACAGGGGGAAAGTGGTCTGGAGGATTTTTTTTTAAAAGTTGGTGGGGCTTAGCAGGTTGTAGAAAATTATTTCAAAAAAATATTTAAAAATCTATGAAACATATTTAGAAGTTTAAATATCAAAATATGGGATGTATGTAGGACTGCACACTAACAGGTATCAACTTGCATTTGGATGGCAGGGGCCCTTTAAGTCTAATATCGATACTTACGCAATATAATTGGGTGGAGGGGGCAATGTAAATGAGGCTCACAGAGAAGATAGAGAGTAGGGAGGGGGGTTAAAAGGTTGGAATGAACGTCCAGACCGAGATCAGACTTACCAAGATAGAGTAGAATAGTTGAAGGCAGATCTCAAGTTTGCGGACTATCAGGTTTAGGCCTGCGGGTAACGTTTGAAGCAGAGTATGACTCCAGGAAGGAAACTGAAAGAATGCTTATAGAGCGAGAATAGTATGGGCCCCGCAATGGAAATCAGCCTTTAATTTTATTTCGCAATGACAGTGAACGGGGGAAATCCCACAGTCGGTCTAGTGAAAGTCTGTGCATCAAAACTGCTTGCTGAAACGTAACATTCGAGGCACTGCTTGCTGAAAAGTTATTTGAAAAAAAGTCCCACAGAATGACTAGAAAATCGAAAGACCACGTGTTTGCATTTAATTCCTTTTCTTTTAGTACAATTATAGACCTACTACGAGCTGTACACAAAGTATATACTGAGGAGGAGAATCGAATTAAGACTGCTGAATGTAACTGAATGAAAAGCCCTGCATGTTAAAACATAAAACCAATGACAAAAACAATGAAATTTCCAGATGGCAATATTGCCTGGAAATCCCTCTATTACCCATATCACGTCACTGAATTTCACAATGACCAAAGTAGGGCTGAGTGGGCACGGTGGGTATGTCGCCATAATGGTTGTCTAGGCTCTGTCGCTGGTGCATCCAATGTTGTATGTAGATGCTTTTAGAGGTGTGTCTTTCAACTATGCATGTACCACATGAATGTATATTTTGTCATATTTTTGTTAAAAATACATGTACATTATTTTGTTCATTTACTACTTTGTACACTTACACGATTTTGTAATGGGTATAAAGAGCAAACTTACATATTGAATCGTGCTTGTTTTCCCTTCAATTTTTGTACAGTAGTTTCCCAAGGGAACAATTTTACATAGAGACCTTTGGGTTAGATCAGGGTGAGGAGTCGGCGACTATTATTTCGTTCGTGCTATATCACGGGTGATTGGTATACTGGTTATAATCAAACAAGCACTTTTTTTTGGGGGGGGGGGACATTAAGATTTTCAAACAAGCTTTAGATTTCAGTGCTCCCGAACTCGTATAATCTTCTTGATAATGAGGGGGAACAGTACAGAGCGAAACTACTTTTTCTTTTCTTTATTAGTATTTTTCATCATTTATTTAAAGAATGCAAGTAACAGCTTTAATGACAAAAATATTAACTCAATTGAACTCAGCACTTTAATAAAAATCTCGCAAATAAATTCTTAACTGTGTACACCAGTTCATAAGTGTATTATATTGGTATGCATGCCTCCATTTATGTAATAGTGGTTTCTTGTGACGACCTTATATATTTACTTGGTTTTCCTGACATAACAACAACTTGCTTTGCGACCTGCACACTACGATGAACTTTTGAAATATATTAAGAAGCTAATGCGATAAATTTAAATCATTTCCATGATCTCGTATGTTCCTTGAATTTGTTCTTCTTCAGAGGACCATGATCTGTGTGCATGGGTGCGATACACACCATTGTACATCCGACAAAGTGCCGTTTTGAAGAACGTAGCCAGTATTGTTATATTATGACTTGTAGGGCAATAATGATGATCATAATAAAACATAATGATAATAACAACAATAGAGGTGTTGTGGTCTAGTGGATAAGTCACCGGACTGCAGATCACAAGGTACAGGGTTCGAATCCCACCACGGCACTAAGGTCCTTTGGCAAGACTCTAATCTACATTTGCCACTCTCCACCCAGGTGTAAATGGGTACCTGATATGCTTGAGCGCTAGTTACTTTGGCGGCTCGGCTATAACCAGGGTAATAATGTCTAAGCGCCATGAGCGTCACTGCGTGACGGATATGAGCGCTATATAAGCAAGGGCGTAGGCTGGGGGGGGGGGGTGCACTGGGTGCACGTGCACCCCCCCCCCCCCGCGGAGGCATAGGAGTTCCGCCCCTGAAAAAAAAAAAAAAAAAACTTTTTCCCTCCTTTCAACAGCTTCAAAAACAAGGGGGCACATGACCCGAAACATTCTGTAAAACAATTATTAGTCTTGATTTCTGCCCCAAACCTTATACTAAAAGTCAGGCCATCCATAGAGGTCGGCCAAATCCATTCTTGTCTCATGACGACAGTACCGCGAGACTTATAGTTAATTAAAACCCTTTCGCACCTATAACACCCGAAACTGACGCCCGAAACAGAGATTACTTAAACGCCCCGGAACCTTGGGGGGGGGGGGGGGGGGTCACTCGCGGACTGAAGTGGTACCCATGCTCGTCTAAGCACCTCAAAACTGGACCCAAAAGGAAGTAATTCTTGGTGTCAAATTCTACCTCTAAAAGGATATTGTAAAATATACCCTTAAAAGGCATAAATGGCGTAGGATAATGTACCAACAAATGTCGAAGAACGCCTATTTCTCAAAAAACGTCGAATGTTAGACTGTACAACACCCATTTTTCTAAAAAAAAGAAAGAAAAAAAAAAACGTCGAATGTAAGACTGAAAAACACCCCGTTTTCTCAAAACCGTCGAATGTAAGACTGAAAAACACCCCTTTTCCCCCAAAGACGTCATCTGATCCTTTCATTCGACTTTTTTTTTTGTGACAAGCATGGGTACCCGGCATACTAATACACACCAGCTATGATTGCCAGAAAAACGTACATTGTAACATTTCAAGCACAGAGTTGCATGGTGATATATATGCAATGATAGGTTTTTGTAAAATTAAAGGCCAAGTCCACACCAATATCAAGTTGATTTCAATAAATAGAGTCAAATTAAACAAGCATAATGCTGAAAATTTCATCAAAATCGGATGTAAAATAAGAAAGGTTTGACATTTTAAAGTTTCGCCTATTTTCACAAAACAGTTATATGCATAACACGGTGGATATGCAAATGAGATAGCTGATGGTGTCACACACTCACTATTTCTTTTGTATTTTATTAATAGAATTATAGAATATTTCAATTTTTGCAGATTTGACAATAAGGAAGCTCTTCCTTGAATCACAATATGTTACAACAATGACAATTCCACAAGTTCAGTGAGGAATCAATTTTTGTTTCACATCATAATGAGGAAAAAAATGAAATATTTCACATTTCATATGATAAAATACAAAAGAAATAGTGAGTGGATGACGTCATCGGTTCCCTCATTTGCATACCGACCAGGATGTGCATATAACTGTTTTGTGAAATTAAGCGAAACTTTAAAATTTCGTAACTTTCTTATTTTACATCCGATTTTGATGAAATTTTCAGCATTATGCTTGTTTAATTTTACTCTACTTTTTCAAATCAACTTGATATTAGTGTGGACTTGGCCTTTAACTCTGCAGGTTGAGGTGGTTTTTAACACTTTTTTGAAACAAGCCAAGAGTTTTCATGTTGACTATACTTTTAGGGAGTTTGTTCCAGTCGTTTGTAGTTTTCGGATAAAATGAGTTCATATAATAATAATCTGTTCTTGCTGTTCTGGGTACATGCATCTTTAAGTTATGATGATCTGTTCTTCCAATTCTGTTCGCAGGTTTGCACATGTTATTACGTCCTATATCTGTGATGTCATTAACAAGCTTATAACACTAAAAAGATAAGTTGGAGGTACTTTCGTCTACTCTCTAATGTATTCATACTAAATTCTTGTAACAAAGTGTTGTAACTACATGTACCTACTCCAGTCTTTGTTCAACATTCTTACGTATAACGTTTTTTTTAATCTTTACAATCAGTTGGCTACCGCTTTGTTTCTGTATGGATCACATGCTGTGCAACAATAATCCAAACATGAGCGTACTAAAGATTCTGTAAAGGGTTTTTAAAACTGGTTTTGGTCAGTCAATGCAGTCCCTCCGTATTATGTACCAAAAAGGTCTATTGCACTTAACATGTAATTCGGTACAATGATCATTCCAATTTTAAGTGTTATTTATCACAAGACCCAAGTATTTCTCAGTTGATGTACTTTGTAACCCTTGACCATTATTAGTATATTTAAAACTAACATTATGAACCTTCCTAGGCATCATAATCTTGGATTTAGATATGTTGTAATCAAGGAGGCAATGTGGCCTGACAGAATTCAGCATAAGCTGAGATTAAATCGACATTTAAATTAAAATAAAACCAGCCATCTTCAAGAGTAAATGTTTTTACTGGAAATAGTTTTGACTTGTTGAATGATATTTTGCTGAGTGAATGATTACTGACATCAGGTAAGCAATCATTTGATTAACAAAGCAGCTTATAGGCTAGGTACCAAATCACAAGCTTTATAATTTTCTGAACAATACTTAAACACCTACATAACCTACACTGTATCGTCCAGGAAAAGCTTGCTTGTGATGTGATATCTATTCTAATTTTCTAAACTTTAGTTCCACCTCCCCAAGATGTGCACCTCCCCATGCCCAAACCAGCCTACGCCCTTGATAAGTAGCCATTATTATTATTATATTATTACAATATGCCAATAGGCCTACTCAATATACAGCTAGGCTATCAATGCTCACAACTTTCACGGAATCCATTCGTAACAGGTGTCTATTTAAAGTACCTGAGTGGAGACTAAAATTGGTTGACAAAAGGACATTATTGCCATACCATTGCTCGAACCCATCGCATCTCCAATCAAGTTTTTTTTTTTTTTTTTAATCATTATGGATTTTATTGCTTCATTTCAGTAAACAAAATACATGCATTCAAGAACAATAAATCATGAATCATATATAAATGAAAGGTATGTTACAATTCAGCAAGTAGATCAAGTGACATATTCATTGCTTTCCATTTATCTTGGTGAACTAAACGTTTGCCTTGTCTAATTGCAATAACTCGCTCTACTTTTTCTTTTAAAAATTATGTTTTTTTGAAAATGTTTGAAAATCAATGTTTTATCAATATATTTGTATCTGTAAATAAAGTACTTAGCATAAAACAAAATTTTTTTGACTAAACCATGCCTTGTATGAACTCCAAAACAAATATCTAAAACTGAAAGTGGCAAAGTAAGAACGTTTAAATCAGCCAACCATTTGTTTACTTCGTTCCAAAATATCTTAACAACTGAACAATAGAAAAACAGGTGCATAAGATTTTGACTTTCTTTGTGACAGAAATTACATCTTGGTGCACCTTTGATACCAATATGAAACAAAAATTCATTAGTGGCGATTCTTCTATGAATGAACTTAAATTGAAAAGTACGTATATCTTCGTATCGAGCGTGGCCTTGAATATTCTTTTAAAACGATCTTGTCACTGAATTAACGTTTCTAAACCCATATTAAGATCACTTCCCATTTATTAAATGATTTGTAGTATTCAAACTTAAACATACCTTATTTACAAACAATGAATAACAAAATTTTGTGGGTTTCTTCTTCGATAGAAATAATTGTAATTTTTGGTCATCGGAATAATAGACAAAATTACCTTGCATAAACATATTTATCCATGATGACTTGATAGCATGAACAATAGCACAGTAACGCATAAATTGATTAACGTTGAGATTAAAAATGAGTTACATTTCTGTAATACCTTTGATTGATTTTTTTTTTGCTTATCTCTATTGCATCTAAAAATAAACAAATATTTTCGCCAATATATCTATTCTTTAGAAATCCAGTCTGATCTCCATGTATGATAAAAGGGAGAACTTTTTGAAGTCTGGGTGCGAGAATTTTTGCCAATATGTTGTAATCTGTGAGATTGGACGCCAGTTCTTTAGATATAGGTTGTCTTTTTCTTTTTTTCGGTAGAAGGGTTATAAGTCCTCTCTTCATGGATGGACACAGTTCACCAATTGTATAACATGTATTGAATACTTCACAAATGAGCTCTTTTATATCTTCCCAAAATACTTATAGAAATTAACAGGAAGGCCGTCTGTACCAGCTGTTTTATTACAAGCCATTGACATCATTGCATCGTAACATTCGTTTTCTAAAATACGACCCTCACATAACATGGCTATATTGTGATCAATTTGGGTTATTTTCAAATCATTTAGCATGGGCGTCGCCAGGGGGGGGGGGGTGCGGAGGGTGCGAACGCACCCCCCCCCCTCCAGACAAACAAACAAACAAAAAAAAAGGATTTTTTTTTTTTGGGGGGGGCGTCGCCGGGTGGGGGGGGGGGGTGTCTTTTGAAAAGGGCGACATGTAGTGTAGTGTCGAACAGCTCATATCTGCGCCACCAGCACTACTGCCTGACATTGGAGTTGGTAAGTTTTGTCTTTTTTTTCTCCAAAAGGCACCCCCCCCCCCTTGAAAAAAGCTGGTGACGGCACTGTTTAGTACATTCTTTATATCATTATCGTCAATATCATTGGCATTGTACAGGGGCGGCGCCAGGGTATTTAAATACGGGGGGGGGGGGGGCAAAATGACGCGTATAGCAACGTCGCACGTCGAGGGTCTTGAAATAACAAATACTATAACAGTTATGTCATAATTGCATGGCCTAGCCTTCTCTTCTCCATTTCCCCTTCTCTTTCTCCTTTTTTCCCCCTTCTTCCTCTTTTTTTTTTTTTTTTTTTGCTCGCTTGAAAAATGATAGGGGGCGGCCGCCCCCAGCCCCCCCCCCCCCTGTAGCGCCGCCCTTGGAATTGTATAAGGTTTCGGTGATAGTTATTTCACCCTTTTTAAGTATCTGTATATGTTTTTTATCAAAATTCCTCTTCTCTAAATTTAAGAAATAGCGTGATTTTTTTTCCTCCCTCAGAAATCCAAGTGGCTCTAGTGCGGACCATTATTCCGCGAACATGTTCCTCATGCATACATTGTAACTCCGCTTCTTTACATACCAATTGTTCCCTTATTTAAGAGTCATCTGGATTATCTGTCAAGAAACCTTCGATATTTTCAATATCCTTTAGTAAGGCGTTACATTTAGATTTAATTTTCTTTTCATGATTGGAAGAGATAAAAATAAAATTTTCTTCGATTTTGTATTTCAAATATTCCCAAAGTTTATTTGCTTCCATATTTTTATTTTCCTGTATAACAGATATTATAGTTTTTTTTATGTCTATTTTATAAGCAGGAATCGACAACAGGGAAGTGTTCATCTTCCAAAACCAGGACCCCTTTGTGGGACCCAGCGTTTGACAGATAGACTGATCAAGGAGTTATCAACTCCTTGGACTGATGGCCGAATGGTCACTTCTGTAACCGTAAAGTACGTCTACATTATCAACAAAAATTTTCAGCGTACTGGAAATTTAAAAAATAGTCATTTCTACTTTGAGCAGATTTAGAACGCCAGTTAAATTGGAGTTTACATGGGTTCATGTAGTGCCATACATCTACCAGGTACATATTTTCTTTCAGTAATTCTATACGAGTAAAACAATTTGGATGATATTGGGTATGGTTGGGGTAACGGTCCATGAGAGGATCTTGAACAGTATTCATATCTCCACCAATAATGTAAGGTTCTTCACCAAACTGCTGTATTAGAGAATGGAAATTTTCAGAAACCACCAACTCATCCTTGTTAGGGCCATATATATTTACCACGGTAAACTTAGTATTGTCATATGAAACATTTAAAAGCAAAATACGACCGGATTCATCTCTGTGCACTGAGTGTACAGTAATACATACCCCTGTGTTATTGGATTTTCCGTGACTAAAGTAAATCTTATATCCCCACTCATTGGACCACATATTTTCACTTTCTGTCGTACTATGAACTTCTTGTAGAAAAAACATTTCAAATTGCGTATTTCTCAACCAATCAAAAACACGCCTCCGTTTTACTTTGTCAACAAGGCCCCTTAAATTCAGCGAGTATAATTTTACATTAACTGCTTCACCCATTTTGGAAGTTGAATGTCAAAGACAAATTAAATAAGAAGCGAATTTTAGACCATAACTTAAAACTACTACACATCCAACGGATCATTCTCATACAATGCAGACTTATGCAAATTGTCTGATAAGGGCAAATCATATTCGCATTACACCTCAATATCAATGCAGTTTCTCAAACTATTTTGCTTAAAATTACTAGTCTCACTTTCACTGACAATGACAAAGATTTTGGTATAAGGACTTGGCATAGAATATCTATACCAATAATCAAAACAAAAGTGAACACTCCATCTCCATGAGCATTAAAAGTATAGTTTAGATGTATTTCATTCCCATCGGATCGCGCATGGTTTTCAGAGGACATGAAGTGTCTTTCCCACCTTCTTTATAATTTATCACTCTTGGAACCGACCATGGAATCAATGCAAAGTTTCCTTTCTCTCTCATTTCTTTCACTATTTTCATCAGGCGGCGATGTTGCTCTCTTGTATCTTGGTGTACGTCATCTGAAATAAATATGCGCTTTCCTCTGATCTCGAGATTTCTATTTTGTGTCGATGTTTTCAGCACGAGCTCGCGTGAATAAGCCTTGGTCTCGCGTCCGTGTGGGCGGTACCTGGGCGTAGTCGTGACGTCATCGGGGTGCGGTGTGCACGCTCAATAGCTTGCGGGATTTTCCATCTTGCACGTAGAAATGAATGAACCAGGCCCGTGCAGTCAACGTTGTCTCCTTCGGCACCCTCGTGTACATTATATAATACCACATTGTTTCTTTTGTTCCTGTTCACCAAATCCGCAATTTGCATCTTTACTTTTGTTATGTCCGAGGCGGCAGCTTCTAGACTGCATTTTATTTCTTCAGCTTCCCATTCCATATGACTCATACCGGTTTCCAAATCTGTGTTTTGATTCTCTGAATCAGATATCTTCACTTCTATTCTATCTACTCGCTCGCAAACTCTATGCAGTTTTTCTGACAGTTTGTCTAACACCGGCATTTTCATCCAAATATCCTTCAACATGTCACTTTCACTCGGCATTCTCAACATAGGCTTATCGGCGAAGGGCGCGGTCTTATCCATAGCGAAATCAAATGTAGAGTACATGTATGTATAGACTCAAATTGATTTACTTCCAATCAAGTTTTTGTACTACTTGACTTCTCTGTATCCGAAATATATTATACTTGGTCGAAGTCTGTATTACTGCAACAATGTCATAAACGTAAATTCAATATCAAGGTGGTATGAAAATAATTTTCCCATCGAAATTGAGGCTCTTGAATCTTCTCTCAGTCGCCCATGTGACGTTTTCTCCAATATTTTACCACATCAGCATGCTCTGTGTTAGCATGGATGACGCATTTTGCGATTAAAAAACATGTAGTACAGGCTTTTCAAGATTCACTATACTATTCAAGAAGTTTATTGTCCATACATGAAACAGAATTAGGATTTCCACTGGTATTCGTATGTAAAGGTAAGAAAACATGGTATTGTTTGAAGACAGCCAGAAGGGTTTTAACATTGTGTTATGGTATTTTTTTTTTGAATACATAAAGTAATCTGCCTTCCAACTCTTAGCAGAAGGTGTATAATAAGACAACATGAATGACATTATGAGTCACATAATCATGAATGCGTTTAGACTTATACTCTGCTTTGCCACTTAATTTGGTTTGATCGACTGCAAGGCAATAATTGCCATTTCAGCCTCTTGGAAAAAATGCGGTGATTCCTATAGTCAAAATTGAATAGTCTAAAATGAGGAAAAAAACAGTGATAAACCTATCCCGAAAATATCTTTTTCCCCTATTTTGTACTAGGGGAAAAAAGGTTTCTCTAATGGGGGAAAAATAGGGTTGAAACAATTTTAAGTAGTTTTCCCCTATTTTTGCACTATTCGGAGGCAATGAAAAATAGGATTAAAATAAGGCTAAAAAATAGTTTTGAAAATACGGAGAAAACTTTTTTCAATATGGAAAAAATAGCTCCAAATTAAAAATATTTTCTCTATTTTCTCCTATTTTTGCAGTGAAAAACTAGGGAAAAACTAGGAAAAACACCCACAAAAAGTATACTTTTATTTCCCCCCCCCCTATTTGATAATAGGGGGAATAAGTTTTATGAAATAATAAAAAATAGGTTTTAAACAATTTTTCGTAGTTTTGTCCTATTTTTCTATTATTTCTGAGGTGATTAAAATAGGAAGAAAATAGAGTGAAAATAGGTATAAAAATAAACACTTTTTAACAGTCGGCTATTTTACTTTGTTTTTTGTTTTTTAGAAAAGAAAAGAAAAGGGAAGAGAAACGAAGAAATGGGTAGAAAATGGTGATTATAAAGAATTATTTAAAAGAAGTTGCCATCTGTTTTCAATGTATTTTGAAATGGGAATATTTCAAACTTATTGTGGGCCTGTTAGTAGCATCAAAATAGCCCCCAAAATGAAGAAATTATGGGAAAAAAGACGAGTAGACCAACTCAAAATCAAATTAATTTTAAAAAGACAGAAATTTATTAACTCACACAGAAAATCCAATAATGAACCGCTGTCATATTTTGCCCATGAGTATTTTTGCACTTTGTTTATCATTCAGGTGTATCGATAATACAGTTAGGCCTTGCTTGCATGTGTAATAATTGTAATGAGCAAAAATAATTTTTAAAAAGCAACTTAATTGAAATTCTCTTTGAACAAATATTTGATAGACATGCTAAAAAGTTAACTTTCCTTAAACATAATCATGCTGTGAGTGAGCTGAGAATGGTTTTTATTTCAAATAAAGGATGGGAGGTGATTTATGTGCGAGAAATAGTCTTCATGAAAAAATAGGGGGAAAATTATTCTATTTTCTACACATTTCATTAATGAAATAAAAAGAAAATAGCCCGGCTTGTTAGTAATTACGAAGAAAATAGAGGGAAAATAGGCGGAAAATGTATTTTTGCTCTTTCAAAAACTACTAGGGATTATATAAATGCCTAAATCTCAAAATATGAGACACGTGTGTCATCTCCATAAATGAATAATATCACATGCTGCATGCGCAATAAAATAATGATAGTAATATATAAAACAAAAAGGTAGTTCTCTTTAAATGCTTTACGAAATTCAACCCTTTCAAATTAAACCAAAAAAATGTTACTACCCAACATCAATAATAATCAGCTAGTATCGATCGTTGTGGAAAAAAATAATTAGTATAAAGTATAGAAAATACAAAATGCAGCATATCTATAGCATGTGCTTAGATTTATGTAGTTCTGATTTTGTTCCTCATTATTTATAGGGCTACGTGTTCGGCAGGACACATATTATATTTGCATACGTCTATTTGTGCCATTTTCAAGAACCCGGACAGTGGTTTTATATTATATAGTGGACCCCATTGAAACCAGCTACAGTTGAAAAAGGGCAAATCACCCCACATGTGGAAAATAAATGAATAAAAATAATTTAATAAAAGTATTCTAATGTAGAATTGGGTAGAGCAGTAGTCATACCCAACATATAACCTGACTTTAACTCATTCAGAAATACAGAAGCATTTACTCTTGAATTAAGTAACTTGAAACAGTAGACACAGTTATGAAATTGAACAGCTTCCTGTGCAACATACATCAGCAAAAAAGATTGGATGTTAAAATGATGGTTGGAATAATGACGATGATGTATCTAAATAACTGAAGTGTAATTCATAATTTTCTCCTCAATAGAATCCACAAAGAGAAAGCAGAAAAATCAAAGTAGCAGATTGGTGAAAGTTTGAATGAAATCGGACAAGCAATAAGAAAGTTATGATTTTTGGAAAGTTGTAATCACTTTACATATGGGAATTTCAAATTGGCCGAATCAGTAATGCCACTATGATGTAGTGGCGGACAACTCCCCAATTTGCTCCAACTCACAAAATGACTAAAATGTCATCTTTTTTCAATATGTATTACTCATTAGGATCTTTTTTTTTTTATTAGGGCCTAACCGGCCTATACTAATATGCTATCTACAATATACAGTATATGGAGTACTGCCCCAGAGGAAAAGGCGCTTTAGGAGAAAACTGCAAATTAATATTTCAGTGTACGACAAACGGGAGAGTTGACCACCGATATGTCCCCATCCTGTTTTTCTTATTTTTCTGCTTTCACACAAATCATGTTATTACCAAGATTGGATTGCCTTTAACAATTTAATATAATCAACGTTTTACATGTAGCATGATAGTAATGATATGCCATTCTTGTGCAGATCACATAAAATTATACGTTCGTTTTATTATGTGGAAATATAAGATAGCATAAAAACGTTTTACTCAGTTCAAAATCAATATCATTATGCAGGCACGTCAACAGTGAACACGAGCGTTACATCCACTTTTAACTAGAGCCCACTAGAAAGAACGTCCACAGTCAAGACCTAAATTTCCGATCTCGTGTACATTCCGTCTAGTGGAAATGAACCTTAAAGGGAATTTGTCACAAGACCGAAATTTGGTCCGGTGGCCCTTTGATCTTGTTCTGTCATTGGTCATTGGTCTATCTCGTGGACCTTGGGTCAACTGGGATGTCCTCTAAATGTGTTGCTATTTCTCAAAAGAGCTACCGAGAGCTGATGTCTGATGGGTATCTGTCTCGTCTCCTTCTTCATCAGATTCGTCATGTTCTTCCATTGGCTCTTCCGTCTGCTTGTTCATTGGGCCTTTAATGGGTTCTTCCATCGGTTCTTTCTTTATCTCATCCATAGGTTCTTTGGTTTGGGTCTGTGAAAAGCATGGGTGAAAAGGAATGCGAATTTAATGCCATGTCAGTGCTTTTAAACGATTGCTTAAAAACAAAGTTAAATTTTGATAGAGGAAATTGGTTTTACATATACATGTAGGCACAATAGCACAATGTTGAGCGGGGGTTGGGGGGGGGGAGTGGTCGGTTTTACCTCCCTTGCCCCAGATATGAATATTTCAGAGTCTACATTATGCGAGCAAGCGAATCGAACAAGCAAAACATTTTGACATATTGTTGTCTTTAATATATATATATTTTTTGTTATAAAATATGAAACAAATAGAGACCACCCCACTTCCCGAAAATGAGGTGAGTGGCGCCCAATATTAGTATTTACAAAATTTTCGGGGGGGGGGGGACTGTAGCCCCACCCCCTCCCTCTGCCACTTACGTCTAAGTTGTTTTGTTTTGTTCTGTTTTTTTTTTCTGTTTATTATTAATGGCCCAATGCAACATAGGTAGTAAAGTTTGAATCGTTCATGTCAATATGTTTCCTATGTAACCTTTTATTTACTTATAAAAAAAAAACTAAACTTCATGAGCACTAGTTAGTTTTTAGTTGAAGTGGAGTCCTTTCATGAACTAATATCAGAACATTAAATGTTTGGACCTTGTTGTGTACATGGACCAGACATAGTTAACATTGGAAGTGGGTTAAGTTATTAGCAATTTAAAAAATCGGAAAAAAGCAAATGAGAAGTAATATCTTTCGAAAAGGTACATTGACTTGCCTCTTCGGGTTTCCTTGGTATGAGTGGGAACAAATACTCTTCAATGCTATGTTTGACTTCATCGTCTAGTTTAGCTAACTTACTGGCCCATAGGGCTACGAGTCGGGAGTTGTCATCATCTAGATCCTCAGCACATTGAACTTCGATTGACTGTCAAGATAATAAAAACATTTAAAAACTAACCATTTGCAGGCCTTTGAAAAGATGTAAGTAGGTTGAGAAACATGTATGCGCTTTTGAATGGTTTTAACAGAACTATGGAGCCATAAAAAATGGTGTGAATCGTAACCATCGTTATAATATAATCATCACCATCATCTCCAGCTTTTTGACTGAATGCTTTGCATCATCTCAAATGATCAAAATCAGAATATATATTGGGAAAATGTACTTGTAGTTGTCTGCAGGGAAATTTTTACTATTTTTATTTCTGTTCCTTTTTTCTTTTTTCTTTTCTTTTCTTTTCTTCTTCTTCTTTTCTTTTTTTTTTTTTTTGGGGGGGTCCTTTTATAGGTGTTTATTGTGTTTTGGCTTGGTTTTACCGGCTCTTATTTTTAAAGTTTAGTGTCATATATCAGACTGCACCTGGACAATATTTTAATCCAGAATGAACTTGATTTACGACTGCTTTTGGAAATCAATGACTAGTTTTAAAGGCCAAGTCCACACTAATATCAGGTTGATTTGAATAAACAGAGTAAAATTAAACAAGCATAACAGTGAAAAATGTATTGAAATCGGATGTAAAATAAGAAAGTAACGGCATTTTGAAGTTTTGCATTATTTCTTGAAACAGTGATATGCATAACATGGGTGGTATGCAAATGAGTGAACCGATAATGTCACAGGCTCACTTTTCCTTATGTATTTTATTATATGAAATATCATATAATATTTCAATTTTTTGCTTCAATAATGTAAAACATGGTTTGACTCCTTGTGGAACATGTAAAATCATCATTTTAGTAACTTATTTTGATACAAGGGAGAGATTCTTTATCATCACATCCATAAAATTTAAATATTCGAAATTTCATATAATAAAATACATAAGGAAAAGTGAGTGTGTGATATCATCGGTTCACTCATTTGCATACCGCCCATGCTATGCATATCACTGTTTCATGAAATAATGCAAAACTTCAAAAAGCCGTAACTTTCTTATTTTAGATACGATTTCAGTAAAAATTTTCACTGTTATGCTTGTTTAATTTTACTCTATTTACTGACTGTAATTATTATTTTTTTTTTTTGTAAAAAGGGTCTAAAAAAAGCAAAGCCATGTTTCCTTGTATAACCCCTTCCATTTATATTTTCCTACATTGTTTACCTTATACAAATTATTGCTTTATCAGAGCAAATCATAGGCAAGTCCATTGAATTATGATCCGTTATATCTCTGTTTCCATTTATGTAATTATTATGGTGTTGCTTAATATTCATATGTACTGTTTTCAAAAAATTGTAAAAGACATTATGTGGAAAATCAATAAATTTGAAAGTTTGAAATCATATGAAATGCGAGAGGCGACAAACAATATATGCAGGCCTACCTACATGTAACATATCAGTACTGCGATTCAGTAAGTTATGATTAGCTCTCTGTCTGTTTCCAAGGGCGTCTAGGATGATCTGAGATATTCCATTGCGCGCATCAATTCTCTCAGATGATGTTTTCGATTTCAGCTCTTCTCTAATTACGGATGATTCCAGACTACATTCTCTCCTACTGCTGTTCATTGAAGACCTCAAGCTAGTTTGCAGGGGGATAGACTGAAAGATAAGGTTGCAGAATTCTAAAAGAATGTACATTCATAAGACAGGGAAATGCGATAGACGAAGGGATTTTCTCACGCTCGTAGCCTGTGTCAATGTCTGAACTTAGGATGTCGGACTATGGGGGCGTCAGTGGAACATAGGAGTGAAATCATCCATATATATATATATATATATATATATATATATATATATATATATATTCATATACATATATGTGTGTGTGTGTGTGTGTGTGTGTGTGTGTGCGGGTGCGTGGGTGTGTGTGTGTGTGTGTGTTACTCTTCCAACTGATGGATAGATTTGTGGTTTTGCGACATAGCTTCACACGTCCTACGTTTGAAAGCAGCTATGGGCATACATACTCAGTTAGTGTATGCGTATGGAAGCTTGACTTAACAATGAATGCAAAATGCACACATAATTCATGATTTGGAGTACCGGTTGCTGTTGCGTACCCAGGATTTTGTAAAAAAGAAAAAAAAAGGGGAGGGGCACACAAATGCACGGCTGTCAACTTGGGAAACTGCTTGGAGGGAGATCCAAATTTTTTCTTCTCGCCAGCCCTCCAGAAGTCGATCAGTGTGGGGGGGGGGGGGGAATTGGCGTTATCAGATTTTATGGGGTCCAGTTTTCCTCCATAATTCTCTGACAGGCAAAAAAAAAAAAAAAAAAAAAAAGGTTATCAGTTCTAAAGGGGGGAGGGGCACAATGTATACTTTTCTGTCAAGAGGGGAGGGGGCACGGTCCGGGACTGCACCCCCCCCCCCCTAAATCCGCCACTGATGGAGAGGAATTTTTACCGAGAATTTTTCATGAACCCTATAACCCTCCCTTTTTTTTGGGGGGGGGGGTCAAAAGTTGTCAGGGGGCAGTCTGCCCCCTGCCCCCCCCCCCCCCCCCACTGGCTACGCTAGTGACCGGTAAATAGTTTTTCATTAGGTATGCCACAAAAACTTAATATGTGCCATAAATAGAAGAACTATGTCAATATGTGAAGGATATCATACCCTGTTGATGAATCTATTTCCCTGATAGGTCGGTATTTGAGATTTATCTGTCACTTCTTGAAAGTCAGGTTTGGTGATCAAGATCTCACACTCGTCTCTATCTGTTTCATCAAGAATTTGATCTAGCTTCTGAAGGACAAGTTCTACGAAGGCAACATCTCGATCGGTCGATGTATCCTTGATCATGCTCTCCTTCATAGACTGCGAACACCAAAAAAAAAAATTTAAAAAAATTAAACTTGCTGTTCAGATGATATGAAAGACAGACTGTAGGGATTGTTTCGTCCCAGATTTTTCACCAAGTAGTTATTATTTGATGAATCATTTTGCAGTCACTTTTTTTTTGGGGGGGGGGGAGGGGGGTTTAATTGCATCCGTTTTATGTATTCAATATGTGCATTTTGTTGATGGGATAGCTGTCTTAATCAACAAATAGCATTATATAATCAGAAACATGTATTTTGATGAAAATCTGACAACAGTTAACCCTTATTTTTTTTCATTTTTTTTTACTAATGTTCTTTTCTTTTTTAGAGTTCGTTATTTTCATTAACAGCAAGATCGTGGAGATTTTCCGGATGTCAAATCAAGTGTAATTTCAATACCCCATGTTGTTGTCAGTGCATGATAAGTATGTTTGGATTGCGTAATGTGTCATTCTGTGGTTCGCGCGTTTCTGGGGTGACGGGGGGGGGGGGGACTTTTAAGATTGCCTATGGTTGATTTCCCGAGGGCCTTTGCGATCGTGTTGAATAAAGAAGAACATGATTTTTGAACTCTTTATTATCACACCTGCCGCTTCTTTACTTATCAATGTATATTTCTACGTAAATTTTCCCTCCCCTTCTTTATTTTTCATGTACGCCAATTCACTTGTTTAAAATCATTATACTTATTTTCCTTCTCTAAAGTGCTTTAGGTAAAATTATTTTAACTCCACCTATGTTCTCACCTAATGAATTTATTTATGACATTATTCATCAATATTCATTTGCAATTTTTATATATGTATATCTGAGACAGTCGAATGCATTCACTATTCAAATTTAGTATAATGAAATACCAGGTTTTGGTAAATGTTTCTGTCTCAGTTCAATTTATTTCTCAATTCTGTATTCAAATTTACTTTTCAAATTTGCACTATCAATTATATTTTTCAAAGACTGAGTTATTGAATTAATAACCCAATTGTTATTACTGGACATCCGCATAATACTCTAGAATCGTTGACATGTTTCCCAGTATGCAATTTTATAACTTTTTAAGAATACGTTATTTTATATTGTGTTTTATCATGATCCAGTTTTCATATTAAATGTTGATTTGATTAACTATGCATCTGTTTTGGAGAGGAAACGGTGTCAACCCTTCCGGCTGCATTATTTGTTTTTAAATAAACCATTTCAGTTCAAATTCATGATCAGTCGGTATCAGTGTTGTAAGTAATGTAAGAAAATATCAGACGCAATAATGAGTAGCATATGACGTTTTTGTGATTGTATTTTTTTCTACAAGATCTTTCTTATCTGAATAAATCTTTTTTTAAATTAAAAAACAAATTGTAACTTAAATGTATTTAAAAATTAAATATAATTTTCATATTGTACAAAAATTTTCATTAATGAAATGTAATTATTGAAAATTATTGTATAGTTAGAAGAACAGGAAGTTTATAACAAATATTTGTTAAACTCTTATCTACATATTTTCCTAGATGCCAAGTTCTTTATCTAACATAACAAATATTAGCAATGGGTGATTATGCCTCCCGTAATCCAACAAAAATTCCCTTTTCAATTTCAAATCTCACATTAGTTACACTGCGAACACAGAAATTGGTAACTATCATAGTTATATATGATAACTACCCAAGAAGTCAAACTCACAGTGTGTAATAAAGAGGCATTAAGTGGAGTACTGGCGTCCATAGGTAACGGGATTTCCTTGTAAGGTTTGATACGTTCGTTTAACAGTTTGATGATGACAGCTTTAAGTGACTTCTTGGAGTCTTTGGATGAGAACCGGAGATCATCAAGTAGGACCCGTCCTACCAATGGGAACGGTGTCTCAGGTTCAACAGGATCAAAGATCTGAAAAAAGACATAATTACGGATTGCTGAAATATGTGTTAACGTATTATTTTGTATTAGCATGAATTCACGAGCAAACAATTATTATCAAAAACCACAGACAGATTATTGTCAAATAAAATGGTATTCGGGCTCATGATGGGCCAATGGCATCACATACCTGACCAATTCGTTCTACGACCAACTGTTCCTCTGTTTCATTGGCCCTACATCTAGTACATCATACTATTTCGCTGATTACAAACAATACCCCCAAAACTGTCATCCAAACCCTAAGCCTTACCATTACACTATCCATAAGAATAAACCTAATCATATGACCTGGAGCCCTGTACCTGCGCACCTAAGATTTGACTTGAAATTGAACAAGAATTTATTTAATATTTCTCTAATGCCTAATTCTGTATTATTCAAGACATACAAACAAGTAATGGTGTCAAAAATGGCATCAAAATTTGAGCAAGAACAATGCCATTTTCACAAGGAAAAGCGGCCGTGTCATTTTGACATTGCAAAAACACTGGTGCCCATGTCTGCGCACTCACTTATTTTACACGCTGCTTGGAGATTTTTTTTTTTTTTTTTTTTTTTTTTTTTTTTTTTTACTTGAAAGACAAATGGGACAAAATTTGTCCTGTGTGACAGTGGTCAGTTGAAACTCCAATCACAACCGGTTTGATAGAATCGTTTATGCAACTGACCAGTAGGAGGTATTATTGTATCACTTGTGTAGAATATTATTATGGTTGGACTGAACCCAAAACTAATAATGGGGACTTGTAATGTATGCTACTTACTATTTCTTCATTGCAGTATTTGGTTGGGAGATCTACGCTTGCCAAGTCTTCCTCCACACTTTTCATCCGATTCTGAAGTGTGCTAAATTTCAACTCATCTAAGGCTCTCCCTGATTTAGGCTGAAAATACAAGATAACACGATATTAATTTGCAGCATTTAAAGTCGTTGCCTTTATACAAATATCATGCTTATAATAGCTTCTGTTAAGAGCTCAGGTTAAACCTGGCGTCCACTAGAGCGCCGACAAGATTAGGAAGGGTTGCGGAAGCAAAACATGTAATTTCGGCATTCTTTCCGTGCCAGACGCGATGTGAATCATCGTTTCTTGGGACATTACTACGAATCTTTGCGTATTGACTGCAGTCATACCTGGGAGTGTCCTAGAAATCAATCAAGAATTTCGCGAAATGCCGCGGACAGCGCTGATCGTAGCAGGACAGCGCGGACACATCTAGGATCACACCAGGGCCCTGTTTCTCTAACACTTGTCATCAATGACAAGTTGCAATAACTTTTATAAGCTAATGAAATCTTTTCATCTGATTGGCTGAGAGAAAATTAGTCGGTAAAAGTCACTGACAAGACATTTGATGAAACGGCCCCAAGGAATGGTAAATTCGTGGACTAGGACAATCAGGATTATTTTCCGACAACCATTTAGATATGCGGACAATATCAGGAAATAAAGCAAGGTTATAAATTCGGCGCCGACTTTTTTTTTCTCTCTTTTTTTTTTCTTTCTCTCATAATTATGCCTGCTAGCCGCCCTTGGCGAAGCTGCCCACACTTTGCGGAGGCTTTCAGGAGCGTTTGCGGAGGAGGCGGAAGTGTTAAAAAAAGGCGGGATGTCCTGACGATGTCCGCATGACAGTGCAGACAAGTTGCCGAAGGTGTCAGGAAGTTCATTACCGCGTCCAAATTTTGGTCTCGACCAAAATTTGGACGCGGAAATTTTGCCCTCTCCCGAAAGTGCGGAAACGTCGGGAAGTGTGGAGGAATGATAAAGACAGTGAACGGAATCTTTCAAGAATATGCGGATAGGTTGCTGAATGAATATGGATTTACTTATTTTGCATTCCGCGTCTTGTCCGCACCCTAGTGCACGCCAAGTTTTAAAGGGAAGGTTGAGTTCTGGGAAAGATGAAAATTAATCATAAAAATACCGGTAATCATTCCTTCTATGTCAGTTTGGAAGAACATCAGAGTAGAAATTTCCCCTGAACAGGATTTCTCTTCAAATGCCCTTATATTCGAAATATGACGAAAAATACGGGAAGTGTTCGGATCGAACATTCATGCCACATGTATGTGCAGTCCCATATACCCTTTTCTGTTTGCGGTGCATGTGGTTTTGAGCGAGTTTGGGTTGATTTCTTATCATTTTGAAGATTCCAAAACCTCACAGTATATACCAATCCTTATTGAGACATGATCAACCTTTCCCAATTGCCCCATACAGTGTTTTTCACAATGTAATCGCATGACCAAGGGAGCGTTTCATCAAGTGTTTTGTCAGTGATTTTTACCGACAACTGTTATGAGCTACTGAAATCCTTGCATCTGATTGGCTGAGAACAAATTTTTCAGTAAAAATCACTGACAAAACGCTTGAAGAAACGCTCCCCAGAACTCAACTTTACCTTTAATAGCTTATTGGCAGAGGTAACGTTTCCCCCTTCCCCGAAACAAATGAGTTTCACTTCCTGCGTTGATTATTATTATTATTATTATTATTATACAGGGACATGTAATGTTCTTATTATGATGTGCAATCTCACCTACGCAATATGTCCCATATATAGCGATTTAATAAAGATACAGTACGGTCCTTGTTTGGTTTAATTATTAAATGGAAACATTTTCAGTTAAGGCCGCAGGCTGATCGCGTGACTATATTTTTTACAAATTTTCCCAAATTTCCCGCAACAGATAATTTACCTCAAATGCACCCTTTCTCTCTCTCTCTCTCTCTCTTTTTTTTTTTTTTTTTTTTGGGGGGGGGGGGTCTTGTCTTGTCTTGAAGTTGAAAATAAATACATAGTCATTATAGATGAGATTAGGTTTGAAGGAAGCAATTACCGTTGATGTCCGTCGAAATATGAGGGGTGCGACAAGACATGGAATTCCTGTAAAATAGGACAATGAAAAGAAAAAGATACTGTCATCAGAATTGGGAATTTATAACTTTTACCTTGTGTTTCCGTTTGAACGACCTCTACGTTGATCTTCCAATCACTGGAAGTATAATCATCCTTGATACTACGCGGACGTGTGAATAGCAATATTCTCATTTGATATGAACATACTTAAGTTGAGACCAGTAGAGGCTATAATGACGATGGTCAACATCGCCATTTTTTAGTATTTTGATCTGTTATTTAATTGTAGAATCTTATAAAAGGGATTCATTTTTTTAGGTTTCTCAGTGCGCTAAAAGTTATAAAAATTTCTGGAAGGTGTAAGTTTATTCATATTTTGATGGGCTCAGTAAATTACTTAGTAAATAACGCACATCTAGTAGAGGAAGAACATTCTAGGCCATTATATGTGATGTATGATAATAACATTGTTATTACGTAATCGGTTAACAATCCTGACCTTTGCATTGATAGATAGATCTATTAACAGATCATTGGAACCCCCTTGGTCTGTTTGTTACAAATAGAACTATGTTAAACTTATCAGAGATTTCCAAATCAACATGACTATTGTAGTTGAAAGTAAAACATTCTGGTTAAGGTTTGAGATCGTATATAAGCTGGGAGTTTGCACAGATAGAATATCCAGACTAACATCGAGGAGCATAAATTGTGTAAATTCTGAGTTATTTGCCTATTTGACTTTTACTAACTAGATAATATACTTGTATTATGATAGTGGTAATGATAGATACATTTAAATCGCACAGCTACTTACAGATATACTCTATTCGCTTGAAAACAAAATCCTAATCATTACCCTAGCTTGCGCGGAGTTACAATGATATAATTAGGCGCTCAAGCATTCAAGGAAATTCTTCCTACCGGATACCCATTTACCTCACCTGGGTCCAGAGTGGAAAATGTAGATTGATATCTGGGGGTATTACCTTTGTACTGTGGTAGGGATTCACACCAAGTACATGTTATCCACTGTATATATACGACACAAGAAGTCAAACAAAACGACTGGCTTGAATATGACCCTTTTATCAAACTCGCTACAGAATAAATACTTACTCTTTTTGCGCCTATATACCCATAAGCCTATGAGTAAGAGTAAAATTATGAAGAGGGCTATCAATACCAAGGGTAATGTAATTTTTAAAACAGTCGATGTATCCTTAGACGGTCCAATATGTTTCTCCGGATCACCTTGTTTCCCATCTGTAGAGAAAAATATTCATGAGATCATTTACCAATGAAATGACTTCAAACAAGTTGAATGGCTTCGTTTATAACAATCACGCACTTATAAATATTCACATGACATTATTCCCCTTCTGTTAAAAAAAAATATAAAAAAATATATATATAAAAATTATATATAGATATAGATATATATATATATATATATTATATTCTTCATTTATTAAGGGTAGAATGAACGCGGATGAAACAAAATTACTCCCAAGAAAAAATGAAATGGAGTAGATAACTTTATACACATGTACTTATATAAAGTGTAAGTTAATACACAGTACACACTTTGTTAAATTAAATGTCAAAATGTTTCAGGAACTATAGTTCAGGAATAATCCGACACAATGTTTGTGCCTCTGCACATCAAAGGTGGTGCTGCATGGACATGATGGAGCCGTTAAGTTTTGTTCGTCCGTCCCGATTTTTCTCGTTATCACGATATCTCAAGAACCGTTTGAGGTATGAATTCGATGCAGAACTTAGTGATAGTATGTATCACCGAATGAAGGCCATCTGATTACATTTTGGGGTAAATAGGTCGAAGGTCAAAGGTCATAGAGGTCGATTTCTGAAATTACAAGTCTTATCTTCCTTATCGCGATATCTCAAGAACCACTTGAGGTATGAACTTCAAACTTGGTGTTGTAATATATCACCATAGAAAGACGATCTGGTTATATTTCGGGGTAAGTAGGTAAAAGGTCGAAGGTCACATAGGTCAATTTCCACAAATTAGAGGTTTTTAGCCTTGTTATCGCAATATCTCAAGAAGCATTTGAGGTATGAACTTCAAACGTGATGATAATATGTATTGTATCAGCCTAGGGAGACGAAATGATTAGATTTTGTGGTTATTTTAAATGAAATGATATCTTTCAGCCTCATAATCGCAATATTTCACGGACTGTTTGAGCCGTGAACTTCAAATTTGGTCCTTATGACTTGTGTATCACCTTGTAATGAGATTAACTGAAAGATCTTGGGGTATAAAGTACTAGGTCAACGTTCAAAATGGTCAGCCAGTAATAATTATGAGTTTTTAGTCGTGTGCATGAGTTGCAGTCTCATAAGAACCCATTGGTGGATGTAAATCAGGTAGTATGCAGCATCGGACGGCAGGTAAGGTAAGTCGAGTTTCGAGACAATTCATATGAAGATGAATTTTTATTTTTAATTTTTTTAATTTTATGTTTTATTTAATCAAAAGACAAAAATCAAAATATTTACATGTCATCAACAATGATTGGTACACAACAAAAAAGATTTTTTAAAAACCCCAAAAAATAAATAAAAAAGTGACAAGAAATAGAAGATATATTTAAACCAATAACATATTACAGTGAGCAATTCGAAGCCACCGAGAAAAAAAAAATAGAGTACTGTTTATTAAAATTGCGCATTTGGGAGTCCCCCTAGCTGCCAAGACCCATTCCATCCTGTCAAGGGCCACCGAAGCCTGGACACGCTCCACAAAAACACCTACTAGACCATAATAAACAGCTACAAGTAGGTTCATGATAATAACCTCTTCCTACTATCTGATCACTCTTCTTCACACCCCCATGATTCCACCCACAGCCCAGTACATCAATCTCTCATTTCGCTTTCTCACTTTCAGGTCCAAACAAAAATTCAATTGTGGAGCGCGTCCCGACCCCACCAACCCCGAACTGGACGAAGAAACATAGTTTATGAGCACTGAACTAATTCAGCCGCATCGTATCCATCCCAGGCCAAGGCACGATAAAATCTACGAAGAGGCCCGCTATATGCTCCCAATTAAAATACCTCAGTGGCTCCGTACAGCAAATATTGTGTTATACAGTGAAATGAAGATGAATGTTCATATACCAGTAATTACAATTATACGATGTATTGTAGAAAATGGTCATAGTGAATGAATTGAATGGAGGCGGGAGCATATTTGAGACGCAGTCGCATTTGTCTTGTTACCAGTTGAATCACTCTTCCTACTCTATTGCACCATTTCTATACTGGGTAATTCTTCATCGTTGATACCCCCAGTCACACCAACGAGACCGACAGAAGACCAACAATAGGTTGAACAAACGATTACATTAACCCCAATGGAAAATAATCGGTGAATTTGAAATCGGGGTGGAGTAGGTTTGGCGGAGTGACTCGGGTATCAGGAGGGAGCGCAGTGGGAATGATAATGGTAATTAAGTCAAAGCCCATTCCACCAATTTCAAGTCTTTCTTGGTTTTGGATTGGATTACAGTAGCGATCATCATGGATCTGATGTTTTAAGATTAGATAACCATAGATTTAAAGTCATATCACATGAAATAATCAGGAGTATTTTTTCTTTTATTAGATACTGGAAAAGTAGATAAAACTCTTAATGCGGAGGAGACAATGATTGTTGAATATATTCAAAACCAAGTTTTCAATTAATTATGATTTTTTTTTTTTTGGTGATTTCATTTTAATGTTGTGTATGAAGCCTTGGCAAAAATAATATTCCGCTTTAAGATCAATTTCATACCATATTAAAGGCCTATAAGATGGCGCAAGTGGGTTTTTGACATCGTCACACACGTTAACCTTTGTGCAATCAACTATGCACAAAATGGTACTTAACTATATAGGAAGAGTGACTATATACTGGTGTATGTCAAATTATTTTATGTTTACAGATCCATCTTGAAGTCATTTGAAAAAAAAAGTATGTAGTTTTTATTTTGTAATATCATTATGCGAATGAAGAATTATTCAGGATTTAAAACCTATTCTACATGCTCTGAAAGAAATTAAGACAGTAAAATTAATTTTTTACTATACACTCTCAACAGTTTATCACAGTGTCAACATGCTTTAAAAATATTTCAAATGCACAGTAATATAGTCGGCCTTTAAAAAAAGAGCTACAGCTGTATTAAGGAAGTGAATGGGTTTTTAAAAATCTTAAAATGAAAGAAAGGTCTATCAGGACAAAGATCTGAGCATCTGAGCGAAGCTTTGTACAAAGAAGACGTCCTAGACAGAATAGTAGACTTACCATAGTAGACACACACTGATCTCCTGGCTGAGACATCTTTGAAAATGCTATCCCGAGCATTGCAGACAAGAGTCACGTTTTCACTTAACTTTGTCAAGTCCACAGACGAGGATCGGTAGGTTATATGACTTTCATCCCAGGTAATATTTGGAGAATGGGGGAAACCCGATGCTGAGCAATCCAAAGATGTAATGTTTGTACCATTAACATAACAGCTACAGCCCTCTCCATCATGTTGGATATCATTGCAGTGGCTAACAGAGAAGTCTGAACAAAAAAAATAGTCACAGAGTCAAAGTAACAAGGCCAAACTAGCATTGTCATATTGTCTTGTTACCATCCTCTCATTCTGATCGGTTACATGTCGTTTTCTCGTTCGTAATTCTGAAAATGAAAAAGGGTTCATAACTCCGAAGGTTCACATTTCATAATTCCGAAAATGAAATAAAACCCTGTATCGTTTTCGGAAGTACGAACCTTCTGGATAATGAACCATACTTAATTTTCGGAATAACGAACCCTGTTTCATTTTTTTTTGTAATTTTGAACAGGGGCGTCGATTATGGGGAGACATGGGGAAGTTACCCCCCCCCCCCAAGAAAATATTGGGAGGGCAAACGTATCGTTTTGCCCCCCCCCCCCCACCCGAATTAATCCGGAGGTGTAAAATAAAATAAGGGAAAATGATGCAAAACTCGGGAAATGAAACCTTCCAAACAGTGAAATACAAAAGATATTACACCATCAGACTTCAATTTCGCCGCGCGTTCCGCACGCAAATTCTCTAATTTTTCTGCTTTATGTAACCAAGCCTCTTGTCGACGGCCCTGGCGCTGTTGGAGTCCGTAGTCGATATCGAGGCGATAAACCGAGGTGCTTGCGCCAAGGGCCTCTTGACACCTGACATGAATTTATTTTGTTTTTCATTATTTTGACGAATATTTCGACCAAATTTTTGTAGGTGAAAAATCATCCAATTAGCCCGAGCTACAATGACATAACATTAAATATAAAAAATTAAAAAATTTAATGAGCCTTTATGGGATTGGCTCATACATATGCATGAACTTTAATTACAGTACAGAATGGCGTTTCAAGTTTCTTCCGCGACGAGTGACGACGATATTTCAGAGAGCATCGAATATGCCGCTAGAATGTTGAAAATGGACAGATTCAAAGATTTGCAAGTTAATGCAATCCAATCTGCACTAAAAGGACAAGATGTTTTTTTTTTGTAAATCTGCCTATTGGCCATGAGCGTCACAGCGTGACGGACCTGAGCGCTATACAAGAAGCCACTAATTTTATTATTAATAATAAGTTATCTTGGAAACCACAGACTGTGTATCTAAACAAATAACTCTCTAGAAATGTTGGTATTATAAATAAATTGAAATCCTTGTTTCCCTCACAAGTATTACTGTTGTTGTACACCTTGGTTTTACCGTACATAGATTATGGTATTCATGCTTGGGGCAACTCTACCAAGTCTCAATTGGATAGATTCTCAGTTATGCAAAAACGGGTGATGAGAATATTTTTTTTAAGCCGCTAGCTCCTTCTAAGATACTATTCTTTGAAAATAAAGTGTTAAGACTAAACGATTTTTGTTATTACCAGTTAGGCAGTTTAATGTATCAAGCACGAATTCATGATTTGCCTCAGGTATTACAATCAATTGAAAACGAATGATGGAATACATAGGCATTCTACACGACAATCCTCTTTCTTTCATTTACCACTTCTTCGTGTACTCACCTTGCCCAGAAAGTCTTAGTTTACACTGGGCCCTTTTATTGGAATCATCTTGATTTAAATCTAAAGCAAGCTTCCTCTCTTAAATCTTTCAGAAGAAATCTTAAACATTATCAAATTAGCTCTTACAGTATAAGTTCATAACAATTGTATTTGCTTTACTGCCTGTGTCTAAACATAACAAAAACCAAACCCTTCCTTCAAGACATCTTTTTGATTATATTTATACACATATTATGATGTGTATCTGAATTTTCTACTATTATATAAACCCAATAGGCTGACATTAACTGCTAATATACATGTAAGCTTATTTTATTTTGATGTTTTAGTGATGTTTATGTGTATGTGTTTTTTTTTCTTTTTTCACGCATATGTTGTCTCGTCTCTTGACTGCCACAACTGTATATGTATACATAATTACATACATGTATTTTGTAATTCTCTTTTACTGGGGAATCTACTTTTAACAAGCTGTACGTTTTTAGGTTCTCCCATGTTACTGCCTTTTCTATTGACTAATGTTCTTACTTTTGATTACACTGAAATTGTTATTGATTATGATATCTGTATTCGATATTTGAACTATGTATACTTTCAGTTGCAATGTTCATGGCAGATTTATACAGTATTATGAAATAAATGCACTCATTCATTCATTATTTTTATTGAAAAGTGTGATCTTTCATGCGCTACCTGTCTGTGCTGATTACCTCCGTGGGCTAGGAATGGAGAGTGAGACTGCTGATTCGCGAGGGACAAGCGGATCTCCCGGGGCCTTGCCGGGCATGCAGTGAAGGGTTGGGTACAGGGAGCTGTGACAACGATGAAGCCATACCAGTTACATCATCCTCACTAAGCATTTTACTGTTTATTTCCCCTTTGGTGTCTCTGATGAGAGGTCAGGTGAAGTCGCTCAAGAATCGTGGACTTCGTGCCATCCATCTTGGGGACGTTTCGTGACAAGATGTGACTTTAGAAGGTATGATTTTGAATTTGACTCGGTCCAGATCTAGACTTTTTAAGTCAAGTCCAACAAATGTGAGTTAGTCTCAATCTTTGTTCGTATTTCCGTGTAATATCTCGTATTCGCGTTATATTGAGCACTTTATGTAAGCTTCACTTTCGAAAATGGCTTTATCATAGACTAAGCAGACTTTTCAGAACTGATGGAAAGATGCATCTATTGTTGAACGGTGGCTTTTATTTTACATTCGTCATTATTTGTAAATATATGATGATCTATTGTAAATTTTTTTACATTTGTCGTAGTTTTATTTATTTTTTTTTAGTTAGGGATCACATTCTTTAGAATATGCTTGCCAATGAACGTATTTTGAGCATGAGATTTACGTAATCCCCCAAATAAATAATAGACTATTCCATGCAGAACTGGAGAAAGAAATCCTTGAGATTTCATTGGCCACTTTGCTGGGCGATCGCTAAAGTAATCTAACTATTCACGATTTCACGTTGTCAGAGTTACAGACTATAAATGAAACACCGGGAGACAAAAACTAAAATAAGGAACTCAAATATATATTAGACGTTATTCAACGAAGGTGTAAAACAAAACAGATATCAATTACTGCAATCAACACTCTCAAGTATTTTCCATACAAGTTATAGGGATGAACTTTGGTCAAAATTCAAGAATTGATGACTTAAATTTTGTCACTTAAATCGATAATTTGCCACAAAGAGCCTAACTTGTTTCACATTCATCATACCAGTAAATTCACTGTCTAGTTTTGTATTCAGACCAAAAAGTGAACAAATGAAATTGATCACTAAGATCACTAATTCGTCACAAGGACTCTTATAATAGATCACCAAGATCCCTTACACGTTTTGTCACTAAGACCGAATATAGAAATGAACTAAATTGATCACTAAGATCAATAATTTGTCACCAAGACCCTTAACTCATTCCAAATGTCAATTAGAAGTTCAACAGATCACTAAGATCACTTCCTAGGTTTGTCACTAAGACCGAATATGGAAATGAACTAAATTGATCACTAAGATCAATAATTTGTCACCAAGACCCTTAACTCATTCCACATGTCAATTAGAAGTTCAACAGATCACTAAGATCACTTCCTAGGTTTGTCACTAAGACTGAATATGGAAACAAATTAATTTGACCACTAAGATCAATGATTTGTCACAAGGACCTTTAACATTTTCCACATATTAGTTACAGAAATTTCAACGGATCACCAAATCCTGCCAAAATCAAAAGATTGTCACCTGGACCTCTATAAAATGAAAATTAAGAGGATCACTCAGATCAATAGTTCAGTCATACTTTCATAACCTCTGTCCACGAGACTTTCCTAATGGTGACGACCAACGTCAACATGTTCCAATGTTCTGTCCATGAGACTTTCTCGACGATAGTGACTTACGTCAACATGCTCCATTGCTCTGTCCACTAGACTTTCTCGATGGTAGCGACTGACATGCTCCAATGCTGCCCTCAACCGGTAGGGTACCTCTTTCGGGCAACCGCCCAATGAGTTACCTGGAGAATATGATAAAATCAACTATCCCTTCCTAATGTTCCGTCCATCTAAAAGGTTGCAACTTAAGAATCAAACAAACTATCCAACTGAGTAGTTTCGACTGTTATCTAGTTCAAAAACCATTTTAAGGAATGAAGTACCGCGGTATGGTATTAATTATGAGGCATATTTACATATTTACAATTATAATACAAGTACGTATACATTGGAAAGTTCAAGATCATGACCGTGATATACGCTACGCCCAAACATATCAAATGGAAACATACAGAATCACTAGCATAGTTCAACAGTATAGGAATCAGTTAGACATGAAATGGAAATACAGTTGCTTGGCAAATATAAAAGAAAAAAAATCCAACTTACAATTCCTCACTGGATGAGACAGCCCCAAACAAGGTGATTCGCCTGCTCCAACGATTCAGTTAACTTTTGCTGGTAAGACCCATTGAAATACTAGAAAAATTACTTGCAATGCAGGCATGGAAGTAACCAACTCCACAACCATGCACCGCTGACAGGCTCAATCCTGGCTGGAAGAAATGGAACTTGGGTGTGGCAATCTCTCTCCACTCTCTCCTTCACACACCACACACACATGTACCTAGTTCAGGTGTTCACCCAAGCATACAAGACAATAGCTGCCTAGACAAAAGGACTCAGTAAAAGTTCTGAATGCTTAGCAGCTGACATTTCAGCTGGGTAACCTGGTTTACCCCCTGACACACGTATTCATGCCTAAATCAGTAGGAAATCGAGTCTTATGAATATATAATTCAGGTCAGGTGTCAAGAGACCCTCGGCGCAAGCGCCTCGGTTTATCATTCTGGCGAGCGAAGCAAGCCAGAATTTTCGCCTCGATATCGACTACGGACTCCAACACTGCCAGGGCCGTCGACAAGAGGCTACAAGTAGCCGTGCAGAAGCTGGTAATTAAGAGGCGTTAAAAAAAAAAATCATGAAGATACTATTAGGCTGTCTTGCCTCCCCCCCCCCCCCCCCCCCCCCTCATCCGAAAAGTGGATCGACGCCCCTGATTATGAACCTTCGGATAAACAAACATTAAGAACAATGCAACATATATTCCGAATTACATTATCCCATTTTCAGAATTATATTTAAAAAAGAAGAAGTTCGACAACTTAACACATTGCCTCGGTTTCACATGTGGATACGATGCCAGAACAGTAGGCATTTTGATAAGGAAAGGCGCACTTACCCAAAGTAATTATTTATTTTTTTTATTTTTTTTTGTTGCTATATTTTGTAATGAGCGAGGTCTACCTGACGAGTGGCAAAATATGGTCCTGGTGCTCCCAAACCGAATCGCAATATGAGAAAACACTTGCACCCCCTCCCCCTCCTTTCCTACTTTTTGCGACGACTCTGCAAGGTTATTTATTTTCACTCTGTTAATTCCAACTGAACCTACTTAAAACACAGTTCCTATATTCTCTCAGGTTATTATCAACACAAGAATGGATATACAAAAAAGAGAAAGATTCTGCCATACCTATCACATACAATTTAACAATTTCACTATCTTCAGGTTCCAGTCTGGATTTGCGAACTATTTTACAAGAATAGTTTCCTGCATCGGTTTTCACTAGATCCGGAATGGCAAGAGAAGTGGTATCGATCACTGAATAATTTCGACGGTTAGTATCCTCTTTGTTGTCTCTAATGGAGTATACGGTGGTGCCATTTTTCCGCCAGTACAGGTTTTTCAGGTTAGAGTCCGATATTTGGATTAGACATTGTATAGTTGTAGTCTGCCCAACTAAAGCGGTTGAAACTATTTAAAGAAACAAAACAAAGCACAAAAAGAAGAACTGGGATATGCATGCGATACTGTTAGCTTATCTATGCTTTTCTCACTTGTAAGTACTAAGTGACAAATTGAACACATGGCATAATTAATCTTTAACTATTTAAGGACTCATTTTTAGGTGAATAACTTGACAAGAATGTCGAGAACAGATTTCAAGTTTCTAACCTTGATAAACTTTATCAAATATAAAAATATCACATCTTGTGGTAATCACGACGATTGATAAAAGTATGTTATACCATAGAATTTATTAGGCTGATAAATAGGATTCTTATCAGCCATAATAGGTGGTGTAAGTCGAAGAAAAAAATGACACTTGGTTCTAATTCTGCAAAAACAATAGTGATCATAGGTTTCAGATTAGCTTAAATTTATCAAATGATATTTATACTAGAAATATATGTAATTGTATGTATAGGCCATTAAAAGTAGATTGGTTATAGTAATGAATTGTTTAACTTTTAAAATTCCAATCTCAATTTTAGATTTCAACAATGTTTATACTTTCCGTTTTCAAAATTCTTTATACATAATTTTTAAAAAATAATGGGTTTATTACATATTTTTTAATATTTGTATTCTTACGTAAATATAATCATTTATTTCCATTTAAGTGCAACTGTTTATGGTATGATGTAATGTGAAATGATATTGAAAAATTGTTGTGAACATGCGCAATTCAGCCTTTGGCTACAAAGCATTGTCTTAATAAAGCCATTTTTTAATTAAATTGAATTGAATTGAATAGATGATGATAAAACATATTCAAAGAAAGGGTTATTAATCTCAATTATTTTCTGTGCAGGTGGCTATCTCTACTTGCTTGTTTCTGTCACATCTCCCACTATCTCCCCCCCCCCCCTCTCTCTCTCTCTTTCACATATCTCCCTTCTTTACACATGTCCCTCTCTGACACATCTCTTTGACCCCCCCCCCCCTTCCGTGGCCTTCTTTCTCTGTCCTTTTTAGTAGGCCTATGTCTTTCAGTTTCTGTTTGCTAGTTTTCTCTCTTCCTATTTCACTTCCTGAGGTTCAAATATCCTGTAGTTTAAGCCCAAATACGAATAGGAGTATTAAAGGAATATGTTTACATTAAATGACTTTCTTTACACTGAGCGACTTTCTGTAAATCTGCACCACTGGCATGCACAGGGACGTACACATTACCTTGTGATGTATGAACGATAGCAGCATAGAATAAGACAATGAGGACGATCAAAAAACTCCTATATTTCATGATTCCAGAGGCACTCCTGTAAAGTGAATAAACGTGATCGATTCAAATAAGTGTAACTTGGAAGGTTTTCAAGTGATAGTTCTGATTGAGCTTGACACTACTCTGCAAATTGCAACAATGACAAAGATTGTCAAATCAGACATTTTTTTTAAAATCCTTTTATTTCAAAAGTTATAATAAAAGGGTAACAATCAATCCCAGGATACAAGTTCTTCAACATTATACAGGGTATATATACAATCATATGACAAAAACAAGACAATAGGCATATAACAAGTCGAGTACACAATATTATGTATATCAAAATATGAACGAAATAATTAAAATATTATTATTATCATTATTAATATCATTATTATTATTAGTAGTAGTAGTATTATCATTATTATTATTACATTTATTATTACTATTATTATTATAGTATCATTATTACTTTTATTATTATTATATTATTATATTATTAGTATTATTATATTATTATTAGTACTGAAGTAGTAGTATTGTTATCATCATCATTAGTACTTTTATTATTATTATATTATTATATTATTATATTATCATTACTATTTTTATTATTATTTCTATTATTATTATTATTATTATCAATATTATTATTATTATTATTATTATTATTATTATTATTATTATTATCATCATCATCATCGTGTTCTCCTTCGTCATCATTAAGTATCGAGGTTGAAAGGCTGTATATTATTTTTACACCGTCTTACATTCTTGAACACAAAATAGAAAATATATATATACATGTGTAATATGATTATAGAGCATTGAGAGAGTAAACCATAATGATTTTACTGCAGGGGGGATTACATATTGATATATGAATGGTGTAAAATGGTATAAGCATTTTTACAATGTGGAACAAAGACTCATACAAATGGTGGAGACTGTATTAATATAAAAATTCGTACTTTGGGAAATACTACACTGCTTATTTTAAAGTCTGGAAGCCTGGAAGACCTTATGTCTATCTATATCAATATGGTCTGTTAAGCCGAAAGTTTGGGGACATAATATGGGTAGATTTAATCTAACAAAGTTATGTCCGTCCAAGAAGGGTCTGACCTGGCGTTGAATATAACATAGGAACCAATAAGTGCTAATCGACTTAACTTGTTCACGACACTCTTAGATGCTTTCTCCCCAACAAAACGGAAGATTTTTCTTATTTGATTTTGGTTTTCCTTTGTGACTACCCCCCCCCCCCCCCCCCTGCTGCCAATCTCAAAGCAAACCAAGTGTGACTCGATATCCTTCCCCTTGATATCCTCGTTTAACTGGCAATACCGTTCGACTTTCCTATCTCGGGCTTTCTTTATGTTGGGTTCAAAGGGGGCGGTGAGTTCTACAAGGACTACCCGTTTACCTGGGAAATACAATACAATGTCTGGTTTTTCGGTAGTAGGGAGTACATGAGGGAGGACTGTTCCACCACTTACTCTACTGCCTGATAAATCTGCATACAGAGACATAGTTACCTGGTTTTTGTCGGCTTTATCCTTTAACTCAGTTACCATATACCTCAGAACACTATTATGTCTATAAGTGAATCGACCTTGGGATAAAGCGGTTGGACACATATTGAGGATTCCCGCTACATAATGGACATTTTTCAGTTGGTGGTCAAAAAGCTGTTTATAAGGGATAGAGCCTACAACAATATTCCAAACGTACTAAGTTGTAAATTTCTTTCTATTGAGATGTCGATAGGCGAAATACACATTGCACTTAGCCTTCGGTTGACATAAGACCATTTCAGTTCAGTTGCCCTGAACGTATATTTGTTTAGCATTTTATTCTATTAGTGACACAGAACTTCCAAAGTCAACTTTATACACACACACACACACACACACACACACATATATATATATATATATCCTTTTTTTTTAATTTTGCGACATCAAGATGATGTGAAACGCCATGAGAACCCCTAACAAAATGCACGCGACACCATAAACATCTGAAACGATGTGTAATCAATCATTGGAATATAGGCAGCGCGCATCTTCCTTACACCAAGAACAACGCATCATATACATGTAACCCAGAATTGTACTCTCGAATAAACTTACCAATAGGTCCCGAGTTAAATTACTTGGAAGCCGCTACACGTGTTATTATCGGTAGCCTTTATTGGAATACTAGTTCATATAGTACTTCACTAGAGGAAATTCAAGCAGTCATTCACAGAAGCATGTGATGTACATGTACTGAAATCATGCATGCATTGCATTAAAGCTCATGGCAGTGAGGCTGTGGATACGTACCTACGTTTCATGTCACGTGACACAGTAGTGAAAATGCAGAGTACGGGAGGATGGCGCTGGGGAACCCCCGAGCATGCAAGCCTGTACTCTAAGCACGATGTGTAACTGTTTATCTGCCCAGATCTGTAGTAAAGCTTTCATTAAACTTTAAAGGTAAAGTTGGATAGGCCTATGGTAAATTTCATTAAAAATAACTCTAAAATATCATCTATTTTCTCAATATCTGTGCAGAATTGACTGATTGCGTTAAATGATTTTAGTGGTTCCCGGCGGCAAAACCTCATAAGCCTTACTATAATTTCCAGAAATCAGACTTTCAGATTGATTTAGATCGTTTATATGAGGATCAAATTCTGCCTCTTTTTTTTTTTTTTTTCCTTTGTAGATCGGAGATCAAGGGTGCATTTATAACTCAGTTTCGAAGCCAGTATCAGCATTTTGAAACACAGTCATGAAAAGCAGTTTTGAATCGCCTTGTTTCACGGTACCCTATTTAATGATTTTTTTTCTCGAGGCAAATTCGGACTCTGCCGCTGAGTAGTTTTGAAACGTTCACAACAAGAAACATTTCGTCAAAAAAGATTTATATTTTTTCATTGAAGGATTAGAAGAAAGGAAATCTTGATAATATCAATTTTGGGCGTTCAGAAAAGGAAAGGCTATATACTCTTTCACAGAAAACCTTTAGTTATTTCCATAAATTTTGCAGCTTTTCTTGTCGCGTTTTTGCACTATATTTGCACTTATGCATTCAATTCATGGAGAATGACCATAAAGTTGCCAAAACTTTAAGACACGCCGTCTATAACTCGTGACAAAATGGTTTGACAGTCTCGGGCGGAATTTTTTTAAATGAAACTAGAGTATCCATATTTCACTATAATAAAATACATGTCACCGTTGGCTTTTAGGTCTTGTCGCATTTTTAGAAAGAATAATACATGTATGGTATGAATTCAGCATCTATGAAAATTTGAGCTTAAAAATAGTTATGAACATAAACCATCAGTGTAGGTTAAAGAGGGTCTGAAACAGTTTTAAAAGGGGGTGTCTTTTTACTCAAAAATTCTCTGACAAGCAAAAAAAAAAAAAAGAAGGTTATCAGCATTTTGGCGTCAAAAATAAGCTTTATTTCTAAAGGGTGGGGGGGTGTTTAACACGATAGGGGGTGTTTGAACACCCAAAACACACCCCCCCCCCCCCCCCCCCCCCCTCTCGGTACTCGCATGGTCTGAAGTGTTCACTGCCTATTTAGACTGCACTTCATTGGCCCTTCATTATATCGACACGTATAACTTCTCATGACACAAACAGCGACTGACAAAATTAGACTAGGCTCACGGCTTCATGGAATCTATGTTTAAAGAGAAGGTTGAGTTCTGGGAAAAGTCAAACATAATTTGTGAGCTTTCTCATTCTCTTTATGTCAGTTTGGAAGATTATCATAACAATTTCGAATGAAAAGGATATTAGACAAGAAACAGCTAAAATGTTCCGGCCGAACATCATGTGTGTAGTCCCATATACACACTTCTGTGTGCAGTGCATGTGACTCTCAGCAGGATAGAGTCAAAGTTCTCATGATTTTGGTGATTCCAAAACTTTACAACATCCATCGATTCATATGTACTATATAAGCAACCTTTCCCAATTGTTTTGAAACAGTTTCTTGCGCAAAATAATCGCATGACCAGAACTCAACTATATCTTTAAGTGTCAAAATAGAGTCTGTAGTGGCAGACTATGAGTAGACGAGGCACAGACGAGGTGGTGTGCGCTAGTCGACAAGTGTTGGGTTCAAGGTCGTTGATTTATTGTCCAGTTCGCCCTAATATTTCTCATAATGTGTTATAATGTATGTTTTGAAACGCGTTTTTCTGCGAAAAAAAGAAGTTTAGCACATAACCGTATTTTTAACTATTAAAAAAAAAATGATGATTCTGGCCTGAAAAGGGGAGCTCTAAGCGCATAAAAACTGGGAAGAAAAAGAAAGAGTGGAAAGTATGAGGACAAAACAGAGAGAGAGAGAGAGAGAGAGAGAGAGAGAGAGAGAGAGGAGAGAAAGTGAAATGGGAGAGACTGATGCGGATTGCAAGTTCTGTGTGAAAGCAGAACAATAAGACAAACAAGATAATGAAAGTTTGAAAGAAATCCGACAAAGAATAAGAAAGCAAGTTATGGATGTTTGAAAAATGAGATCACTATACCTCTATGCGAATCGGGAATCTCCAATCGGCAATTTGGTGAGTCGATTGTGACTTTACTTGCGGACAACTCTCCTGTTTGTCGTACACAAATATATCATTAATTTGCGATTTTCTCTGAAGCGCCTTTACCCTCGGTGCAGAATTCAAAATATATTTGAGGGAGCATATATTGTTATAGGTTCTTATGAAAGAAAAAGATCCTACTGAGTAATACATTTTGTTTTTTTGTTTTTTAGTATTTTTGTATGTAATTGGAGCAAATGGCCGGAGTTGTCCACAACTACATCACAGTGACATTACCTAATTCGGCCAATTTGAAATTCCCATAAGTTATGTATATAGTGATTACAACTTTCAAAAATTCATAACTTTCTTTGTTGCTTTGTCCGATTTCGTTCAAACTTTCATCAATCTGCTTTTCTGACTTTTCCTCTTTCTTTCAGAACAACTTGCCATTAAGGTTGGATTTATCTTTAATTATCATTTTATCTGCATTCATTGAGTAAGATTGGTGTCCACCCCCACCCCCACCCCCACTGTAATGCAGTGTTCCCTTCAAAGGGTGGACGGCGCTAATGTGCAAGGCAATATAATAAGTATACATTTATTGTCCACATTTTGGAACTTCTTATAATATAAAAATAAAATATTTTAAAAAAATATATAAAAAATATAAAAGTTCTACAGGCCGTTAATAGAGACAACGTAGAATTATGGCACTTTTGAATGATGAGATGAATTTTAACGCTCGTGACAACATAGTTCATTTTTATCATGTGAGAATGGTATCTATGCCACAGGTATTTAGCCTACAGATCAGCAAAGGAATATATTTGTCTTTATTACAATTTTCGTTGTCTTTAGGATTAGGAAGGGTTATACCCTTCTGATCTCACGACGAAGAGTAAGATCAAAGTCACCTTTGAATATTTAAGGCACATAGATAAATTGCTATCACGGATTCATCATTTTCATTTTAATCCAAAATTTAATTCAACACCGGAAACAAGTGGGAACATAAGAAAACAAACTACAACAAGGGAAATGCCCAGGGCAGTCTCGCCTGCATTGCACAAGTATCGGGGCAAAAGTAAGGTGAAAAATCAAAGGTTTGCGCACTTAAGGGGTGCTGCCCTTGAGCCCCCCCCCCCACGTGTGGGCCAGGTACCCCATTTGGTACCCCAACTTAAATCCCCTTCAACTAAGATTTATTGGACGGTGAAGTTCATTTGAAATCAAGCTGTGTGTTTTAAAGAAGCAGAATATGTATAAAGTAATTGCCATTGGGACACTTTTGGGTGCTGCCCCTCCCATCAGACCTTGAAGATAATGATCTACTGCACTCGAACAATTTTAAGTCTCCTTCCCCTAAGAATGATTCCTACCTAGTTTAGTTATAGTCTACATGCAGCAATAGGCTTTACAGAAGAAGGAAAAATGTCAATTTAGTGTCTCAGGCTCATGGGGGACCAAAAGGCCCCCCCCCCCCCCCTGCTCCACTCCGTCCTTAAGGGATAGGTACCCTATTTGCATTAATTTAGATCCTCTTTGCCAAAGGATGATTCTTACCTAGTTTGGTTAGAAACCAGCCATGCATTTAAAAATATCTCATTTTCACAATAGGGACACTATAGGGGGTTCTGCCCCTGAGCCCCCTTGGGGGCAAGGTACCCTGATTAAGAAATTGAGGTCTTCTTCCTCTAAGGATGATACCTACCAACTTTGCTTACAATCTTCCAGCAGGGCTTAAAGAAAAAGAAACAAAAATGAATCTACTAAATACTGCCATTATTGGTGCTCTTGGGGGTGGTGCCCCCAAGGCTTTACCCCCCCCCCCCCCTATATTGGTAGGTACCCCATCTGTATTGATTTAGATCCTCCTTGCCTAAGGATAATTCCTGCCAATTTTGGTTGAAATCCACCACCAGCAGAGTTTCGAGAAGAAGTCAAATGCATGTGTACATTATATGTACATACTACATACATGTATGTAGAGACAAAACTAAATTTCACCCAAAACTTAACCAAGTTAAAGTGACAGTAGGAGACCTTTAATGTGATGAAAATGTAAGATTGGATTTTCATTTGAAAGAGGGTGACATAAAGACAATTCCTACAAAGAATGATGCCAAGTTTCAAAGAATTTGAACAAATACTTTTGAAATAAAGTAAAAATTAAACTTAAAGGAAACCAAAACCCAAGGAGAGAATCAATGTTATTGGAAAGTGAAAATTCAGAGAAGCACTTTACAAAAAATTTCATTAAAATTGGTTAAAAAATGAGAGAGTTATGGAAGTTTGAAAAGTCTCGTTTTACTTTCTATGGGGATCCTCAAATTGGCAAAATTGCTTCAAAATGGCTGATTTTGTGAACAACTCTCCATTTGTTTTGTACACAGATTTTCAGATTTTCCCCATTATCTTTCAAGGTGCAGTTAATCTCCTTATGAGCTCAACATATATAATGGGAAAATGTATTTTACACCACATATGTCGAGTTCAGGAGGAGACAAGGAGCACCCTGAGAGATAATGGGGAAAATCTGAAAATCTGTGTACAAAACAAATGGAGAGTTGTTCACAAAATCAGCCATTTTGAAGCAATTTTACCAATTTGAGGATCCCCATAGAAAATAAAATGAGACTTTTCAAACTTCCATAACTCTCTCATTTTTTAACCAATTTTAATGAAACTTTTTGTAAAGTGCTTCTCTGAATTTTCACTTTCCAATAACATTGATTCTCTCCTTGGGTTTTGGTTTCCTTTAACCTTAGCATGCTTAGGTTAAGTTTTTTGAACAAAATTGAGCTCAATTGACCCTAATTGACCTTTGACCTTGACTTTTGACTATTTGTGATAGTCTAAAAACCTTGTGTGCAAGTTTCATGAAGATTGAAGATACACTTTTGAAATGAGAGCATTTCCAAAATTGTTGACACCGCCGTCGGGAAAAACGGCCCCTATGTCTCGCTTGTTGCTTACGCAGGCGAGACAAAAACTAAGATCACTTTTCTCTATTTGTTGTGACTTGTTATTTATATATTAGGGGACATATTATGAGAGATCTCTTTTTGTTTGTTTGTTTCATCATGAGGGATATAATAAAATTGTAATTTATTGAGGTTATTAATTCGAGAGCGAATATAGGGGGGACCATAGTGCTGGTGATCTGAATTATCTTTTCCTCTTAGTATGTGGTTCCAAGTTTACCTATCGAATTTTATGAACATTTTATGAAAATACCTTCATTTACAACAGCCTTTGCAGATTTAAGTAGAGAGATGGATCACAATTAATAGGTGTCAATAAGATTCGAGCAAGCTGCTGTCAAGAATAAAGCTTCACCATTTGACATACTGGTGATCATGAAAGATCAGTAAGTTAAAAACACTAGAGTTGTTATGTAGCTTTGCGATAACTCTCTCTTCATCAATTTCCATTGTAAGTAATACTAAGTATATAGGCCTTCAGCTCTCCCATGCCAGATAAACATTTTTGTGATTGATCACCCCAGGTTTAAAGGGAAGTTTCACCCTGATATCAAGTTGATTTCAAGAGAAGCATAAAATTTAAATAAACAGATCAAAGTAAGTTTGAGCAAAATCCGATAAGAAGTAAGAAAGTTGTGATTTTTTGAAGTTGTATTCAATCAAACCAAATTGGCAACTCCGTGACGTATCTTGCGAGCTCCTTTCCCATTTGTCCTGTACTTGAAAAATCATGAATTTCCTTTTGTTTCTAAAGAAAATATCGAATCATACATGCACCCTAGATCAAATCATTGCAAATATGTATATTATGAAACGAATATATTCCCTCATCAACAACTAAGAAAATGGAAATTTATGAAAATAATTGTCTGTAAAGAATAAATGGGAGAGGAGCTCGTAGGATACGTCACGGGATCGCCAATTTGTGTTTGATTGACTAAAACATTTTTATCAATTCTTATTTCTTATCGGATTTTGCTCAAACTTTCACTGATCTGTTTCTTTATTTTTTTCTGCTTCTTTTGAAACCAACTTAATATCAGGATGGACCCCTTTAATTCCTTTCCATTTTCCATTTGAATTTTCCACTATAAATGTATTGATTCACTTTGTTTATGTCATTACCGGTAACTGTAATATATAATAAAGATTTGAATAATGTTTTACTCTATAGTCCTACGAAGCACTTTTTGATTTCTGCCATTTGTAAAGATGTTTTCTAACATTAGTAGCTGTTCAACCCGGTGATGCCAACTCTTAAAAACCGTTAGTCAAGAGTCAACAAAGAGTCCTTATATTACTAAAAAAGTTGATTTAATGTTGACTCATGATCGAAATATATGACAAATACCTGCCACGATTTTACTCTGTCCATAATCATCTATTAATCCCAATAGATTCACAAAGGGAATAATAAGTGACAGAGAACAGGGAGAGATATCTAAATGACTTTTTAGTACACCCCCTCCCCCATTTTTTCCCCTCATGTCCTCAGATATAAATTTTGAGGATAATTTAAAAACTAGTTCAAAACTTACACATCACGACTTCCTTCTATAATTATCATAATCTTTACATTATTAAGCAAATTTAATTACAGAGTTGCATGGTCACTGTGATGCTATCAAGATTCACCATGATCCCGTCACAAATGGTAACATAATATGTACAGTATAATTTTTTCTTCTTATTTTACAGCAAAAATTAATCGAAATTACAAACACACAATGTCAAAATATATCATTATTTATTTTACATACGGTATGCCGAAAGAACGCTCTCAAAACCGGACAAGTTTCAATGGTAGGAGTACTATAGAAATACCTTTCCAACTATGCATATTCATACGAATGTCTAGGGCATAATTGCGTACAAATAGACTGAATATGATTAAAGAAATATCTTGATGTATTTAGCACACCTTACACCTAAATACATGTACATAACATAAATCTACTACCCATTCTAAATCCACCCTATCACCATGATGCATATTCATCTGTCATTATAATCACTAAAGACTATTTGATTTGTATTATACTAGGTGTTAACAAAAAAAAATTGGACACTTTTACTTGTTAATAACTAAAAAAAATTATACATCGTATCAAACTGAGGTTTTTACATTGTAAAGTTGAAGGATGTAGAATTTATTGGGAGCAAGTTTCATGACATTTCTCTGAATACTTGTCTTAAAATATTGCTCTGAATATTTAATTAGATTTTTCACTTTTTGAAAAATCGAGGCCACAAAATCTGTGTGTATCAGTAATAAATTCAGAACACAACGATTGCCATTGTGTGTTGTCATTTCTCCCAACCTTTTGATGTTCAGTGTCATTAATGATTCATGCCTCTGGGTTAAAAAGGTGTTCCGAAATTTCAACTGCAACACATAATGGCAATTGTTGTGTTCTGAATTAATTACTGATACACACATATTTTGTTCCTTGATTTTTCAAAAAGTGAAAAATCGAATTAAAAATTCAGAGCAATATTTAAAAAAGATTATTCAGAGAAAGTATAGGCCAGGAGCCTGTCCCGAAATAGTCACCCCATTTTACCCATGATTTTTGACCCCTTAAATTTACTTAGACCATCTAAGTCAATGACAAAAAAGGTTGTCAGCCTGAAGGTAGCCGCCGGGTTTCGCCCCCAGAGCCCCCAAAAGAGACTCCAAAGTCAGGTCGATTTCACCCCATTAATTTTACCCCATGCACCAAACTTTGTCAGTAGAAAGAAGTATGACTGGACATTACAAAACACAAAAAACTGACCAAAATTTCCGTCGGGATGGGGTGTCAGACAGCCCCTAAAAATTGGGGTAAATTTTTCCCCTTGAAGCCCAGGGACCAAATTTTGTCAGAAAGAAGAGCTATGGATGTACATTCCTAAAATATAAAAACTGACAAAATTGTCCATCGGGAAGGGTGGGTCAGACCCCCTGAAATGAAAACCCCAAAGTGCCTTTTGACAACGTTTTGCCCCCCAAAATGCTCTGTATGTAAAGAAAAACCATTTTCTTACCTTCTGACGATGATAAATGAAAAGTGTTTGATTCAATTCAATTCAAACTTTCATAACATAATTTTGAGTATAATAATCTTCTTGCGGTGCAATTTGGTGTTAATTGGTCTTTTGATTAATAAGTTATTAAGTTGTGAAAAATGTATTGCTTTCTTAAAAGTAGCTAAAAAAAATATTGTCAGGATTATGCAAACACACCCATTGTCCCTGTTCACCTGTTTGACAAGGCATAATAGAAGAGCTTTTTAGGTATCTGTGGTATGTGACTGCCAGGCTGAAATGTACTATTCATGTGTTAATTACACAGACACCAAGCAAGCTTCTCTATTATGCCTTGTCAGATCGACAATGGGTGTGTAAAAGTAAGTTTAAAGCTAATAAACAGTAGTGGTAGCAAAATGAAAGTTGGCATGAAACTGCTCAAAAATAGTTTCATATTGTTCGGCTTGCATAAAGAGATACATGAGTGAGATAATCCGGTATTCTATTCATGATTTCCAGTGATTTTTCAGTAAAATAATTCAAATGATGGAATATCAACGGTTACCTTATACCCTCGCTAAGGACCACCTACCCCGACGCTCCCGGCTCAACGGCGCATAGCGATTCGCTCACATTGTTTACAAACACGGTATACCGCGCAAGTAATTCGATGTATATCTTTTTTGATATTTTAGCCATTTCTAAACCATTTTTCTTCAAACAAACGTCACCTATGTTCGAAATTAATCATTTCGCAACAGTATATGTATTAATTTCCATTCCAGCTGACAAAGTAGTTAGATATCCAAAGCGCCACCTTTCCCACTACTGTACGATACCTTTAAGGGGTCAAATCTTATGGGTAAACTGGGGTGACTATTTCGGGACAGGCTCCCAGACTAGTAGTAAAATTTGCTCCCAATAAATTTTACATCCTTCAGCTTTACAATGTAAAAACCCGAGTCTGATACGATGTATATATTTTTTGAGTTATTAACGATCAAAAGTGTCCAAAGTCTTTTTAACACCTATTAGAACTGATGTAGAGATTGTTACTTCAAGACAATCAGCTGAATATTTGCTTGTACACACCATTTTGGTGGGTTTTGAATTCATCACATCGAATTCCTTTATTCCACACTGAAATTTCAGCATGTCCAGTGTTCTTAAAATAGGGCAGTTAGTCATGTCAGGAAGGTTAAGCAGATAATTATCATGTGATTTTCTGTACAACTTTGTAATCGATATAAAAGTATAGAATAGGCCTGTACACTAAATACAAAAACAGCGTAAGTTTTTTTTTAAAGCTGACCTCCTCCAATTTCAGTAGATACGATTTTAACAGTTTTCAGTATCAATGCACTAGCTGCTGACTTTCCTGATGTAGAGAACGGTTCTCTTTATCAAGCTCCAATAGCGATCTTCTGCATGCCAGACCATTTCGGACGGGTGCGGAATACAATCAAGCAAGAGTTTGACGAGTAAAAAATACAATATATTTCAAACAGGTTTGGTGATAAAATTCAATTCAATACAATCTGGAATTCTCACAAAAAGTCATTACAGGTATTTAATTCTTCAACATGAAAAGGGAAACAGTGGTTGACTAGTTTGAGCAGCTATCAGCAGATCAGGTAATATTACAAATTATTAGACTATTTGCTATCTCTGAATGTTGTCTTCGAGAAGTTTTGCTGTAGATGGGGTTTCCGGAATCTCTTCATGTTCTTCATTTTTTGGCAGACATGCTACAGTTGCATCTGGACCCTGTTGCAAATATCAGAACAATCAAGTATAACTTTTGAAATAACCTTGCAAATGCAACACTAACTAGAACAAAGTGTATGGGGGGAAAAAATATACAAGTTGGCCTGAGTGGAGGCAAGAAATTCAGAAAATATTAAAGTCATGAGCCATGGTAACTTGATATCCCTCGTGATGTGTGGTGTCATATTGGGATTCCCCTCTTTGCTGAGTAATAAAATGTATTTTTTCAAAGTTTAAGTTTCAGTTTCAGTTTCAGTTTATTGTTTCATATTTCACATTTACAATGTGTTTTTACAGTATAAATGGTACAAACAATATAATTGGTACAAACAAGATAAATGGTACAAACAAACAAGAGATATATTGTCAGAGAAAATAAAAAAAGGTGAGTACCTCATATCTATGCGTTTGCATGCAATATTAATTGAACAGACTGGGCTAGAATAAAAAGTCAAATATTGAGGAGCCTAAGGAGAAAGCTACGCTTGTGAGTTATAGGCTCCAAAGAGTAATAAGATTTGTAATAGTCGTTGAAAATAGTAGGAACGAGCAATGCATGATACAGCAATATGAGTATATAAATAAAATTATTGTGTCGCAGTAATCAAAATCGCATTCAAAGAAATAGTATTGGATGGCTTTGTCACTTTCATTAGAGCAAGAATATAACAATTCACATTGTTAGGGTAAAGAAACATTTCCTGTACGCCGTGGCAATTTCTGTAAGTGTTTTTAGTCATTCTTCGTTTTCTTAATGCATACTATGGAACGTATTCCATGGGGGGCTATGCAAAGATACTTATATGATTATACTTTGTAGGCGCCTTGAGCATCCCCTGGGATGGATATGTGCGCAATATAAATGTAGCTATTATTATTATTATTATATATATTTATATATATATTAGGAAAGCATCACGTATGTCTGTTCAAACTTAAAACAAATTAAAACCTGAAAAGGGGGAATTGCTGAGTATCTTTCCTTACAACATAAAAAGTGGAGAACAGTTCACACTATGACATCATACATCGTGACCAAGCATTTTATGCGAAAACAACTCATGGGTGATCACTTATGCTGGGCTACCTCAACTTTTACAAATGCATCAATTTATTCTTCTTTGAATTGAAATATCTTGAACTTTCAGTACTCTTTTGTATAATTATATAATGTTTCCAATCAGACAAACTTTGCATAAAGGTTAAATTCCATTCCATCACTAAAATTCTTTGAACGTGGGGTCACATTGGAAGTCGTAGAGAAGTTTACCTTCATAAATTGACTAGAGATATTATTCATCATTCTCCCGAAAATGTGTTACCCTTGAGTATTATAAATTACAAGCTTGCCTTGTTAGGATTTCTTGGTTTCATTGGGAACAGGTACTGCTTGATACGACTGTTGACATCATTGTCTAGCTTCACTGTCTTACTGGTCCAGAAAGCAACAAGTCGGGAGACCTCATCGTCTACATCTTCATGTGCATACGGCGAAACATTGTTACCCTAACAAGAGATACAAAAAGCAAACAAGAAAAAAATGATAATGTGTACGAAGAGAGGTGTACATGTATGCAGAGGTGCCGTGGTCTTGTGGATACGTCACTGGAAGTATTATTAGGTGGTCTGTCGTAATCGACAGATCACCTTTTATATTCGTCCGAATTTTCTTTATTCTTTATTTTTATTTCCCCCATTCCTTGTCCATTCGAAATCTTCAATAGTACTTTATCAATTTTCGTCAAATTTTCGTCAGTGATGTCATCCCATGAGGACATATTCCCGTTTACATATCAAGGTCAACAGGTCATCGTGACGTCATCCAGGCGCCATTTTGTCAAATCACATTATCAATCATATCTTCATAACCAATCATCAAAAATTGTCCATATTTACATGACATTAACTTCAGGTCATGGGTCATCAGGTCATGTCGTCAAAAGTCATCCAGAGGTCATGACGCGCGCGTACGCGTGCGTCAAAATTTAAAACTGCTCAAAATCATCCAAGGATTAAATGAGAGTACGTTTCAGGTCATTTCAAGCATTTCAAAAATTTCCGTCCGTGCGCGTCCGTGCGCGCGTTATGCACGTGCGCAGCGCGTACAGAGTGTAAAAACGCCGTTTTTTCGCATGGTTTATGTTCCTGACACTATTCTTGACAATTTCCAACCATTTACAGGCATTCTCGACATTCCCTAAGGCCACACGCGCGCGTCAAACTTTAAAATCTGCGCGTGCGTCAATGGGCAAAATAGTGTAAAAAGTCGTAAAAACATGCCTCTACAAAAATAACTCTAGCCCTTTAAATAGTCCGTTGACCCCCTAATTTTTTTTCATATTTGGGTAGAGGAGGAATCATAGATATAATTTCATGGGTAATTTGAGCCTTAATTATATTGTAAAGTCATCAACATGGCGTCTAAACTCAAAATTTCATTTTTTCAAAAATGACATCATCAAATTTATGCAAATTTGACTATAACTCCTTTAATATTGGTCATTTTTCGCCCAAATTTGGATATGATGTAGCTGAGACAATTCTCTACAAGCTCAGTCACCATGATTTTTCATTTTGACAAAGGCATCATGGCGTATTATTGCGATTAAAGGAGGTATGTCAATTTTTCTCATTTTGCGTGTATTCTCTATGGGACATGACTTTTTCTCAAATCTTGATTCTACATTCCCGTCTTCTTTGAGCAGTATCTCTGTTATTTCTGCTCGATTTTCTCCCAAATTTGAGTATGTTATAGCTGAGACTATAAGCTTTCACCAATGTGCCCTCCAATTTTTGATCAGATGTCGGGATCATGCCCTTTTTTTAACTACAAAATGTCATTTGAGAATCCCGTTTTTCGTCTACGTGTTATGTCTATTGGAAATATTTTGGTCCATTGGTAAAGCACTTGCCTCCCATTCCGGCGACCCAGGTTCGACTCCCGGTGGGTCCATTTTTTTTTTTTTTTTTTTTTTTTTTTTTTTTTTGCCTTTCATTCTACCATCTTCTTCGACTATTATAACATATGCCATCACAAACAATGTAAAAAACTGCCTAATTTTGCGTGTTATGTCTATTGAAAGTAGTGTGCAGTAGTTTGTGTAGAATCTCATTCCCTGTCGTGTATTAAAGCTAAGGGGATAATCTTCCACATGTCCTGCAATATCAAATCGTCCAGTTCGTTATCCCGATTTCTCCAAATCGGCTCAGTCAATTTTCTTCATATTTTCGTCAGTCATCAGTCCTAATAAGGTCAAGTTCCCACATCTTTTTCAAGGTCATCAGGTTATTGTGACGTCATCCAGGCGCCATTTTGTGAAAATCAACTTATGGTCATATGTTCATAACGAAATGTCATTTCTCTTTCATATTTGGCATGGTTAAGGTCACTGTCATTCCAGTCAAGGTCATTTCGTTAAACGCGCGCGTACGCGTACGTCCACGCGTCCGTGCGCGCGCAAAATTTAGAAATGATCCAAATCGTCCCAAATTCATTTTGCAAACGTTTCATGCCATTTCAAGCACTTTTCGAAAAATCGCCCATAAAACTGAACCTGTAGGGGCGCTATGCCACTTAGGTTATCGTGGTTATTGTCATCATTATTGTCATTATGATCATCATTATCAATATATCATTATCGTCATTGTCATCACTTATATGACCATATCTTATGATTATTGTCGTCAACATTATGATTATAATCTTGCAGAAATATTATCACACCTGACAAAGCACTTTGCCACAGTGAAAGACAGACCACCTAATTCGTCTTCAGTGACGAATTAAATTTCTAGTTATTATTATTACTATCCTCAGCATCATCATCATTGTCATCATCATTAAAACTACATGATTATAAAGTGCACTTACTACAATTGAATAATATCCATATAGCGGCTTTACTAAACTGTGTTGCATAAGGGTGTCATACATAAGCCCCCCCCCCCCCCCCACCCCAATCCCTTCAGCCGATGCCTCTTTATTGGGCCTTATCCGCGGGCGTTTCTTGAATAAACTTTTAGTGCAGCTTGAATACTAACAGTGATTTTCCACGCGATACGATACTAAGATATATCAACCCGTTGCCTACGGGAACCGGGTGATCCCTGTATTAAGCTAATGTGAATTCACTAGTCAACGGGTTAACAAACTTCCAACTGTTCTTACCATCATAGGAGTACTGCAATTCAAATAAGTGTTGGCCCTCAGTCCAGTGTGTCCCTTCTTCAGGAAATCTAGAATGATTTGCGAAATGGCGTTGCGTATCGCAGTTCTCTCAGCTGGTTTCTGCAACAGTTCCTTCCGTAAGACAGAAGACAATGGAATGCATGCCACCATACTGCTGGTCATCGACGAGGGCATGTTTGGTTGCATGGGGAGAGACTAAATAAAGAGGGAAAAGGACCACGATGTGAGGGGTTTTTTTTGGTAAAAATATAGGGAGACATGTTCCATAATGTCACGGTAGTAAACAGGTTACTTGCAAGACAACAAATTATTCTGAATCAAGTCGTCAATTTGCCTCTGGAACCATGTCATAGGATATAATAATGTTTTTATACGAAGATTTCTCGAATAGGTTTTTCCGGTTATAACTGAAATCGTATAAAACAGCTTAAATGCACAATGTAATCATATAAGTATTCTCACCTGGTGGATAACCCTATTGCCTTGATAAGCTGGTATTTCAGATTCATCTGTCACGTCTTCAAAAAAATCAGGTTTGGTGATCAAAATCTCACATTCGTCTCTATCCCTTTTATCAAGAATCTTATCGAGATCTTGAAGAACCATATCCACGAAATCAGCTTCAAAGGCACATAAATTGGCAATCTTCATGCTCCTCTGCAAAGTCGCATTCTAAAAATAAAAAAGAAACGACTTTTTTCAATTTGAAATTCGTTCAAATAGTGCAAACTCCCCCCCCCCCCCCCCCCCCCCTCTAAGACATGAATATTATAACCTAATATTGTTGTAGTCTAATCAGTTAAGCCCATATTTTTTAGTTTTGGGGACAGGGTTTACAAAAGCACCAATCTTTGCAGATGTACTTGTTAGGACAATAGCTTCATTATTCCCCCCACAGAGCCCATCGAATCAAATCACAAGTTCATGCAAAATTATGCTAATTTATACGATTTACATGCATTAAATCAGTTAGTCCATTGACAAGGTAAATATCAATGGCTTAGATTGTTCAAAACTTTCTATATGTATTCCTTGTGGAAATAGCTTTATTTTTTTTCCCACAGGACCCATCGAATTAAATCTCATCTTCATGCAAAATTATGCTAATTTATACGATTTACATGCATTAAATCAGTAAGTCCATTGACAAGGTAAATATCAATGGCTAAGAATGTTCCAAAGTTTCTATATGTACTCCTTGTGGTAATAGCTTCATTTTTTCCAACAAAACATATCGAATCAAACCACATCTTCATGCAAAATTATGCTAATTCATACGATCTACATGCATTAAATCAGTAAGTCCATTGACAAGGTAAATATCAATGGCTAAGAATGTTCCAAAGTTTCTATATGTACTCCTTGTGGTAATAGCTTCATTTTTTCCAACAGAACACATCGAATCAAACCACATCTTCATGCAAAATTATGCTAATTCATACGATCTACATGCATTAAATCAGTAAGTCCATTGACAAGGTAAATATCAATGGCTTAGAATGTTTCAAACTTTCTATGTGTACTCCTTGTGACAATAGCTTTATTTTTTTCCAACAGGCCCCATCGAATTAAATCTCATATTCATGCACAATTATGCTAATTCAAATTATGATAATTTATGCCAATTACGGAATTACATGTATCAAAAGTTTTAATGCCATTCACATTGTATCATAGTACAATATTTGCATTAAAATCAAGAAATATACTCTGAAAATTGCAGTTTAACGTTCTCTTTTTATTTACCTGATCTTATTTACCAGTGAGTATCAAATTGGAAGCGCTGGTATAGTCGGTTATTGATATACCATTGAAATTTTGTTTTACGCATGAATATGCATAAATTATAATAAAAAGTCAAAAAATTTTAAAAGTCAAGGAATATACTCAGAATATCACACCTAACATAGTCATTTCATTAACCTTACCTTATACACCAATATGTTACAAATTTGTATAGTCATTTCGTGATATTTCATTGGAAATGTGCATTATACATAAATATGAATAAATTAAAATTAAAAATCAATAACAATAACAATAATATTGCAATTATTAATGTTATTTTGATAACTGATTGATCTAACCTACGTGGTAGGATATGAAGCCCTTCCACATTTATTCTGTGAGTATATCACAGAATATGTGTTTAATGCATAAATTAACATAAAATAACATTAAGATAAAGGAAAATGAATTTGATGATTTCATCAGATTCACCTAGATATAATTTGTGTTTTTAAATAGGGTGCACTCTTAAAAAAGTTGGGCAAAAAAATGCCCAATTTTTAACCAACACTGGGCAACATACTGTCCACACAACTTTTGGTTAAAATTTGCCCAACTGATGTTGGGCAATCCATTTACTATGTTGTTGGGCAAATTAAATTGCCCATCAGTTGGTGACCCATTAGATTTTACCCAACTCTACAATTGCCCAACTGTTGGTTATATTCTCAGTTGGGTAATTATTGCCCAACCAATCTTACCCAATAGGATTGCCCAACCCTCTATTTGTTCAGCTGTTTGGTAACAAATATCATGTGGTTGGGCAAATTCAGCTGCCCAATTTATTGTTTCCTTTTTCCTCCAACCTAGGTAAAAAAAAAAAATGAAATCTGCTTGTTACGTCCTTCTGGGTCTTAACCTAATCAATCCTAACCTATCCTATTTTAAGCTATCCTATCCTATATCTTAACCTATCCTATCCTAGTCCTATCCTATCCAGTTAGTGCAAACTAGTGCAAGCTCTTATATACCCCTTATATTTTTTTATGCATTCGGTGACAGTTAGTAAATCGGGCCACCCCAAACCATACGCTACTAAAAATTCATGAATATTCATATAAGTGTTTTCCCCAATATTGGGTAAAAATATTTACCACAAGTTGGGCAAAAGTGAATTTCTAACCAACCATCAGTTACCCAACAAAATTTACCCAACTGGCAAAGGAAATGTGACAAAATTACACAACTACAGGGCAACAAGTACCCAACCCATAATTACCAAATACTGTTGGTAAATATATGCCCAATATTTAGGTAAAAAGTATTGACCAATATTGGTTACACCACTCGAGTGTCCAGTTGGTTAATAATAGCCCAGAATTGGGAATATTTTTAACCAACCAGCAGTTACCCAACTAAATTTACCCAACATTTTAAGAGTGTGCCATTCAGCGATTTCGTGGCACCCTATCTAATTTTAACTTTTTTAATACATATGACTCACAAGCAAAAAATTGCACTTTTGTAATTTCTGTTCCCCCAATTTTGTTAACAGACATGACTATTGTAGTTGCTGTTGTAATTTAGTTATTACGGCGCTTGTCATTCAATTTTGAATATTTACACCCATTTCGTGCTTATAGAAAAATGAGATGATGACGTTGATGGCGCTCGAAATAGACCACTCTTCCACTTAGCTCGAATTTTTTGGCCAAAAATCCTCCAAATACAGGCGTACGAATTAAATAATGAGCACGAAATACCAGGACCAACGAAAGTTATCATCTTTGAACATAACTTCCTACAATCTGAGGGCACGATTCGACAAACAGGGGCAGACTACAGCTACACATCAAAATATGATCCGAGGTAAGAAATCAAACCCGTTTGTCACTCCGACCAACGCCAAAGCTTCGGGGCAAAGCAAGCCTGTGCAACCCGCTCCCACCGCAAAGCCCGACATAGCACCGAGAGGTGCCACACCCCAAGCTTCTGATTATGCAAATTTGCCACGCTCTACGGACATACCAGGGACGCCGAATGACGTCACATCTCTCAACGGATGCGGATTAGACTTAGGCCTACAGGGCGTTGGAGGTAACGAATCCCTCTTCTTCATGATATCGCAAGCTGTTAAATCTGCAGTCGACGAAGCAAATAAGGAAATTGTTTGCAAGTTGGATACAGTGATTCGCGAGATCAACGATTTTAAGGCCGACTCAGCCGCAACGAAGGCAGTGGTCACAGACCTCGAAGTCGCTATGCAAGACACATCACAGCGGATCTGCGACATCGAATCTAAAGAAATCCCCAAACTTGCGGCTGATTATCGCAGCTTAATCCAAGAAGTAGATAAAAAGCTGATTCTCCAGGAAATCCACGACCGAAAATTGAATCTCCTGATATATGGTGTGGAGTAGAAAAAAGAGGAAAACATCTACACTTGTGTCGCTGAAGTTTTTGCAAAGCTTCTGGAGCTGCCCAGTATCGACAAAGCGGCCGAGATACCGTTAGTCAACGCACACCGACTACCAACATCACGCGATCACGGCAACGCCAACAAGCCCGATCCAATCATCGTCAGATTTGGCAGGATGTAAGATCGCGATCAAGTTCTTCGAGCTTTTGAACAACCCCGATCACGACGCCAACAGGAGGAAACCGCAGCCAACGACCACCCAGCAGCAATTCGCGGCATCACTATTCGCACGGATCTCCCTCCAGCTTTGAAGAGAGAGCGCGGTCGTCTCTCGAGCATCGCGTACAAGCTCCGCCATGATCAACGACTCATGACTCGCATCAAGATCAGCAATGCTCAGGTCATACTCCAGACAAAACGTCACAGACAAGACAACTGGTATGGCAGGAATAATTTCAATACAATGGTAATTATCTATATCATCGCATACTTCTTATAATTTACTAAAATTCTTCAAATAGAAAACAAAACTTATATAAAGTACACCACAACCAGTGTTTCCCTGTTCCATTTTACTGATTACCTCAATTGTTAACCCGACTTTACCTAACTTTGATATGATGTATTAAATCTAGCCTTGCTTGAATGTAAGTTCAAATTGTGATCAAGCATTTGGAGTATACTTTTCCTTATCAATAACCTTTAGGCTGCTCAAGCAAGGTCAAAAAGCATATACTTGTACATGGATGTATGCCAAAACGCTAGTCGCAAATATATATATATATATTAAAACAAACAAAAAAACCCTTCCTACGCTAGATTTCGGATGAAATCAAAGTTACTTTATGCTGGATTGATATATTTCCGAACCAAACATGAGCAACCGTGAGGTCTATGATCAGGAAAGCATCTTCCCTTCCTTTGTTCTTTTCCTCATACATATTTTCCCCTTTAAAGTCAACATACGATAATCTCAATGTATCCATATCATATATAGCATGGTTATGCCTCCTCCTTTCTAATACCATGTAATACCCTACTACAAAAGTAGCATATAACTATTGATCTAAATTCCGTTTTGTCACGGGATATAATAACAGTGTATAAACTACTAAGCATGTATAAAACCCCAGCACATAGTCTGCCCTTTACGGATAGCGAGACCTGATATCGGAGATACATGTACATGCTATATCAATCAATGTACAAAAATATGAACTGTTATTGTCATTTTCTTTAGTTATGCGCTCTGCGATCACAGCTGCCCGAACCACAAAATCGGTGGAAAACGCGAAATAGAGAACTCAACCACCCCCAACAGCTAGAAGCTAAAATCGTATACAAATACCGGATACAAATAAACTTTTTCGCTTCTGTAGATAATTATTGCTTGAAGTGATGTATTCTCAAATAGCAGACTATGTGCTGGGCCAGTTTTGCTGGGCCTAGTGCTGGTGAACAAAGTCAGTGGATACATGGGCGGTCCTAGTAGTTTGCGCATTATTATTCACCTGGGTTGAAAATGCATTTATGTTCTGTCATGTTTCTTTCCTCAAGTAGGTTGCATCAAAATCCAACTATACACCATGCGGGTCGGATATGCATCAATAATGCTCATTTTGTGCATGTGTTCCCCTATATTGCAGTTCATGTGATTGTCATAGATGACATTCAAATAATTATATTTTCCACGTGCGCAAACGATGAATAGTCTATTACAATTGAATAGAGTTCACCCTCCTTTCAGTTTGCCCTTTGCTGCCATGGAAACGAATTGGTTGCCCGCCCTGCGGGTTCCTCTGTGTTTGGCAGGATCGGGCGGGCAGACGGTGCGTATAAATTATGTTCGGACGCACAAGCTTCTGAAACTGCCAGGCCTGGCAGCAGTGAATGTGTGTGTATATACTCGTCATGCTCGAGCGCAGGGGATGTTTTTTTCTGTCGAAAATCATCGATCCAACTTCCTAAATACTTTTGAAAACAATATAGTCCGTAGATGATTATTTTGCTTGCCTTCACATAAATGTAAACTATAATTTAGAAAAACTGGAACTCAAATTTAAACAATTTTTTTGCTGGGCCATTTTGCTGGGCCTAGTGCTGCTGAACTGTGTCACTAATAGATACATGGGCGGCCCTCGTAGCCCCCAAGCTTTAAATTTAAGTTTTTCAGAGTTAAACTCCAATTTCTGAAATCTGGTAACTCTTAAATTTGGACGTGTCTCCCCCTATCCCTTGTGTCACGAATCATAAAGAATTCCCCCCCTCCCTTGTAAAGTAACTAACAGGTATGATACCTACATGATTATGCACCTACACGCTTCAGATAGAAAAGAGGTAGACCGGTATGCAGTTTTACTTCTTATGACCGGAAAAACCTATAAAAATTAAAAACCTAATAACAAAATAATTAATAATAATAAAAGGATATATAAATAAATACATGTGAATTTCACAAGGGAAGCCACAGCCAAATAACCAGCCCTTTACTCTTGATGATTAAGATTAAACAGAAACAATACTCGACAGTTGTAAAATGATGTAAAAATAAGTATGCATATCACTATACTTTAAGCTGTATACTAGTGTCAGAAGTCGCGCATTATTATGGGTTGAAAATTCGAAATATTTTAATGTATATGTTCTTTCTTCAAGTAGGTTGCACCAAAATCCAATCATACATCATGTGGGTCGGATATACATCAGTTATTGCCCATTTATGTGCATGTGTTTCCCGATATTGCAGTATGTGATTGTCATAGATGACGTTCAAATATATTTTCCACGTAATGTGCGCAAACGAAGAATAGTTTATTACAATTAAACAGGGTTCACCCTCATTTCAGCTCGCCCTTTGCTGCCATGGAAACGAGTCGGTCTGCCCGCCCTGCGGGTTTTATTCCTCTGTTTTTGGCAGGATCGGGCGGGCGGGTGGGCGGGTGGACGGTGTGTATAAATTATGTTGGGACGCACAAGCCCCTGAACCTGCCCGGCATGGGAGCAGTGAATGTATATGTATACTCGTCATGCTTGAGTGCAGGGGATGTCTTTTCTGTTGAGAATCATCGATCTAACTTCCTAAATACTCTTGATAATAATATAATCCATAGTTATGATTATTTTGCTTGCCTTCTCGCAAATGTAAACTATGATTTATAAAGACTGAAACTGTAATTAAGCAAATTTCACTAATGCATGTATAAAGAAAAAAAAGTCCAAGGCATCGAATGTAATTATGTTGGTCTCCTCGACTTTCTTCGCAATGCATAGCGCATGTGTGTGCTTTCCCGGTTACCATGGCAGCGGGTCGCTCTACTTGCAGTTTCTTATCCGGTCGTTTGTGCTTCGGTGGGTTGGGGTCACATGTTGGGACGGCCCGCGTTGACTATCGTTGACTATAGTTGCTGCTGCTGCGGATAGATGGCCACACAAGCCTTTTGTTTTGCCTTACCAGACTCTGCCTACTAGAACGCGGTAACGGTTGGTGGTCAAGGGAGTAATCTGCTTCACGAGACGACCGGGAGAGCGCACACATAGGTATAAAATGCCTCTTCGAAGGCAGTCTTTTTTATTTTGTGCAACTTTTCACTTGCTCAATTTCAAGTAACATGGAGGATAAAGGCCAAAAATTCGCCAAGCCATCTATTTTTCTTTTTTACTTTCTTTTTCATTTACCCAAACCAAAGTTGTATACTACTATAGTATTTAACTAAAGTATTTAGTAGTACTTAATATTTAGGAGTAGTATTATCGTGTAGTATTTAGTATTTATTTTACTACTATAGTATTTTACTACTTTAGTGGTAATAATTAGACACTTTCACCTTGTTCCATCATCTCTCTTCCTCTCCCTCATTTCTTTTTCCTTCTTTTTCCCTTACTCCCAATTACATTTCAGTATCTTTCCCCTCCGTTAATCTCACCTTCCCTCAGTTCACCATCCGCTCTAACATACTCCAGCATTTTCACTTTCCTACCCCTAGGAAATTGATCCAGTACTGGTGTACAGCCTCAATACCAGACTCTATTTCTCGCTCTTCTTCTTTCCATTGTAGTTACACTCTCCCTACTTAACTCGAGAGACAGATCAATCTTCCTCATTAAAATGTCGAATATTTCTACGTAATAATGGCGCAACAACATAGCTTTGCTTTCCATTCTCTCAGCTGCAACGAATTTTACGACACCTTCCAAACCAACTTATTCCCAAATAAACTCCAAAATGACAAAACATATGAAAATACAATTGTCAAATCCATTGATACCCAGATAGATACATTTGTTCATGAACCGGACCCAAACGACACTGACTTTAAATATATTCCCACTACTTATTATACTGAACATCAACTTGCTTCGAAATACCCCCCTCATGCCAGCTGAGATCTCTTTTTCCTTCATTGTAATATACGAAGTGCTAGCAAAAATCTCGAGAAACTGTCTATACTTTTAGAAAAATCAAAATTAACCTGCTCGGTAATTGGCTTGACCGAAACATGGTTCTCAGAAGCACCAAGTTCTCTCTCATACATCCCGAACTATGACATAATTTTTAACAACAGAATAGGAAAGATAGGCGGTGTCGTGGCATTATACATATCAAATAAATTCACATTCACAGAGCTAAAAGAATTTTACTACATGAACGAAACAATAGAGACTGTCTTTGCTGAATTATACATGCCCAATCACAAAAATATTATAGTTGGAGCAATTTACAAACCTCCGCAATCAAAAGAAACAGAATTTATAGCTGCTATTAATGAACTACTAGCAAATCCCGCTTTATCAAATAAGGACTGTTTCTTGATGGGGGATTATAATACAAATTTACTGACCAGAAATACAAGTCCTTACTGCCAAAACTTTCTACAAACTTTTATGACCAACTCCTTTCTACCACTCATCACCAAACCCACTAGAATCACCGACCACTCATCCACACTCATCGACAACATTTTTACAAATGTAACCCCCCTTCCCGAGACTGGCATAATTTTATCTGATATATCCGACCACTACCCTATATTTACTTGTTATCCACAAACACACGTTAACCCGACATATACTAACACGTACACTCGTAAAATAACCGAACATAACCTCGTAAACTTAAAAGAAAACTTAGGTAACACCGACTGGTCTGACGTATACGACTCCCAAGAACCGAACGAAGCATTTAATCTTCTTATGCGTCATATCTCAACCACTTTCGACGCGATCATACCCCATACTAAAAAAGAGTCTTTCAATCGGAAAAAAACGCCAAGACATCCATGGATCACAAATAACATTTTACGATCAATAAATAGGAAAAATAACCTTTACCTAAAATATATATCCAAACCAACAGAAAAAAATAAATGTAAATACATCACTTATAAAAATAGACTTACCAATATTCTGCGGTTTGAAAAGAAAGCTTATTACAGCAAACAACTCAATAACTTTAAAAATGACACCAAAAATACCTGGAAAATTATAAATGGCGTCCTCAACCGAAAGAAAAAAGCTTCTGCCATATCTCGCATAAAAATTAATGACAAAATTGTAGATAAACCAGATGATATGGCAAATGGTTTTAACGAGTATTTTTCTAATATAGGGCTAAACCTAGCCAAGAAAATCCCACCTTCGGAATAGTCATTCAAGGATTTTCTGCACCACCCAAATCCTCACTCTATATTCTTCGCACCTGTTCTCGAAACAGAAATAAGTGATATTGTGCATAATCTTAGCAACAAGAAAAGCTCCGGCCACGACTGCATTGATAACACTCTCCTAAAAAACATCGTTCCTGAAATATCTGAGCCATTATCGTACGTTTTTAATTTATCACTTCTGACAGGTATTGTACCCGATGGCATGAAGCTAGCTAAAGTAGTACCGATTCATAAAAAGGGAGACACTCAGGAATTAAGTAATTACCGGCCAATATCACTTCTAACTTGTTTATCTAAACTACTTGAAAAAATTATATACACTAGAACCATGGAATTCCTTCAGAAACACAGCATAATTAACAACCACCAATTTGGCTTTAGAACAAACCACAGCACTGATCACGCTATCCTTACACTACTCGATAAAATTTCTCGATCAAATGATAATTTTCTCCACACTGTCGGAGTGTTTCTAGACCTCTCCAAGGCTTTCGACACTATTGACCACAACACCCTGCTTTATAAGCTAAATCACTATGGGATAAGAGGGAAGGCCTTGGAGTGGTTTAGAAACTACCTTCAAAATAGGAAGCAATTTGTACACCTTAATAACCACTCTTCCAAAACAGAAAAAGTAAATTGTGGAGTACCACAAGGTTCACTCTTAGGTCCCTTACTTTTCTTAATATATACAAATGACTTCCACAAATCCTCAAACCTTTTATCATTCATATTATTTGCAGATGATTCTAATCTATTTTTTTCTCATCGCAATCCGGAATATCTACTTGAAACTGTAAATAACGAGTTAGACCTAGTTGCAGACTGGATTAAAGCAAACAAGCTTTCACTGAACCTACAAAAGACCAGTTACATGTTATTTAGCAATTCATTAAAAAACCTCCCAAGACAAATCATACTTAACAACACTAACATTGATAGAGTGAATAACATGAAATTTCTTGGATTAATAATTGATGAAAAGCTTACATGGAAACCACAAATCGATAAGATATGTAGTATAATTTCGAGAAATATTGGCATAATCAATAAACTTAGCAACACTTTTCCTCCACACACACTACTCACCTTATACTCCACACTGGTACTTCCACATATTACTTATGGGATCGTAGCTTGGGGCAACTCTGCAAAGGCACATTTAGAGCGTATAATTTTACTCCAGAAAAAAGCATTAAGGGTCATATGTAATACCAGTTTTCGCTCTCACACGAATACTCTCTTCTATCAACACAAAATCCTCAAAATTACAGAATTACACGACCTACAGTTAGGCTTGTTTATGCACAAGTTAAAGTCGCACGAACTTCCACATGTGTTTTACTCTATGTTTACATCCAATAATAATCATCACTCTTACCCTACCAGACAGGCTAGCCACTATCACCTGCCGCGAACAAGAACCCTCTTTGCCAATAAAACTTTCACAACAACCGGACCTAAACTTTGGAATTCCCTTCCCCAAAATATTATTGAAACTCCTAATAATCATACGTTTAAAAGAAAATTAAAACAGCATCTCTTACTAACATACAAGGAAAAGCCAACCCTCCAAAAATATCCCGGATACAAGCCACACGCGGAAGATTGATCCTGATCTCCCTCCTTGCTTGTTTTATGTTTTTTAATTTTATTTTTATTTTTTTTTTAATGATTTATTCCCCTTTTTCTTACTCCCTTTCCTGATTTCATCTCTTTTCCTCTATCAACCTGTCCCTCCCCATCTGCTTCTTCATCTAGGTGAGCCTTTGTGTTTTTATTATTTAAGTTAGTCACTTAACGTATACTATGTGTAAAAAAAAAAAAAATACTAAAAACAAAACAAAAAACAACGATGAGATTTCTGAGTCATGTACATAATTATAATGTTTTTTAATTGGGAACATGCCATTTACAAGCTCCGCTTCTCTGCTAGTTCCCTTTCGTTACCTTTTCGATTATTATTATCAAGAAACAATTGAAATGTGTGTAAACCTCTCTCTGTTATAACATTTATTTTAGAAAACAATATGTAAAACCAAGTCCATATGCGTTATGTTTGAATGATGAGTTTCTTCTACAATGTAAATACTTTATATGATTTATGAACTGGTATCGAAAAAAATAAATGAATCTTGAATGATATGAATGACTTGAATCTTCAGTCACATTAAATTTAGTTTGCTTAATATGTGTATTTTACGCAATTTGTAGATTCATGGCAAGCTGTCATCACAAATCGTTGTCCGTTTTCCACTATTTTCTGGCCAGCCCGTTCAGTATCTTGAACAGGCTTCTCAGCTGGTGTGATAAATGACAGCCTAGGCATTTCCAAAACCAGTCAGTGAACCTGTATCTCTGTCTACGAATATGAATGAAAATCGCTTCTGATTCATCTCTTAATATGTATGGTACTAGCATTTCTTTGAATAGAACAACCCTTTGCTTTAAATGTACAAAACTTATTCAACTGACCATATCAACGGAGGAAGCATGGACCGTAACATTGGGGTCCACTCGTGGCTGGTGGATTTTGTACGGCTCGATGCGTTTTGCTAGCAATGCTAGGATGACGCCCTTCTTGGATTCAATGGATTTGGATTCTTCCGCCGTCGAGGGACTGAGATCATCAAGTAGCACTTGTGCTATCAAAGGGAGAGGTTGCATTTTTTCGTCGCGTACCATCTAAAAAAACATAAAAACAAAAAAACCCAGGGTAATATGTATGTATTTATGTATTCATATGTATACAGGATGACAATATCAGTTGCAGGACTGTTTTACATCTTGATTCTGGTATTAAAACCATTAGTCATGTTAGTATATCAACATCAGAAGTGTTAAAAATGGGCACATGCAATACAATAATAAAAATAACATAATAATAATAATAATGATAGCTGTTTCTTATATAGGAATGAAAGGTAACACAAAAGTATGATAAATATAACGAATTAAAAACGTAATTACAGTATTCATTCATTTTAAAGATGACAAAGATATAAAACCTTCATTAAAAACCTACATTGATTTCAAATACAATAAATAAAGGGGAAGGAAGGTGAAATTAATAAGGGCTTCTATTTATTTTAGGCAAGGTATGGTGAATAAGAAAAATCATTGCACGTGAGAAAAAAAAGTCATTACATGTAGCCTATTACGTCATCAAATATTCTATTTAAAAAGGAAGATTTTTTTTTTTTTTTTATAGATTTTAGGTATGATTTTTAATATTTACATTTAAAGCTATCGAATGATATTGCATTTTAAAGATAATTGCGGATTTTCTTCTAAACATTTGCTCCAGTATATCTAAAATGACATTAAGACAATCAGAATTCCTTGCATTAAAACCATGCGTTTCGATTTCATTACACAGTCGTAAGGGGCGAAACCATTAACACATTTATACATAAGAGCAGCTAAAAAGTAATTCTGTCCTCGTTCAATGTTCTGCCATTTCTCATCACTATCGGTGACACTAAAATTTTGTTTTCATAATCACAATTTCCAGGAATAATCCGAGCAGCTCTATTCTGTGATCTTAAAGCAGTTTTGTATTATAAAAATCTGGACAATTTCCATGTTCACGAGGTAAAAGTGGCAGTTCTGTGAACTACTGACTATTTCTACTTTTATTAGGTCTTTGCTACAAGGTGTGATAAATGTTCATGTTCGTGTTCATGAACTGTCGAAACTTACTTCCAATAATTCATTACGGAGTAATTATGGCTTTTCATTAATTCAGTTTAATCAATCATGAGTCTTATTCAAAAGCATGCCGACTTGTTAAGCAGATTCTTCAAGAAGATGGCTGAAATTGACAAATACTTCTTCTTTAACTACTACTACTACTACTACTACTATCACTCCTGCTTGATCTACTAAATATTCCATGGGCCGCCGAGCTAGGGCAAAGAGACCGAAACGGACGCCCGGGTTGACCCTAGTCCCCCCCCCCCCCAAAAAAAAAAAAAAAAAATATTGGGAGAGCAAACATATCGTTTTGCAAAACTCGGGAAATGAAACCTTCCAAACAATGAAATACAAAAGGTAATGCACGATCAGACTTCAATTTCGCCACGAGCTCGGAGCACAAATTCTCTAATTTTCTCTGCTTCATGTAATTATGGAGAAGCTGGTAATTTACAGGCTTTCAAAATTATGAAGGGTACTCTTAGGCTGTCTTGCCCCCCCCCCCCCCCATCCAAATAACGGATCGACGCCCCTGTATATCGATACTCTCGGCTACAATGAAAGCCAACTCATAGCCTTTGTTTCAATTACACATAAATTCTTAAAAGCTAAATTAAACTCAAACTGCAATATTTGAATAAATTAGGAAATACAAAAGTTGAAAATAGAAGAAAATTATAACAGATCCAAACACTTTTCAAACTATGTGAATTATACCATGGAATAGCTAGTAAAATGTAAAATGTGAGTTATTGAATTTATGATCGGGGATGCAGATTTCACAGTCATCAAAGAAAGATCTTTATAGAAAACTTTTACGGATACATTTTAATATTTAAAATATTAATATCTACATCGGTCATAATTGGAAAGATGATATTATCCTGAGAGAGCATGTGAGGTAAGTAAACATTATCCTGAGAGAGCATGTCGGGCAAGTAAACATTATCCTTAGAGAGCATATCAGGCAAGTAAACATTATCCTGAGAGAATATGGCAGGCAAGTAAATATTATCCTTAGAGAGCATGTCAAGCAAGTAAACATTATCTTTAGAGAGCATGTCAGGCAAGTAAATATTATCCTCTCTCAGGAAAATATCATCTTTCCAATTATGACAGATGTAGATATTAATATTTTTATTTGAAATTAATATAGATACATATGTACTTCTTATTGCTTTGTAAAATAAAAGAAATAATTATGTTGTTTGACAGAAATACAGATGTTTATACTTATGTTTGTTTGTTTTCAGTGGATGGCTATATGCGGTGGAGTGATGTGACTGAAGAAGCGATGGACTGAGAGAATATGAGTGAAAATGTGGTGTACTATTTTAACATAAGATTACATATGAGGTTTTTATATACCAAAATATGAAAATAATGTCCATGTTTATTTTTTCCATTTATTGGAATTAAATGAACAAAGATTTGTTTATTTTGAAAAGATAAACTGTTATAATAGAATAGCTTTACCATCAGTAAGGCTAATGCAGTTTTAAATTCTAGATATAACCAATGAATTTGTAAATTCAACTAATTTTCCTTTATATTCCAAAGTAATTTAGAAAAAGATTTTGAAAAATGTTGTATGACTATATTATGATAACAAATGATATTGGTTAATCAGCTTTAATGCAACTAGTGTTTATAATTTTAAGCATAAGTAGTGCATTCAGATTTAATCATGATATATTATATTTGATCTTTAACCTTGAAGTGATAATCCCTTTCATCAGCTCCTTGACGCTATC
>CM046838.1:2903214-3195714 GCA_025618425.1 Heliocidaris tuberculata | reverse complement strand
GATAATAATCATTACTTCAAATGTTTACAAGCGTTGAATTTTGATAACCTTGTTCAATCTAAGCTTCACCTATGCAATAATAAAAATTAAATCAATATTCAAAATCAATGAAATTCTACTTTAAAGGTACACATTTTCTAAATAACTCATGCTCTATGTGCACGTGTTTGTTAGTCACAGCTAGAAAGGGGCCGTCACAAAGCGGAGACAGCTTTTCCATGAAGAGGCTAGCAAATGTAATGTATAAAAATAAGGGGCTCGTATTCATATACTGATGTCTGTAGTTTTACACCTTCTACAAACCCTTATACGATGTAACCTTCGATTGAGACAACTACCCAGTGGGTATTTTTAAGTGTGCATTTTTTTTCTCAATGTAACTGTCCTAGGGAGCAGTAACCAGTTGTTCTAAGTGAGCATTTGACCATAGGAGTTATTTACTGGGTTGTCCAAGGTTAGATGTCCGGGTTATATATATGGGGTAGTTGTCCTAGATTTTTGACATCCCTTTTCTCTTAAAGAGATTGATAATGATAATGAACTGATCAGAATGGGCAGTTACATAAGGATATTGAAATATCATTTTGTTAAGAAATATTTTCACAAGCATATACGGAAAAAAAACGTTGAATGTCAATGAAAGGCATCATAACTTTAAACTGCATCAACAGAAAATTGAATAAATGATATCAAATAATATGTTCTGCTTACATTCTTACAGCTATCCTTTAGAAAATGAACACTTCCAGGGTCATATCCACTGCTATTCAATTCACTTGGAGGTTTAGGCCTACGTGGTTCACTTGATGTTTTGGGCTGCAATTTAAAATGACAAAAATATATTATTTTTTAAATGATTTGCATAAATTTGCTTTTAAACATGTTCCACTTTTTAACCGAAAGAAAATATCGCTTAGGTCAATATTTGTGCATCATTAATTATGTGCCAGGATCAACGGGGAAAAAGCATCATTGGTATATTATTGCTGTTATTGTACTTCTTGTTGTTCTTTTTGGTTTTTTGGTTTTTACGGCGCTGCATTCAAAATATGAATATTTACGCCATATTTACGCCCTAACCATTAACTTATTTTATATTATGCACTACAGTATTAAGTTAATATGATAGAAAACAGTGAATAAATCAGTGAATCTGAATCTGAATGGTAGCATACACATATCTTTCAAGTTAATTCATGACGTACATTTCATTTCACATATTATATTTCACGTGTCCTTTGGATTCTAGGAAAAGCCGTTTAAATCGATGAGTTAAATGTACATGTATGTTTTGTAAATTTGTATTTACTGTTCCAATATACTACACCAAAAAGTAATAGAGCGTTTAGGTAGGGTCAACCTCGAAATACATGTATTACCGTTGATGTCCAAAACTTCCTGGTTTGGAAGCATAAGTCCTTACCTGGATAATAAGAAACACAGGAAATATGTTACCATTTTGATCACATTTCATTTAATGGCTATATTTCATTTAATGGCTATACTCATTCTATAAACACCAAAATATTATATTTGGTGAAAACTCTGATCTTTTTATCTAGTTGAAACATGATTCGAAAAGTACTCTGGGATTTTTTGTTTGATAAAGAACATTATTTCCACATTACAGTGATCATTGGTATGGTTAGCTTCATTAATTTTTCAACATTCTACCGTAAGTCGTCACCTCATTCAGAGATATTTTAATCGCATGATTGATATATGTAATATATAATATATATATATATATATATATATATATATATATATATAATAAAGGATGACTCGAATGCATTGAATGCCAATTTCAAGTATATTTATTCTCCAAATTTTCGGGGGTCCTCCCCCTTCGTCAGGGAAAACGTAAAGGGCTTTACGTTTTCCCTGACGAAGGGGGAGGACCCCCGAAAATTTGGAGAATAAATATACTTGGAATTGGCATTCAATGCATTCGAGTCATCCTTTATTATTTCTTATCATATGCCAATACGTGGAACATCATGAATTTATATATATATATGTATATGTATACATGTAGGCCAATGTATTTATACAATGCGAGAAAGGAAATGAGAGAATAATGGTAGCGTAAAGCTTACACTTACACACACACACATATATATATATATATATCTATTATGTAAGTGTAAGCTTTACGCTACCATTATTCTCTCATTTCCTTTCTCGCATTGTATATACATATATAAATTATTAAAATGCTTTACTTTTAAGACGTGTAATACTTACCCTTTTTAAGTCTGTATGCTACCAGAAGTAAAAGCAATGTTAAAAATACCATGACCAAAGTGACGAAGATGGATATTAGTACTGCTGCAACAGGTGCTTTATGCTTGACGGGTGCAATAGTTGTTCCTTCTGAGGATCCTCCTGTCGGCTCTAATTTAAGAATATCATTTTAGTAAGTAAATATTCGAATTCATTTTAAGCAAGATCTTTAATTTTTCGAAACTTATTTTCAATAAACTGCTTTTGAATGAATTGAATCACCATAAACCTTTGTAGTCAGTCATTGTGTTCTCTGTTTGTTTTTTGTTTTTTTAATCTTATGAAGTTGATAATAAAGATATAATAAAACAACAGGAAGACATTCACGCGATAGTTTGCCAATATCTGTAGTTTCAGAATCTTTTCCATCTAATATTTCATTGCCACTTATAGTCAAAATCATTAAACTGTTAACAAATTTCAAAATTTGAAGCTTTGGCAATGTGAATGCGTGTGTGCCACATATTTTTTGTATTGACTGATTTCATTTCTCAAAACTTAAATTCTTCTCCATGCATAACACATATTAATAAAATACAAAAATACATGCTGGCATACATAATACAGAAATATAACGATTTACGTAAGTTTAAGATGTTTTACACAATTACAAAACATAAAAATCTTTTCCATATTAGATATTTCATAAACAAAAAGAAAACATATTCTTGTTTCAAGCGAATGTTTAATTACTCTATCAAATATGACTATAATATTATAACATAATCCTTATAAAAGTGACTTTTTTGCTTTAGATAGGACGCCCCCTGTTTTCTCTCACCGCCTCCTTTCCCTCTTAACAATTTATGGCATTAAGCCATCTCTAACTTCCTCGTCCATTAAGGCGCACCCCCCCCCCCCCCACACACACACACACACAGATAGATACAATAATCGATTATAATAGACCGAGACAACCTACCACGCATATAGTGGACGCACACTATCTTATTTACGACAACACTCTCTACATTCCTATCCCGTGCCTTGCAGACGAGAGTCACGTTTTCGCTAAATCTTGTCAGGTCCACAGACGAGGATCGGTAAGTGATCTGACTCTCATCCCAACTAATAATTGGAGGATGAGGAAACCCCGGTGCAGAACATTCCAATGATGTGATGTTTGTACCATCGACGTGACAGCTACAGCCATCTACGTCCTGCTGGGTGTCTTTGCAGTGGCTAACAGATAAATCTAAACAAACGGGACAAAAATGAGGAAAACATCTAAAGTCATTTATAACGAGGTCGTAGAAGCTCAGTCAAAAAATAAAGAAACAAAAGAGGTAAAATGGTGTCTTCAGTCAACTTGCATCTGGAAAACTACACCCTCCCCTACATGTAGATTTCAGAGATACTGTGGAGATCCCGATACCTCCGATCATTTCAACCAACGTCTCCCATAAGTTTTTATTCTAGTGTGTAAACATAAGTTGGACTCTGTTTGGAAAGTGATGTTTTAGCATCCAATAGAAATTTAAAGTTTGACTGCAAAGCGAGGACCCTGTAAATACACAGCCGTTCGCTTTTAAACAAAATGTAAAAATTAAAAGGACGCAGCGGTGTCGTATGATATTTTCAGGAAGCTTTCGAGTAAAAATCTGGAGTCATTATTGCCAGCTAATAAGCGCAATGACATTGGTCATTGTGAAAATTTCACGCAAATATGTGACGGGGACACATTCCTAATTCATATCTGTATTTTATTAGGTGGTCTGTCGTAATCGACAGATCACCTTTTATATTCGTCCGAATTTTATTTTTATTTCCCCCATTCCTTGTCCATTCGAAATCTTCAATAGTACTTTATCAATTTTCGTCAAATTTTCGTCAGTGATGTCATCCCATGAGGACATGTTCCCGTTTACATATCAAGGTCAACAGGTCATCGTGACGTCATCCAGGCGCCATTTTGTCAAATCACATTATCAATCATATCTTCATAACCAATCATCAAAAATTGTCCATATTTACATGACATTAACTTCAGGTCATGGGTCATCAGGTCATGTCGTCAAAAGTCATCCAGAGGTCATGACGCGCGCGTACGCGTGCGTCAAAATTTAAAACTGCTCAAAATCATCCAAGGATCAAACGAGAGTACGTTTCAGGTCATTTCAAGCATTTCAAAAATTTCCGTCCGTGCGCGTCCGTGCGCGCGTTATGCACGTGCGCAGCGCGTACAGAGTGTAAAAACGCCGTTTTTTTTCGCATGGTTTGTGTTCCTGACACTATTCTTGACAATTTCCAACCATTTACAGGCATTCTCGACATTCCCTAAGGCCACACGCGCGCGTCAAACTTTAAAATCTGCGCGCGCGTCAATGGGCAAAATAGTGTAAAAAGTCGTAAAAACATGCCTCTACAAAAATAACTCTAGCCCTTTAAATAGTCCGTTGACCCCCTAATTGTTTTTCATATTTGGGTAGAGGAGGAATCATAGATATAATTTCATGGGTAATTTGAGCCTTAATTATATTGCAAAGTCATCAACATGGCGTCTAAACTCAAAATTTCATTTTTTCAAAAATGACGTCATCAAATTTATGCAAATTTGACTATAACTCCTTTAATATTGGTCATTTTTCGCCCAAATTTGGATATGATGTAGCTGAGACAATTCCCTACAAGATCAGTTATCACGATTTTTCATTTTGACAAAGGCATCATGGCGTATTTTTGCGAATAAAGGAGGTATGTCAATTTTTCTCATTTTGCGTGTATTCTCTATGGGACATGACTTTTTCTCAAATCTTGATTCTACATTCCCGTCTTCTTTGAGCAGTATCTTTGTAATTTCTGCTCGATTTTCTTCCAAATTTTAATATGTTATAGGTGAGACTATAAGCTTTCACCAGTGTGCCCTCCAATTTTTGATCAGATGTCGGAATCATGCCCATTTTTTCACTACAAAATGTGATTTCAGAATCCCGTATTTCGTTTACGTGTTATCTCTATTGGAAATATTTTGGTCCATTGGTAAAGCACTTGCCTTCCATTCCGGCGACCCCCGGATCGATTCCCGGTGGGACCATTTTTTTTTTTTTTTTTTTTTTTTTCACTTTTTTTTTTTTTGGGGGGGGGGGGCCTTTCATTTTACCATCTTCTTCGTCTATTATAACATAAACCATCACAAACAATGTAATAAACTGCCTAATTTTGCGTGTTATGTCTATTGGAAAGTAGTGTGCAGTAGTTTGTGTACAATCTCATTCCCTGTCGTGTATTAAAGCTAAGGGGATAATCTCCCACATGTCCTGCAATATCAAATCGTCCAGTTCGTTATCCCGATTTCTCCAAATCGGCTCAGTCAATTTTCTTCATATTTTCGTCAGTCATCAGTCCTAATAAGGTCAAGTTCCCACATCTTTTTCAAGGTCATCAGGTTATTGTGACGTCATGCAGGCGCCATTTTGTGAAAATCAACTTATGGTCATATGTTCATAACGAAATGTCATTTCTCATTCATATTTGGCATGATTGAAGCTGATATCAATCCGGTCAATCCCAGAGATTTAGACGCGCGCGTGCGCACACGTTCGCTCGTCAGTGCCCCCGCAAATATGAAAGATGACACCCCCAATAACTCCCAAAAGAGGACGTAAATCTTTCTGAATTTTGCCTCGTCCATCACATTTCGACCAAATATTATGCACACCAAAAATCAGATTCAGAGCTCAATTCTTTTTTTTTTTTTTTTTTTTTTTTTTTTTTTTAAGTGTAGACGTCGTTTTCTTGTCCATCTTTTCCTTAATTTCTCGTCCATCCTGCCTTCAAGAACAAAACCAATGGTGGAAACTTGTAGGAAATGCATGTCCATTTTACTTCCAACTCAAAGATTCGTTAAAAATCTCCCATTTTTTCACCCAATGCCAGATGAAAAAACGGAAAATCTCATACTAATTAACCGAAAACCACCCAACACCACCTTTTTTTTGCAGGGCTGATTACTTAAAAACGGAATCTTGAATCTTTATGAAAGTTGGCACAGACATGAGTGTTGGTAGGAGAATTATGCTGTGAAAACAACAAGGTCATGATGTAATTATAACTTTATCCAGGTGCCATTTTCTGAAAATCAACTTATTGTCATGTATGGTCATGTATGTTCATAACGAAATGTCATTTCTCTTTCATATTTCGGATGGTCAATTTCACTGTCATATATAAGGCCATCTTATCATTGTCGTCAACCCTATCATGATCACTATGTTGCCCAATCATCATATCTTACATAAGAATTCACCAGTTCAAGACAGACCACCTAATTCGTCTTCAGTGACGAATTAAATTTCTAGTTTCTATTATATTCTTAACCAGGGGCTGGGGAGCATTTTTGAAAGTGGGGTGGGGGGGGGGGGGGGCTGATTCGATTTCACTTGAATAATGACAATTTCGAACCCTTTTTCGGGGATTTTATGAAACGTGTCCACGCAAAAAAAATGGGCCGGTTCAGCAGCCCATGTTAACAACATCATCACTTTAACTCCATACCTATCACGTACAACTGCATTATATCACTTTCTTCGGTTGAGAGGGATTGACGGACAACTTTACAGGAATAGTTTCCAGCGTCGCTGTCCTCTGCATCTGGAATGACAAGAGACGTGGTGTCGATGACCCAGTACTTTCCTTCGGCATTCTTCCCATTGCTCGTTACGGAATAAACGGTCTTCCCATCTTTCCTCCAGTACAGAAACTGCAGATCAGAGTCCAGGTTTTCAATTTGACATGGGAGAGTTATGTTCTTCCCAAGTAAAGTGGCTGTAACTGGTTGAAAATAAACCAGAATTTGCATATTCTCCATACGATAAACTTACAGCTACACAATTATAGTCAAGAGAAACAAGGGCATGACTTCTCTTTATCATTTGTTTTAAGTAATGTTAGCTCATATCATAAACCATTAATGCACATCTATCAAACAGCAGGTATCTTCTTATGAAAACAGCGCTCTTTGAAATGTCCCTTTATTATCTGATTACGAATTGAATAATATTCTTTTATTCACAGTGAGTAAAAATGCACAATTGTTTTTAAAATGACCCGCCTTTTTATTGGCTAAGTCCGAAAGGGTGGTAGCGTCGCGTCGCTTCGCGTTGACGTCAACGCCACCATTCGTTCAAAGCCCAGCCCCCCCCCCCCCCCCCCACCCCCGGTTTGACCGAAAGGGTGCGTTGGGAGCGTCGCGTCGCTTCGCGTTGACTGGAACGCCACCATTCGTCCAAAGCACCCCTGGTTTTGCCGAAAGGGTGCGTTGACTTTTTCTAAATATTGTTATTATCATTATCGTTATCCGGGGCGGATCCAGGAGTTTGTAAAGGGGGGGGGGGCACAGAAATGCAGGGCTGTCATCAGGGGCGGATACAGGATTTCAGGATTTTGTAAAAGGGGAGGAAGGGCACGGAGATGCAGGGCTGTCCCCGATTATTATCATTAATCAGGGGCGGATCCAGGATTTTGTAAAGGGGGGGGGGGCACAGATATATTATGTAGGGTTGTCAACTTTGGAGGGAGATCCGTACTTTAAATCGCCCAGTGGGGAGGGGGAATGCAAGTTTTTTTTTTCGCCAGCCCTCCAAAAGTCGCTCAGTGGAGGGGGGAGGGGGGTATCAGATTTTATGGGATCCACTTTTCCTCCCATAATTCTCTGACAAGCAATAAAAAGGGTTATCAGTTCTAAAGGGGGGGGGGGGGCACAGAGCATGCTTTTCTTTCAAAAGGAGGGGGGCACGGGCCGGGATCCGTAAATCTACCACTGTCATGTTAGAAAAAGTCCAAACGCACCCGCCGCTGATGACAGCCCTGCATTTCTGTACCCCCCCCCTCCCTTTTATAACATCCTGGATCCGCTCCTGATGACAGCCCTGCGTTTCTGTACCCCCCCCCCCTTTTTTTACAAAATCCTGGATCCGCCCCTGATGCCAGCCCTGCATTTCTGGGCCCCCCCCCCCCCCCCCCCATTACGAAATCCTGGATCCGCCCCTGATAATAATAATAATAATAATAATAACAACAATATATAGGGGGAAAAAAAAGTCAACGCACCCTTTCGGCAAAACCGGGGTGCTTTGGACGAATGGTGGCGTTTGCGTCAACACGACGCGACGCTACGCACCCTTTCGGACTAAGCCATGAAAAACTAGGGAAAACAATGAAAATCACTGGACAAATTGGCCACTCAATCATGAGTTTGTGATGTCATTGGTAACTCAAAAAATATTTTGTTTATATTGATAAGACAATTTCCCAATTTTTGTCCAAGAACATGACTTTCACATAACTTGAACCAAATTATATCTGTAGTTATAAAGTTTCTGCATGTATAAACCTTTACAAAATATTTCACGAACCCAAAAATATTGAAAGTGTTTTTAAAATATTACATTTTTTTATGCATATTGTATTTTTTTTAAATCATATTTTCATGATTTTTACAGAAAAAATATTAACTCTGTATTAGTGTATATATGCAAAAACATATTACCATAAATAAAAGTTGGTTCAAGTCATGAGGAAATCACATTCTTGGACAAAAATGAAAAATTTGTGTTATGAATATAAACAAAATAATTGTTGATTTGTGACCCAATGACGTCACTAACTCATGACTGAGTTGCCACTTTGTCTAGTGATTTTCATTGTTTCCCTAGTTTTGCATGACACTAAAAAATTCATAACTTTTTTTTTAGTTGTCCGATTTTCCACAAACTTTTTTTAATCTGTAGGTCTGATTTTTCTGCTTCAATTAAAACCAAGTAATTTTTGGACTAGACTTCCCCTTTAACGCACTCCATTCTGATTTGTTATTAGACTATTGTTAGCTGTTCCTATAAAGTGATAACCAATAAAAATGTTTTAATAGCATTACAAGCAATAACGGAAACTAGTACGTCCGAAAACAGGATGAACATAATTTCACTTGGCAGCGCATACATATTACTGTTAACATTCCTAATACAAACTATATGGATGAATAAATATCAGTTAAAGTACTCGGGGGCAGCTAAAACACATTTTTTGCAGTCCCCAGCGAGAGAGTTCAGATGATATTTTGTCAGGGTTGTTTTGATTTTTACCTTGTGATGCATTAGAGCTTGAAGCATTGATCAAGACACAGAGGACGATCAAAGCATAACGGTAACCCATCTTTGTAGACAAACACCTGTAAAAACAATAAGCGAGGGTTCAGTAATTATGAAGTTTTATGATGATTCATATTGCACTCCTTAGAGACAATTTCATATGAAGATCGGACCAGACCTCACCAATAAGATACACGAGCATACTCACATGTACGCACAATACAGCAAGGTGTACCTTTAATTGAAAATCTCGTAATTATTCTTAACGCTATCGGTGAGGTCTGACCAGCCCTTAAATATTAGACATTTTCGTGAATTTACATGCTAACTATGACAGTGGTGATAGTAGAAGGAGGAGAAGGGGGAGGGGGAGGTGCCTGAGGAGGAGGATGAGGAGAAGTGATTTGTAATAGGAGGAGGAATGGAAGTGTTCGTAAGAGTAGAAGTAGGAGGAGGAGTAGTAGTAGTAGCAGTAGTAGTAGTAATAATAATTATTGTAAAAAGAAAATTTGTAGTAGTAATAGAAGTTGCTGTTGCTGTTTTTGTAAAGTTACAGTAGTAGTCAGGCGCGCCGGAAGCAGTTTGGGATTGGGGGGGGGGGGGGGGGCAAACATTCAAGGGGGCTCACTTTTCAAGGGCTCATGTCTTCTCACCCCTAAAAAACACACACGCTTTAATTCCCACCCTCTCACAACAATACAGATCCTATTGCTAAATCAAAATTTTACTCCAAAATTCTCTGAAAAGCATTTTTGGGGTGTATTTTTACTCGAAAATTTTCTGACAAGCAAAAAAAAAGAAAGAAAAAAAAAAAAAAAAAAAAAGGTTATCAGCATTTTGGGGGTGTATTTTTACTGGAAAATTCTCTGACAAGCAAAAAAAAAAAAACACCGGAATTATGCTAAAATTCTGCTAAATTTTGTCAAATTATGCTAAAGCGGTCAAAATTCTGACAGAAAGCAGAATCCTGCCAACTCTGGCAACCTTGCGTCTAATACAAAACCTCCACTACGTTTCAGTTTAAAATTTGAATGCTTTATCTGTCTTCAGTGATCTCCATGAATACGAAAAATGAATACAAAGGCCTACAATTACGTAATAAAGCAATCAAGCTTTTAATATACACACGATTTTTACTCCTTTACTGATTTTTTTTTTATGGGGGGGCGAAAATGCATTTTGCCCCCCCCCCCCCACTTCCGGCGCCTATGGTAGTAGCAGTAGTGGTGGTGGTGGTTGTAGTAGAAGTAGTAGTAGTAGTACTTTAGTAGTGGTGGTGGTTGTACATGTAGTAGAAGAAGTAGTAGTATAGTATACAAATATTGACTGCTCATGAGAATGATGGTGGAAATTATCACTCCCAAGGTGGTGTTCATTCCGGCCCTTCTATCACCCCCCGAGGCGAAGCCGAGGGGGTGATAGAAGGGCCGGTATGAACACTACCGAGGGAGTGATAATTTCCACCACCATCCGATTACAGAGCAGTCCATATTTGTTTTATATACCTCATCCGTTTCATTGATTCATGAATAGGTCTATCTGTAGGTCTATCTCTAACAAATGTTGAATTCTTACGCGCTGCGCGTATATTGATTAACGTAGTCGTAGCCTATAGCAACTCCCGAAAGCGCTCTTAAAACCTGAACCAAATTTGTGTACGTACGAGGGAGTATAGGCCCGATTTCCTTTACACTAAACCACAGCATCACATTCATGGACAGTGGGTGAGATTGGTTTCTCCCATGTGCTGTGCTCATGTGATTTAGAATTTCCTGCATTACCAGCACGATGGTTCAGCTACTTCATGGAAGAGAAAACTGATGTATAAAACTCAGGGGCGGATCCAGGATTTCGTATAAGGGGGGGGAGGGGGCACACAAATGCAGGATTGTCAACTTTGGGAAACTGCTTGGAGGGAGACCCATATTTTTGGGGTCTCGCCAGCCCTCCAAAAGTCGCTTAGTGGGGGGGGGGGGGGGTTATGGGGTCCAGTTCCCCTCCATAATTCTCTGACAAGCAACAACAGCAAAAAAAAAAGAAAAAAAAAAGGGGGGGTTCTGGTCGAAAAAGGGGGGGGCACAATCGCAAATAGGAGGGGCACAATGCATTGTTTTCTCTCAAAACTTACCTTGTATGGCATATATATGACTGTAGATGTACACTCATACAACTTACGATGTTATCTCAAGTTCTGTGATAACTCCTTGGTTACCTTAAGATAGGTAGATGTATAGATTACCCCGCTGTATATTGAACTGGTTGTGTTACCTCATCCAAAGTCAAACAGTGATAAAGAGAACGATGACATGAAATTATTTTTAAAATATGGCAAAAGACCTCTCCATATTATTGGCTGAATTGCACTTATAATCTAGTAACTTTATTGTCTATACAGCCCCTCAGCAGCAGGCGCGAAACCAAACAATAGAATGACGTAATGCTTGGGAAATCCCGTTTGCCTAGTCTGCGAACACAGACTTTGTTAATATCATGTTGAATATTTCAGGTGGCTTAAATAGGTTTTACCAAGGAGCTGAATGGTTCGATTTCGCTCATAAATAACAGAAAGGAGGCACATAAAATGAAACCAATACAGAGAGACTTAAGATTACGTAAAACCTTTCAAAAGGTATGTTGTACCTGAATGAGTATGTTTTGCCAATAGTCATTTTGACTTCTATAAACCTCCGAACCAAAAATGTCAATAAATTTGTTAGACAAAATGAATAATTGTGTTCATTAAGTGAACTGATATAAAAGATGTTTATGAATGGTTACATGGTAATGACGAAATGATAGGGTGGACACGAAGCCACTTATCTCTAGAACGCCTAGATTGATCAGTGCACGAAAAACACGAAGGCGTATTAACGAGTGCAAAGACTATCTTCATGGTATATGAATTGACAAGGGGAATCCCAGGGCTGCTTGGCTGGGAATCCCAGAACGCTCGTTGATTGCGCAATGCATGAATGTCAGTCAGGTGAATGAGTTTCGAGCTTCTCCTCTGTTATTGTTGTGGTACATGATAGTGAATTGCTTTTTCGTATAGATATATCGCTAAAGACCTTTTCATCGATATCATTATTCTTTATCGAAGTGTTCTGCGTTAGCATTACCATTTCTTCATCCGCAAGCAACTAAATGGGCATTTGTGGAAGAGTAAATGCAAAATAAACGAAAGCAAAATTTACAAATTCAAAATCTTGCGGTAAACATGTTCATGGTAGTAAAATTGGCTTTTACTATACAATCGGGTCGCGGCGCTTTAATCCCTTTTCTTGTCTTCTCTCTTTCCTAATGTTAATCCTTATATTTATTCTTTTCATCCTATCTTTTTTTTTTTTTTTTTTTTGCTTTCCATCTTTACTTTTGTTATGTTATTCTTTGATTCCTTTTATCATCTTGTCTTCCCTCTATCCTTATACTCTTTATATTTATTCTTTTTATCTTTTTTGTAGCGTTCCATCTTCAATTTCGTGCACAGCACATGCAAGGTACGGGGTTCGAATCCCACCACGACACTAACGTCCTTTGGCAAGACACTAATTTACATTTGCCACTCTCCACCCAGGTGTAAATGGGTACCTGATATGCATGAGCGCTAGTTACTTTGGCGGCTCGGCTATATTATATGAGCGCTATATATATATATAAGTGGCCATTATTATTATTATTATTTTATCTTCCACTTCATTCCCCATTTTTATATGTATCCTTTTATCATTTCTCTCTATATCTCTCATTCCTTGCTTTTATCCTTTTATCAGTCATCTTTCCTCCCTTCCTCTCTTTATGATATTCTTTGTTTCTTTTTATCATTTTCTCCCCCACCTTCCTCACGTTTGTCTTCTCTCATTTCTCTATCTATCCTTCGTTATGTTATACCTTTTTTAATCATATCATTTCTCTCTCTATCTTTCATGATAAAATTATTCTTTTTTTAAAATCATTTTCTGCTTTCCATCTATACTTACTTTCCTTAAGCCATTCTTTGTTTTTATCACTTTTTCTTTTCATCTTACCTTTCGTTACGTTATTCATTTATTCAAATTATCATCTTCTCTCCTTTCTTTCCTTATGTTACTCTTAATATCTTTATCTTTCTATCATTTATGTCTCTATCTTTTTTTAAATTTATTCTTTATTTTTATCCACTCATTTTATTCTCTCCAACTTCCTTTTATTATTTGTTTCCTTTCATCATCTTTTCTTCCATCTTTCCTACCCTTCTATCCTCTCTCTATCGTTCATGTTTTTCTTTGCATTATCCTTCTATTGTTTTCTTTCTTCCCTTATTTGTCGTTTTTATCCTGAAAACGGAAAAATCATACTGAGATGGACACGTTTTCAATTCGTCCCCTTGAAGACACCATACAATGTAATGTTCGAAATTTCTACCGCGCCGCGCCGAGCTGCGACCCGACTGTTTAGTAAAAGCCGTAAAATATGACAACAACTGATATAAGATAGAGAGAGCATGTATTAATGTATAATCGATTGGTCTATTTTGGAAGTCGAAAAGTCGATCGCTTCATAGGAACCCCTATGAGCAGGGGCCTGTAGTGTCGCTTCCCGTTGAATGAATTGTAGAGTGTATTATCAACTGTCCTTCACCGAAAAAAATAAATAAGCAAATGACTACCCCCCCCCCCCCCAGCTTAAAAGTCTGTTTTATTAAATACATCATTACTAAAGATCTTATGGTATTGCTTTGTGGTCTGAATCGGTTATGATAATTGACAATCAACTTCTTTTTGTTGATAATCTTTTTCATTCGAAGAAAAGTAAAGTAACATACCAATATGCAAAATATTGATAAGAAGCAGGTGCATCAACCTATTCGGGAATATGGCAGGATTGTTGTACAAATTATCATGATATACAAGAAAAAACAAAAGACAGTCATGAATATGCGGTAATGGGAAAGAAATGTTATGACAATATATTGTCATTTTGATGACTGATGACAGTATAATATATACAATATAATGACAATAGGATAATAGTAATATGCACTGTATATATACCGTATTGATATAATAGGACAATTATGTGAAAAACGTTGTTATGGTATATACTTGATCGGGGGGGGGGGGGGGGGGTGTTTCATAAAGCTGTTCGTAAAGTTACGCATGACTTTACGAACGACTTACATATGACAAGCCAAATGGGATGCTCAATCATTTTTAACTGCATCAACTAAAGTTGAACTGTGCAGATGTAGATTGACATTCTTATTATAACAAACATTTTGAATGCAAAGTATATTTTTTTGCAATAATTTAGTTGAGGTTATTGGAAATACAGTCACACTTTGTTAAAAAATCAGGAAAAACTTTGGGCATCCTATCTGGCACTTCATATTCAAGTCGTTCGTAAAGTCATGCGTAACTTTACGAACAGCTTTATGAAACACCCCCCAGGTCTGAACGTGGGTACGGATGATACATTTAGTCTGTAACTCTGTTGTTATCGTTTAATCGGTTCGTTTATTGCCAGTAATAAGATTTATTAATGTCGTCAGCATAAGGAGTAGTGATGACTTTTGTTCATTCTAGATCGTAACCATATCTTTGTTTTAACGCATCGAGATGTTCAAGGGTTGTGTTAAAACAGGCAAGAAAAATAACGAAAGAGAGGGGGTCCCCATACAGCCTTGGAAAACACCTTTTCCTGAAATCAAATTGGTTAGATGTCCGTGCTGGACCGGATACTGAACCCTGAAGCCTTCCGTACAAATTCAGTAAGCATGATAAGTAGCCAGGGGCGTCGCTAGAACATTTTGAATAGAGGGGTGTGACACCGAAATTTGAGGACAAATTTTTTGGGTGTGACACCCAACTTTGCCGACAAAAATGCTGCACCTTAATAATCCCCCCCCCCCCCCCACACACACACACAAATAATACTAAAAGAAAATCGCACATGTAGAGATCTTGAACACAAGGGCCCATTTTCGTAAGGGGGGCTGACGCCTTTTGCCCGAATATCAACTTTTTAATTTCTAAATTTTTTGCGAGCAAGCGAGGCGAACGAGCCAATTTTTTTCAAAAGCTTTTCGTAGTGAAAATGTACAGAAGTTACATACCGAAGTTACATTGTAATCTGGGAACCTCGCAGCCCAAATATGTGGATATTCTGGCACCTCGTTGCCCGAATATGAAGTAGCGGTTGCCCGAATATCGGAACTTTAAAAAAATACTCGGGGGGTGCAGCCCAATGCCGAAAGGTGACGCCTTTTGCACGAATATCAGCTTTTGAATTTTTTAATTTTTGAGAGCAAGCGAGGCGAGCGAGCCAATTTTGTTTTTTACTTTTCGTAGTGAAAATGTACAAGTGTTACATACAGAAGCTACATAATTATCCGGGAACTTCGCTCCCCAAATATGTGGATATTCTGGCACCTCTCTGCCAGAATTTGAAGTGGTGGTTGCCCGAATATTGGAACTTTAAAAAATCTCGGGGGTGAGGGGTGCTTCATCCCATTGCCGAAGGGGGACGTGTTTTGCCCGAGTATTAACTTTCCAGTGTTTTAGCTATCGAGCGAAGCGAGGGGGCAAAAAAATGCCCAGTTTTGCCCAGTTTTCCCCTCGTTTTCCTTCCTTCCCTTCTTTTATTCGTTTATGTTTTCCTTTCCTTTCCTTTTCTCCTTTCCCTTTTCTCTTTCCTCTACCCTCTCCCTGTTTTCCCTTTCCCCCTTTTTTTTTGCCGATAGAGGTGGCGCATTTGCCGAAAGCAATTTTGAATGGGGGGAGGGTGACACCCCATCCCCCCCCCCCTTTAGCGACGCCGCTGTAAGTATCAGTGTTATGTGGAACATGGTAACGGTTCAGGGAATGCGATAAGAAATCATTGGTGATTCGGGCAAATTTACAATTACATGATACTGTAATATTAGTGTAAAATCAATCATTCATTTATACTCCCAACTTGTTCACCCATTTATCAGAAATGAAAGACAAGTTTTAGTCCAGTCATGACTTTTCTGCAACTGTTGTTTTATTTGGGATGCGAAAACGTAAGTAAAACACACGGTTATTATACAGTAGCAAAAGTAATCTGTCGAACCTTTCCTTGGCCTTAGCAGTGGCGAAACAGGGACCCCAAAATGAGGGGCACTGACATCAAGAGGGGGTGGGGCGCTACTCGATAGATGAAATTTAAGTCGTGTCGATCCTTCTCTCTCTCTCTCTCTCTCTCCCTCTCTTCCAGACTTTTGTCTCTATTTTTTCTCCTCTCTGTTTTATTAATTTCCCCCTATTTTTTCGCCATTCGATCCCCCCCACGTAGCTACGCCAATGCTTGAGCATGATCAGATTAACACAGTAATACTTGAAAAACAATAAAAGGTTTACACATGTAAATAACTGAGGTCGCGGAGATACCTTGGATGGACACGATATACTTTGTTTTAATTTATGATAAATTTCTTGCTGATTCGATATCAACCATCAACTTTTACTTCAGATATATTTAACATACTACCATGACTTTCCGTTTGTGTATAAATCATTGTCAACTCTTCTAATACGTTCAAATGTAAGTCCAAGTGAAATTAAAGCTCATTTCCCCCTTAACAACAAGAACACACAATAGGTACATATGAATGAATCAGGCGAACAAATGAAAAACTTACAAACAAATGCCATCAGCAATTATGATGATACTGTCGATATAAAGCAACTGAAACAGACATGTGTTAGGTATAATCGAATATAATGATACACTTCATAATTACTGAGGGAGCCGACGGGACGACAATAAAAAGTCTTACGTGCATGACACCCAACATATTATAGAGAGTTAAATGTTAAGCCTTATATGTTTGGTATAACAACATATCTCTTCTTTTCACTAAACAGAAGATGAAATAGGGGTAATTTGCAAGGTAAACCATTAGAAATTAAAAACATACAGTTTATGATTAAATTCTTTCTCAGAGGCAATGTCAATCTTTGTAGACAGCTAAAATGGTGATGTATAATGAATAGAATATGAAAGTATTTGAAAATGGCGTTGAAAAGAGACATACTGAAGCTTTTCGTCTTGCACTCGTCAGAGCATTTGAGGGAAAATTTAACGAAGCCCATCACCAAACTATTCGCAAACACAAATAGGTTAAACACACACACCCACACACACGCCTACACACACATACACACACACATACAAATATATAATATTTATTGCTCTGCGTAGACATTGAGCACTTTACGCTAAGACAGACCAAACCAGATATACATGCTCCTAATTACCGGTTGAGCACTCTCGCCTATCTGCACAGGAACGACGAAATGGAACATCCCACACGTGTTAGTCTCGATTACTCGGCGAAGAACATCCCCATACCACCACCAAATACGTTCAAAAAAAGACTTATTGAGAAGGTTGAAAGCGTCATCAAACGCATGAGATGGAAAACCCTCTTTTTCCTGAATCTCCAAGATCAGGGTAACCATGACGACCATAGCAGCTAAACTCTAAATCGACGACCGAATGGAGCAGATGGCAAAGAAGCAGTCATTCATAACATTAAAAGACCATAAGGATAATTTCGAGAACAACCTGCCCTGCAGACTCCTCAACCCGGCCAAGAGTGAAACAGGCATTGTTAGCAAAGCCATGCTAGAGATCATCAACAATGTAGTTAGATCGGCGACAGGAGTGAACCAGTGGAGGAACTCAACGGCTGTGGTTGACTGGTTCAAAAGCATCAAAGAAAAGGACAAACACACCTTCATGAGCTTTGACATAGTTGATTTCTACCCGTCAATATCGGAAGACCTGCTCAAGAAAGCACTGGCCTTTACTAAGGAGTATACACCTATCTCCAGACGAGACACCGAGATCATCATGCACTCGAGGAAATCCCTGCTGTTTGATAAAGGCAAACCATGGAGGAAGAAAAATAGCAACGGTCTTTTCGATGTTACGATGGGCAGTTTTGATGGAGCCGAGATCTGCGAGTTGGTCGGCCTATATACTTTGAGTATCCTATCAAAAGACTATGGCAAAGATGGAATCGGATTGTACAGAGACGACGGCCTGGCGGTCTTCAAGAACACCTCCGGAAGCAGAGCAGACCGAATCAGGAAAAGCATGACTAGAACATTCCAAGAGCTCGGCCTAAAAAAACACACGATCGCTTGCAACCTCAAAGTCTGCAACTTCCTGGATGTTACCTTCAACCTGAATGATGGTAGATACTATCCATACAGGAAACCTAACGACCGCACAATGTACATCCACAAGCTATCCAACCACCCACCACCCATCATTAAGAACCTCCCAGCCGCGATTAGCGGGCGAATATCAGACATTTCATGCGACGAAGAGACTTTCAACAAAGCCGCCCCTGCCTACAACGACGCCCTAAGAGCCAGCGGATTTGATGAAGGCCTCACCTTCTCAAAGGATCGCCCGGCAGCTAGAAGACAAAACCGGAAACGAAACATCATCTGGTTTAACCCCCCCCCCCCCCCCCCCCCATTCAGCAAAAACGTGGTATCCAACATCGGCAGATCGTTCCTGAGGCGTGTTGATAGGCACTTCCCGAGAAAATCAAAACTGAACAAAATATTTAATAGAAACACGCTAAAAATCAGCTACAGTTGCATGCCCAGTGTCGCTAGCATCCTTAGGGCGCACAACAAGCAGACTTCAACCAAGGATGACCAAACCAACCTGAAAACCTGCAACTGCCGCAAAAAAGACCAATGTTCCCTTCAAGGAAATTGCCAGGCCAACAGCATTGTCTACAGCGCCAAAGTCTCTGGACCGGAAAGTCCGAAGCAGTACATAGGACTGACCGAGCCCCCGTTCAAGCTGAGGTACAGCAACCACCTACAATCCTTCCGGCACGAAAACACAAAAACAGCACAGAACTTTCTAAATACATCTGGCAACTCAAACAGCAAAGCGCCCCATTCACCATCGATTGGTCGATCTCCAGCAAGGCAACCTGTGCCTGACCGAGAAGCTTGCCATCGTCAGCGCCGGGAAGCAGACACTCCTGAACAAAAGACCAGAACTTGTCTCCAAATGCCGTCATGAAAATAAATTTTATCTCTGTAACTTCAAAAAAGACTATACTTAAACACCCATATATTAAATGAACTGGCGCCTTGGAGGAGACTATTGTGTAATGTGTACCTAAACCAAAGACTTTTAATAGTATCAAGACAGATTACTCTCACCTACTTCCGTAGTACATTCGGCAAACGTAAATTGCTGTGTTAAAATAGACTCGGAAAAATACGTTCGCCATAGGTATAACACGTGAAAAGATGTCTCATTTTTTCTTGATATTTCATATCTTACTCTATCTTTTTAAAGTCTGATTTTTACATGAGAGAAAGGATGGATAGTTCAAAAAACATTTATTGAACCTTTATAATCAATAAATGCCACTATGATTCCCCGGGATCATGCCTGCTTTTTGACATAATCATCTGCCATAGGGTTAACACGTGAAAACATGGATTTTAAGAATGATTATAGTTCCTCTGGTATTTCCTTGAATTTCATGTAAATGTGGCTTACATGTAATTTGAGACTCTGAACAAGATTAATGATGGCTCAAAAAGTGGAAGGGACCCCACATAAATCCCCGGGAATATGTATGCTTTTGGCCTTCCAGCTCCCATAGGTTAACACGCAAAAACAGGGATTTTTGAATGATTATAATTCCCCCAGAATTAGATTAAAATTTTGAAAAATGTGACTTAAATAAAATTTAAAACTCTGAAAATGTATGATTAAGTCTCAACTAGTCGAACAGACCCCGCATAAATCCCCGGGAATATGCATGCTTTTGACCCCCCAAAAATCTCGCCTGCCATAGGTTTACACGCGAAAACAAGGAATTTTAGGATGATTATAATTCCCATAGTTTTTATTTGAAAATATAAAAACTGTGATTTACATGTAATTTGAGGCTTTGAACAAGCTTACTGAAGGCTCAAAAGATTGAAAAGACCCCACATAAATCCCGGGGAATATGCATGCTTTTGACCAAAACAGTCTCGCCTGCCATAGGTTTATACGCGAAAACAAGGAATATTAGGATGATTATAATTCCCATAGTTTTTATTTGAAAATATAAAAACTGTGATTTACATGAAATTTAAAGCTCTGAAAATGTATAATTAAGGCTCAATGAGTCTAGTAAACCCCCCATAAATCCCCGGGAATATGCATGCTTTTGGCCTTCCAGCTCCTATAGGTAAACACATGAAAAGAGGGATTTTGAAAGTATTTTAATTCCCCTAGTATTTATTTGAAATTATGAAAAATGTAATTTACATGAAATTTAAAGCTCTGAAAGTGTATAATTAAGGCTCAATGAGTCCAGTAAACCCCCATAAATCCCCGGGAATATGCATGCTTTTGGCCTTCCAGCTCCCATAGGTTAACACATGAAAAGAGGGATTTTGAAATGACTTTAATTCCCCTAGTATTTATTTGAAATTATGAAAAATGTAATTTACATGAAATTTAAAGCTCTGAAAGTGTATAATTAGGGCTCGATGAGTCATTTAAACCCCGCATAAATCCCCGGGAATATGCATGCTTTTGACCCCCCCCCCCAAAAAAAAAAAAAAAAAAAAATTGTCATATAACACGTGAAACCGTTTGTTGTTATTGATGACGTAATGTGGGCGTGTAGTATCGATCACGTGAGATCACGACATCCAATGAGATCGTGCGCTAGCAGACGACCATGTAGCAGACGTACGTCCGCCCGCCCAGGGGCCCAGCCTAGCCGGTATTAGAAGAAACTCTCACTAAATTCCACTTCACTATTATATTTCTAATGTACCAGCGGCAAAATTCAATGTATTAAATTCATAATTTCATATAATCAATGTTCTACCACCGAATTACGCTCAGCCAAAATGACTGATGTGAGATCATGCAATCACGAAATAGCTGAGCTGAATAGCGACCGACAAGATGTCTAGCTCTAGCTAGGCTAGGACTACCCTTCTGCGATCCCGATCGAGGTGGTGACATTGCCGATGGAACTCTGTCAGTTTGTCAAATGAAAGGTGTTCTCCTCAAACTTCGCTCATCAAAGTTTTTTACTTGCTGATCGTCGTTTACTTTGACTTCAGCCAACGATACCAACAATGTAGTGGGAGGGGGCTTCTGAACCCTACTATGGATATGAGCCTGACACTGACAGTCCATGACAGGGGCGAATGCAGGATGTAGTAAAAAAAAAAGGGGGGCACAAATGCAGGGCTGTCAACTTTTTGGAACTGCTAGAAGGGAGATTCGTATTTTTTTCTTCTCACCATTCCTCCAAAAGTTGCTCCGTGGGGGGGGGGGGGGGGGGGGGGGGGGGAGGATAATTTTTTTCGCCAGTCCTCGAAAAGTTGCTCAGTTGGGGGGGGGGGGGGGAGGGAGAGGGGTGAAAAGATTTTTTTTTTCCTCGCCGGCCCTCCAAAACAATTTTTTTTAAAAGGGCCCGGGGGACAATGATGTATGACTTTCTTTTAAAAAGGGCAGGGGCATGGGCCGGGATTGTGCCCCCCCCCCCCTAAATCCGCCACTCGTCCATGCCCGGACTGTCACGTCAGTCTTGCGGGGTGGGCACTTTTACAAGTTTTCTCGGAGGGTTAATAGACCAACATTGTTAGCCTCGTAGGCTCCTAAACTAATGGTGCTCTATCCGGTTTTATTTACATTTTAGGCCAGAGTCCGTGTATACCTGTAGTTTGTAGTTCAAAAGAATGTAATTCCTATTCCAGGGGCGGATCCAGGATTTTGTAGAGGAGGGGGTACAGAGCCGAAAAGTACACAATTAAAGAGGCAATTTCTTTATTGTGTACTTAAGGTATGCCAGTTGGGTTCCAAAAAGGGGGCGCGGTCGATTCGCCCCCCCCCCCCCCCGGATCAGCGCCTGCTATTCTGTTATGGATGTGAAGAATGAGATTGCATGGTGTTGGTGGTCGATCTCATTAAATTGAACCATTGAAGGAAAAAAAAAAACAAGAGATCATTATTTTGTCTTCATTTCTATTGGAGTCATTTTTATAGATCGGTTGTAAGAGAGAATAAGAAAATAAGAGATTAGAAAATGAAAGCCTGTGAGAGGGGGAGGGAAGGGAGAAAGAGAGAGAAAGAGAGAGAGAGAGAGAGAGAGAGAGAGACAGCGAAAGGGGGATGGGGCAAAAGGAATGGGATATTCCTACAAAGACAAAATAGGACTGGTAATAAATAAATTATATCATCAGCTGCTATTGTTGGTTACTAGTTAATTCAATTCAAAATAGCCCTTTACTGTTTTCTTCGCCTGTCGTCTCAAACTGCTACAGCAGAATATTACAAATAACTTACTGTAAATTATTTATATTGGTGGAATATCCAGGAATGCAGGGGGGGGGGGCTCACACCTGACGAACAAAAATTCATCACATGCTGTCTAATCTGAATTTTCAGACAAGCAAGGAAAAATAAAAGTCACATTTTCATGTTCTTTCTGTGCCGGGAGGGGGGGGGGGCACACAACTCCTTGCATTCGATGTGTAACTATAAGATATGTCAGATTTGGTTTTGGCTGGCACGTAGGGCACGTGCATTCCTGGATACGCCACTAATAAAAATAAGAGAATCTTGGATACGCCACTCTTAATTAATCTTTGTATTTAAGGAATTGCTCGCACGCAATCTCATAGATTTACATTATACGTCTGTAATCCCTAAAATTTACATAAATCATGATATCAAATGAAATATTCTGATTTAGAAAAATAAAGAGCATTTTATTTATTTATTCATTTTTTTTTTTTTTTTACTTTTCTCGAAATTCCCGTCAGATATTTCAGTGTTTGCTCATATAGAGTTTAATATCAGGGAACATGTTTGGACCATCCCCCCCCCCCTCCATCACATAAATATTAATAGAAATTTCACAGCAAATAACTAACAAAAATACAAACATCTCTCCTAGCTCCCCCTCCCAACTCTCTCCCTCTCCTCCATGGTGCAGTTGATTCCTATCTGTTTTGGAACATAAGTTTGTATTTGAAGGGACAATGTCAAGATTATGCCCTTTACGGCTTTACCAAAAGCGATGTACAGAAAAAGAAGAAAAAATAAAGGAAATAAAAAATACAAACATCTTGATAAAGACTATAATCTTCCCTCTCGGCCGATCGACATGTACCGTACCACAATATATACGCGTGCTTTATTTCGGGACTGAGCACTCTTCGTATTTAAACTCTTTGCCTAAACCCCTCCTTCAACAGGCTTTAACTTACATGTCTTTATCTTTATCTTTATCTTTGTTTTGTGTTCCCCCAACACTTTTGTCAACCCCAACTCTTGTGCATCTACAATAGCCCCCTTTACCCATGAGTAACCACCATTGTAGTTAATGCTTTATTTTGAACGTATTTGTACACATAGTAGAGTAATCATGTAATTTTAAAGAAGCTATCACTTGCCTGATGATCGCCTAAGGCGTGAAACTCCGAGTAGCAGCCATGCTCCATTAGTTTGTCTTATACAATAATATATATATATATATATAATTGTAAGGAAATAACATATACAACAGCTTTGGCAACTCTCGTGGAAATAAATACAATGTAAAAGGAAATGAGAGAATAATGGTTGCGTAACTTAAATCAAAGTTCCCCAGAGCTGACCTCCTTTTTGAAATTTTTGCAAAGATTGAAAAAATGTCTCCGCCGGGAATCGAACCCGGGTCGTTGGCTTAGAACGCCAATGCCTTAACCACTAGACCACGGAGACGGACCAGTGGTTTCGGCGACACCAGATTCAATTGACCGACAGACTGACAAATCTTCAGCCTTATTAATTAATTCCTTTGTCGGGGGCAGGTGAGTTTTGAACAAAGACAAGCCGCATGCCTCAGCTGGATCCAAGCGAATGCATTGAGATACATGTATACATTAGAATAATTTGTAAGGAAATAACATATACCAAAGCTTTGGCAACTCTCGTGGAAATAAATACAATGTGAAAGTAAATGAGAGAATAATGGTTGCGTAACTATATGAATATATATATATATACACCCGGGTGTCCCCCAAAAAGCAGAATGGCTGATTTTCAGTACTTTGCCTTCGAAAAGTATACATATTTTTTTACATCATTGGGTAAAGCATCTTCTACCGAAGAGAATGATATCCAGATCATTGAATTTGATAAAATAATCTTGATTCTATGCCCGTTTGTTTTTCATTTACAGTTTTCCGAGCTACAGCTCACTAGAACCCATTCCCCGATACGATCTTACACTCATCGGTCGCAAAAATCGAGCGAAATTTGAAAATGACTGTGTTTAAAGAAACGGGAATAGAATCGAAATTACTTAACCAAATTAAATCAAAAAAATATATATACTTTTTGAAGACAAAGTACTGAAATACTGAAAATCCGCCGTTCAGCTTTTTCTTGTGTTGCTGACAAGATTTTCCCGTAAAAAAAGAGGTCCTTTTCTATATACCTTTCACTCAAAGTTATATCATATCATATCATTACATAAACACATAATTACCTATAATCTTTCATTAGGACATATTAAATTCAACATGTTGAACCCCTTTCTTATTCATGGTTCATCAAGCATTTACAAGAAGTGAGGCAATTCTTTTGTGCACTCTAGCTGTATACCACTGCGTACATTATGGTCGAAACGGGTGCACGTGATGAAGTTAATTACATGAACACGAACAGCATCCTTCCTGATGTCAGGTAGGCCTACCAAAAGGACGCTAATGGTGCAGCTTGGGTGTAAACTGGGACAGTTTAGTGCAGACTTCGACATATCCGCCAGACTTCACTCCAGTGTAAAGCCTTGCATAAATCCTATACTTTGGACTTTTTTTTCTAATATCAATAATCCTGTTTCATAAAACTTATTATCAATAACAACTGCCCAATTTTTATGACAAATCTGCTCTCAGCCAATCAGATTCAGTAATTTCAGTAGCTTATAACAATTATTGTAACTTGTTATTGATAACAAATTTTATGAAACGGGTCCTGATGATATCCCTTACTTTATAGGACTCTTGCTTCTTCAACATCGCACTTTTCAAACGCCCTTTTTAAATATTTCTTCTTTTTTTTGGGGGGGGGGGAGAGACTGTCTCCTTGAATTTCAAAACAAGTTTAAGAATTTGATATTAAACGAAATTTATATAGACTTTGTTAATCCTTATAAAGACTTTTCAGTCTACACCATGAAGACAGCTAGGAGTGGGATGAGAAAAATCACTTGCTGGAGCGTATGAGATACTGCATCGCCTAAAGTGATATAAAGACAAACATAAAAATACTTTTAATAACGATTAAGGTCATGATTTATGGAAAATGTGTTTTACTTAGTGCATCTCATTACCACGTTGATTTTTTTTTAAATTTACCTTTGAAATCTAGAAGGAGATAAAACAAACAGGTCTGTCCGGCCAGACAAATCTGTACCCCTCAGATATATTCATGAATTCATTATCGAGTATTACTGGTAACGGATAAGTCATGCGCAATCAACCCTAAAAAATAATCATACAAGTTTTTGAAAAATTAAAGTATTCAGAAGCAAACTTTTTACAGATTGCGTTCTACCATCATAGGTCTATCCAGAAATGTAAAACTTTAACTCCTTATATCGACACTAACTCTAGGTAATAAGCACCAGCAAGGTAAAATAGTCATGCGTGAAAGAAAGGAAATTGTTCTATATACGAACATAACAGATTCGATAAAGGAATGAAATTTTGCTGGCTAATACAAAGTAAGTGTTGCTTCGTATACGAGTCTTTGGACTTTGGACGTAAGCGAACTTCCTTTGAGTTCATTCAACATTAAAGGGAAGATTGGGTTCTGGGAAAGGTGAAAAATAATTTGTGAGCTTTCTCATTCCTTTTATGTCAGTTTGAAAGAACATCATAGTAGAAATGTCCCCAGAAAAGGATTGCTCCTCAAGTGCCCTCATATTTGAAATATGACTAGAAATAGCTGAAATGTTCGGGCCGAACATTTATGCCACTTATGTCTGAAGTCCCATATACCCATTTCTGTGTACAGTACATGTGCTTTTCAGCGAGATTGGGCCAATATCTTATCTGTTTTGATGATTCCAAAACAACACATTATAAAACAATTCTTATGTAGAAATGGTCAACATTTCCCAATTGCTTTGAGAAAGTTTCTTTCACAATGTAATTGTATGACCAGAACTCTACTTTATCTTTAAGATGTGTTTTCACACAAAGGTACTTTTTGTCAGGCCATCCGCGCTTATTTCGCGACCTACATTATCTTAAGTGGTGCCTTTTGGAAAGAGATTTTATGAGCCTCCTTAACACGGCATATTGAAATAGGATTGATCATGAGTCTCCTTAAAAAATTTTTAAGAGGATGTTATACAATATAAAATCTTGTTGTGGATTAGTATTATATTGACATTCAGTCACTTCTGACTAATATCGCCAGCAAATATTCATATACATAAGAATGTTCACATTTTCCCTTTTTTCCTGTTAATTAGGGTGGTTGACCTCATTTTCTACCAAATATGGGGTCATTTTGCAATCGTAGAAGAGTGTAATGAAGACCATAACACATGATATATCTTAAGAATTCCCAGAGGGCACTCTTCTGCTTGAGTTTGCAAGGTAAATGCACATAGATAATCACCCGTTTGAAACATTGTCATAGGATTATCTTCACTCCTCTGCAAGGAGAAAAAAACCCCCTCTGCGTTGAGAACATTCCCAACCTCAACGTTGTAGTAAGCGGAACTTGACAACCCAACCATCGTCTTCTCGTAAAATCAGGTCGTGTTCCCTCTGTATCGTTGTGAAAAGTGACTTCTGATTGTTGGTCGAATTGGAGAGGTAGAGCTCGTAAGCATCGTGGGGGACTAGTTGGAGGCGTCATTGTCATCTTGACAAAATCATTGCCAGTGCTGGTTACAATGATGCTCAGCGGAGCTTCAGGCCCTAGTGAAAGAATGAAAATGTAAGATAATACTATAATAAATAATGACAATAATAATTAAATTCTGCTGGCCCTGCACTTATCATCTTTGTTGCAAGGTACCCATTTTTACCTAAGTGGAGAGGGACAAAATGTGGGCAAAACACTCCAAGGATGTAAGCACCGATCGAACTTAGCTCTCGTAAACTTGTATAAGAGTCAAGAGCCTTCACCAATATTCCACAGTGCAGAACAGAAGAGATACCAACTGCATCAGGGCAAGACTATTTCATTCGGTTTCATGCATTAAAAGAAAAGAATATCACTACCAGTGGAATTTACACCGTAAGCATGGCTAGCAGTATTTATAATCAAAATATGTTCTGCTTATTATTGAATCATTGTCTTATCGGGAAAACTTTCTTTTTGAAGTTTGACTGAAGTCTTTGTATACAGCTCGGTTTGGGTGAATCGTTGTATGTCTAGTAATACTTCAAATGTCAGTGTTCGAATGTCAAATGTGTGTCTTTAATTCTGTATTAATTAGAGTTAATTCTAATGTACAACAATGTAGGCCTAACTCAACATAAACTGGAGACAGGGAAGAAAATTAGGGTAAGTTATATATTTTCAAAATACAGGCACTCTTTTCCCATTAAGATTTAATACCCGAAATCGACAAATTTCATTCGAACCACAAAGTCATACATTTTTATTCATGAAGTGCAGTTAATTGCTTATACTCCCCCCCCCCCCCTTTCATGATATGCCTGGTTCTGTATAATTTTCTAAAGGCTAGTTTTATGTTTATCAATTTATTTACCACTTTTTAAATAATGTTGATGCCAGGTCGACGGCTGAGTTACTGCCTCGCACAGTCACAGTGAATAACGTCCCTGGAAATAGCATGGTCAGCCCAACTTCATAATCCGCTACGTTTCCCAAAGGTTCAATGGCATCACTTGGTTCAGCCAAAATCATATAGGATAAGAATCCCTACTTAGGTTCCATCGGATAAAAGCTGATGATGACGTAATAATCGATACCAATATCTCTCCCCCTCAGCGATGGCCTCTGAGAAATACAAAAACGATGGATTATTACGATGTTGAGAAGAATGCAGAATTTGACGGCATATCACCTACTATACAGTATATAGACAACTAAACACATCAAGTAACTTTTGTCTCAAGTGACATCACTTGATTCAAACAATACAGAGTAGTCCACCGAGGGTCCATAATTCTTCCACTGCATAAATGCTGCTGATAATGTAACAAAAACAGTGATGGCCTCTCTAGAATAGAAAAACAAAATATTCGCAACATATCACTTTCCCGAATATTGCTAGCATTCTAAATTCACATAAGGCAATAATGGGTTCCAACCCAAATGTCATAGTCTGGGAGCCTGTCCCGAAATAGTCACCCCATTTTACTGACAAAATCGTCCATTTGGAAGGGGGTGTCAGACCCCCTGAAATGAAAACCCCAAAGTGCCCTTTGACAACGCTTTGCCCCCCCCCCAAAAAAAAGCTCTTTATGTAAAGAAAAAAAAAAAACATTTTCTTACCTTCTGACTATGATAATTCAAAATTGTTTTATTCAATTCACTTTAAATTTTCACAACATAATTTTTAGTATAATAATCTTCTTGAGGTGCAATTTGGTACTAATTGGTCTTTTGATTAATAAGTTATTAGATTGTGAAAAATGTTTTACTTTCTCAAAAGCAGCCAAAATATATTGTCAAGATAATGTAAACACACCTATTGTCCATCTTCATCTGTTTTACAAGGCTTGATAGAAGAGCTTTTCAGGTATCTGTGGTATGTGACTGCCAGGCTGAAATTGTGTTAATTACACAGATATTCGCTCTTATGTATATAATATTAGAGAATTTTCGAATGTGTCAACGTGAACGCCGTCTTAGATCCCCAGCTACAATGGACTGCTTTGTGTTAACAGCGTACAAAGTAGGTGAAGCGAGGTTCACGTTTTAGAGAAGACGGCAAAACCATGTTGGACGCGTTCTCGATCTGACTAGTGGACGAAGCGCGGTATGCAGTTAACACAAAGCAGCCCATTGTAGCTGGGAGGATCTAGGACGGCGTTTATGGAACGATAGTTGTCCAAAAATTCGATAAACCTAGTTTATCGACGATAAACTAGGTTTTTCGCCGAGAATCCTAGATTATCGAATTGATAAACCTAGTTTTTCAACAACAACCCCGAATATCAAGCGATAAACCTAGTTTATCAACCGAAATTTGATAAACCTAGTTTATCGAATTGAAAAAAACTAGGTTTATAGAATCGAAAAAACCAGGTTTATCCAAAAAAAAAAAACGTGATATCGGTCGATATCTGGGGTTCTGATAAGCTAGGATTATGACATTTGATAAACCTAGATGATCGAATTCGATAAACCTAGATTATCGAATTCGATAAACCTAGATTATCGAATTTGATTAACCTAGTTTATCGAATTCGATAAACCTAGTTTTTCGATTTGATAAACAAGGATTATCAAACGAAAAACCTGGTTTATCAAAAAACCTGTGATATCTGTCGATATTCGGGGTTCTGATAAACCAGGATTATCAAATTTGATAAACCTAGTTTATCGAATTGAAAAACTAGGTTTATCAAATCGAAAAACCTGGTTTATCAAAAAACCCGTGATATCTGTCGATATTCTGGGTTCTGATAAACCAGGATTATCAAATTTGATAAACCTAGTTTATCAAATTGAAAAACTAGGTTTATCGAATCGAAAACCAGGATTATCAAAAAACCTGTGATATCGGTCGATATTCAGGGTTCTGATAAACCAGGATTATCAAATTTGATAAACCTAGTTTATCGAACTGAAAAAATAGGATTATCAAATTGATAAACCGGGTTTTTCAAAGAATTCGATAATCTAGGTTTATCACTTGATATTCGGGGTTGTTGTTGAAAAACTAGGTTTATCAATTCGATAATCTAGGATTCTCGGCGAAAAACCTAGTTTTTCGTCGATAAACTAGGGTTATCGAATTTTTGGACAACTATCGTTTCATAGGCGTTCACGTTGAAACATTCGAAAATCGATTCTAGAGTAAACCACCAGATTACCCTCTTTGTTTGTGTCTACTTCGTTTACCTGTAGTCATTGTAGTCACTCAAACATATTCGATTTTCAGTTCAGTCAAGTTTTACAACATTCTGGAAATCTCTCCCAAATGCAAATGCGGTGGACCAGATATTCCTGCGACACAGGTGAGGCGGAGCATCTTTCAAAGTGCATGTGGATGGGGGGGGGGGGGGGATCAACAAAAAGGGCACCTTTTTTGAAAATGGGGCACCTTCAAAGGGTATAAACACGAACTTCGGAAGGACGCCTTTGAGATTATAGTATACCCCTACATTCTAATTAATACAGTATCAATTAAAATATTTTATTCTTTCTATCTTTACGTGGTCCTACATACTGATTCCATTTCAGTTGTATGTAATGATCTGATAATTCATTTGTGAGCGTACGAAGCAAGTGAACAAAATTTTAAGACTTTCCTAATAATGGGGGTAGGAGGGAGAATTGTGTCCCTCCTACCCCTTGCTGGTAGTGATAGGGGTAACTGTTACAATATAAAGCCGCGTCGCTTTTTTTTTTCTTTTAAGTGTACCAATCACCTAAAAAATAATTTGTGCACAACTAAAATATATAAAATCAACCTCTAAAACAATTTACCTGGCGTTCTATGTGTTAACCGTTAAGGAGTATGAAGAAAATGAAGGAAAATATGTAACCTCCTTGAGCGGAACTCAACTCCGAGTGCGGTTCAGAGGGGGCCCTTATTCTATGCGAGCGCGCACGGGTGCGTCAACTTGTCTCCTCACAAGTCGCTGTATTGTTTATTGTATTTTAACTTGCAATATGTTTTTATAGAATCGACATTTAAAGCTCATATAGACGACGTTCCGTGACGTCACGCGTCAATCAAAATCGCGGCCTGCGGGGCAAAAACAAATAACTAGACGTGTACGAGTGCACCGCGTACAAATTAAACTACAGTCCCACTCGTGTATAATCATGTGTGCTGCATTAATTCTCGACCATTTGCTCTTCATATGGAGAATCAGTGAAGAATTTCTAGTCGGAGCTGGTCTGAGGGACGATCACGTTACTGTTTTTGTTTTTCTTTTTCATTTGGATCACTAATTTATCGAGGATGGAAAAGTCTAAGAGCGGAAAAAAGACTGCTTACATGGACAGACTGGATGCAAATAGTCGTCGGCGGTATGAAGAAAAACTGTCGCTGTTGGACTTGGAAACGTGTCCATATCAGCATGAAACGAGCTCTTTCGTTGACAACATGACGCTTTGGCCGGAGGTCACTTATGCTGATATGTTTAATTATTTGATTGACAGTGTTGGAATCCACACAAGAGAGACAATGAGAGCTTATAAGAGTTTGGATAGTTATAATTACTTCATCAGTGGACTTGTGCACACGCTTCTTGTAAAGAAATTGAGGAAGGACAAATTCTTGTTCAGAACTGAAGTCAAACATGGTCAAAAATCAAGCGAACCACCATGCAGACTTTGGCTTGCTATTAACAAATCTGGCGATGTTATTGCCAGCCACTGTGATTGCATGGCGGGGTATGTAATTCAATTTTATGTACATTTTTTTTCCTTCGGACATACATGTATAATCATGATATTGATAATATGCATTGGAAACTCATCAGTAATGCAGACCATAATGCCATATTATCAGTGATTATTAGTTTAGAAAATCCCACAAATGAATATAATGAGAGGGAAGCATATGCTGATAAAATTAAAACCACCAGTAGATTCTACACTTGCATAAAACTTTTAAATAGGAATATTAGATCGCGCATCTGAATATTCATAGAAATTTATAAATGTGTTTATGTAAACTTAATTGTCATCTTGATTTGCAGAAATTTGGGCTAGGCCTACATCATGAAATAACACTACTCGTTCGTTTACATGCACGCACCTGTCACCTGTGTACAAAATGAATGGAGGGGGAATGAGGGAACCGGTACATTTGACAGAATGAAGCACTACTGTACATGTACGAAGTGAATGGTGGTGTCCTATTTCACAATAATGCCAAAATTTACACCATTTACATTGTTTTGTTAAGAAATAGGCTCCAGTCTTGTTCAACTTTGAGGTTAATATATATCTGAAGTGAGTGTGCTTTTATGTTTCATTTGTTTTCTTAATTTAGATTGGGAGAGGTATGCTCTCATGTTGCTGCAGCTCTTTTTAAAATTGAGGCATGCATTCGTCATGGCTACAACAAAGAATCCTGCACTTCTGTTCCATGCAAGTGGAATGCTACATTCTCCAAAAAAGTGTCGTATTGACAAAAGAAAACCTTCAATGATACGAAGTGACCACATACTCCATATAAACACACAACACATTATTGCTTGAAGCATGTAGCTTATTCTTATTTGTAGTATCTGGTCACCTCACAGGTTCACCTGTTGAATAGAATTGATGATTCAAAAGTCACAAACAAAGTATCATATAATGTCAAATTTTGAGGATCCAAGGTCAATCTTCCATCATGTGATCAAGTCATGAACCAACAGATCAAGTAAAGACATAATGTTCTAAAATTTGATATAATTTACATATATTATTTTTTCCTACCCCCCCCCTCCCCCTGTGATTTTTTTTTTGTTTAAATGAACTAGCCCTACATTATCGTAGGCATGTACCACTGGGGGAAAAAAGGGGTACTTAGGAAAGGGCTTGACTACAAAGTAAGTACAAAGTGAGGGTTTAAAGGACTCTTGTAAAAAAATAGATGCTCTGGAAGGATTTGCTCTTCTGGAGCTTATGCAATAAAACTGACTTCAGAGTATATGCATATTAGCAGTCATGGATTGCTCATGCACGTGCATTGCTACATTTAGAAGCTGATATGCAGCTGCTTATGCTGTGAGGCTCCTTTGAGAGGTTTCAAGAAGTGCCCCTACCCCCCCCCCCCCCCCCCACAACAGGCCCTTCACACTAGTTGATGAAAAATGCAATACATAGTAAATGTATAAGGCTAAGCATTCAGTTATTTTGCTTGACTTCTATATTGGTCTATTAAATAATGATTTTAAGATAGACTATCAGGCTCAGTAGAAGCAATGATTTATGAAATTATAAATTTCATTATACAAACTAAATGTAACATTAGTTTTATACAAAAGGCTTAAAAGTTACACATAACTGCAATAGAAGAAGAAATTTAGGGGAAAAGTAGCATGCATGTATGACTGTCCAATGGATTTTAGAAAGAAAATAAGAGAAACGGATAGAAGATGGAAAGAAAGATGAGAGGGGGAGGGAGAGGGTTCTTTGTTGGTATGTATGAATGTCAGTATTTCATTCAGATATTGGTTAAATTGTACTTTATGAGGAGCATGCACAGTAGTTAACAATCATGTACATGTAATCATTACATGCATATGTTTGCCTGTAAGATTTGCAAATTTTGGTAAATTTCAACTGTAAATTTGTTCTTTTCCCCCAAATTTATTCCCTAGGTTGAACCAGCTGCAATTGTCGATATTGACTTCAGCAAACCAAAGCGTTCCAAAGCTGAACATCCACAGTCAACACCATCTCGAACCCCTGAACGCCGCAATAAAGTGCCCCAACCAGCAACAAATGAGGAACAGGAGGCATTTTTTCAAAGTCTTGTTGACAGTGGACTGAAAAGTGTCGTTTTAACAACGCATGATGTTCATCACCAACATTTTCTACCTTCTGCATTGCCAGCAAATGCAAATCCATCTTTGCCACTTACAGTGCATGAAAGCCTGTTCAGAGAAGACTACAGAGACCTCTCCAGTGCTGAACTTTTGCAAGAAGCCGAGAAAAACTTCAGCAAAATATCCGTCACCAAAAGCCAAGCAGAGTTCTTAGAAAAGGCAACTATCCGTCAAGCTGACAGTATTATCTGGCACACCCATCGTCAAGGAAGAATCACAGCATCAAAAGTGTATGATGTATGTCGCACAAGTGTAGATACGCCATCATCCTCATTAAATCAATATGCACAAACCAGTTCAACAGGGGGCTAACAAATGTTCCCTCTCTCCGATGGGGAATAGAGCATGAACAAGTAGCAGTTGAAATGTATGAGAAAGTCTCTGGACCAAGTCACAACAATATGACAGTGACAAAATGTGGGATGACGATCAATCCAAATTTCCCTTACCTTGCAGCAAGTCCAGACAGACTCATATAGTGTGACTGTTGCGGAAAAGGAGTCCTTGAAATTAAATGCCAATACTCTTTACGAGACAACGAAGACATTTCTGTATTAAAGGGGGTACCCAATGCTGAAACAATGTTAGTTCATTTAAAAGATCATGATTTTATTAGAAGAAAATCATCTGCCTTATTTTTTTTTTTTAATTCGTGTTGCCAGAAAATCCCCGAAATATGGTAAGATTTCTGGATATTTTGGCCCCTCAGCTGTGTCCCAATTTCAGCTAGGTAACCACAATGACGTCAAAGTGGTTACCTTGTCGCGCAATTATAGCAAAATGCGCGCAAGGTGTAATGCATTTTGTACAGTCTAGCGCGCAACACATCTGCAATACGCGAACCTGGGTAACCACTTTGACGTCATTGTGGTTACCTAGCTGAAATTGGGACACAGCTGAGGGGCCAAAATATCCTGAAGTCTTACCATATTTCGGGGATTTTTCTCGCAACACGAATTTTAAAAAAACTTAAGGCAGATGATTTTCTGCTAATAAAATCATGATCTTTTAAATGAACTAACATTGTTTCAGCATTGGGTACCCCCTTTAATGAACACCTACACAGATGGCAACACTTTGAAGAAAGAGTCCCCATACTATTCCCAGTTGCAATTACAAATGAATTTACTTGATGTAGACTACTGCTATTTAGAAGTGTGGACACCAAAAAGTGCAATTATCTGTAAAGTACTAAAGAGCAGTGATTGGTTCAAGGTTACAGAGCCAAAACTGCAGAAGTTTTTCAAGAAGTGCATTATGCCAATGATAATGATTGGAAAACCCGAACCTGCCAGACGTTCGCTACACTACCTTCATTCACCTGAACTGTAAAAAAGAAATTGAATTTTGTGATGACTCAGAAAAGAGCACTTATGTTAATATTATGCACAATAAAGTACTGAATGTAAATTAATATTAGCACATGAAATTTGAATAGGAACAAAATGCTCTTGAAATTTTTACTTTGAGAACAAAGTTGAAATTTTAGCTCCCAGTACCTCCCAGTTCATTACTAGGAAGCAAAAATGTAACCGATTTTGTTTTGTTTTCTGAAGGCGTCTTTAATGGCAATATTAATAAACGTAACTTACCGTGCCAAATCCACTCTGTAGAGTGCTCATAGTGTCTTTCTGACACTTCATGATAATAATATGTTCATTTGTAATTAAAACTTTGCAATATTGCTTTAAATATGATAATCTGATATTTTTGTATCATGAGCCATTGAAATTGCAAAAAGCTCATTTCTTTTCAAGACCCAAATAATTTGCAAGTGAGGGTAACTAACTTTAAACAGGGTGCCCCCCAAATAAAGACTTTTCAAGATTTTTACTATTATTTACTGTCATGTATGAAAAAATGCATTTTCAGAGATAGCTATTAAGTGCATGTGCATACAATGTATATGAATACAGGAACAGCTTCCTGTAAAGCAAAAGCAGAGACAGAGATGCCAACCGTAGATATTTGCCCGTATTTTGTGAACAAGCAGGGGGTAACTAATAATATCAGGATGCAAATATGGGAATTTCTTTGTTATTCCTTTTATACAGTTCATTTCAGTTTGATTATGTGATCTCTACCACTTGCATACACATGAAAGCATAGATGCCTACCAAAATTTTTTTATCAGATGTAGTATTTTTTCTCTGGTCAAAGTAACAAACCAAGATTTTGATACAAAAATGTGATTTTTAAAAAAGAAATAGAATTTTGGAAAGTTCCTGACAAAGTAAGATTTTTATCTTGAATATGCTTAAGAAAAAAAAAATAATTCAGGCCAAATATTAATATTTCATTTAAACAGGTTGGCAGGTATGCAAAAGTGATAACTACATAAAGTGTTACACAATTTACACAAACATACATAATTATAAACACCAGATACACTTACACACACACCCTCACATTTGCCATACATGCACAAACCATATTTATTACAAATATCTGCACTTGACACCTGTTACTGCTGTATGAGCAATTTTTACTGTATCTGTATTTTATGGAAGATTACATGTAAGTTAATAAAACTGAATGAAATTTTCATGACTTTAAAGTGTAAAAAAAATCAGTGTACAGTGTGGTTTATTGAAATTAATGCGAGTGAGCATGATCATGAGGAAGTCAGAATGGGAAGTGTATGTGATGAAAGAACTAATTCAGTTCAAGCATGGCTGGCAATCATACATGTACAGGCAACCCATTTCACGTCCAAAACAAAGGAGGACAAATTAACAAAAAGTAACACTGCATATCATTTTTCAATAAGTCTTTGTTATTTTTGGTTATTTCTAGATACAGTGTACTCAAATCATCAAGATGTAGATAGATTAGTAAACTCAAGTACATACATGTATACTCTAATGAAATGCTTGATCAAGCTTACATAAAGGGGGAGGGGGGTAAACTGCATAGAGGCACATGCTATATGTATCACTATATAGCAGTGATTCCCCCCCCCCCCCCCCCCCCCCCGCCCACTGTGTTTATGTTGTGTTGTGAAATTGCATTTCACTCAAGACAACTGGGGATTCTTCAAACTCCATAATAGTGCTATGAGATGACAACGAAATAAATCTTCATTCTATACATTTACTTAATAGAAGAAAAAAAAAATCTGAAATACATGCACCATGCACCCCTAAATGTACATGTACATGTATATCCAACTTCCATCATACATGTATCAAGATTTCAATTTCTCCACTCCAGGAAATCAACAGTACATGTAATAATTCATGAATGAAATTGATACCATTCTCAGAGCATTTAACATGAAAAGTTAAAAACTTGGTTTTGCTCCATATTTGGGCTCATACATGTATTAATGGATAAACGGATACAATAGTGGTACTTTGTTTCTGAGAAACTAGGACTGGCTCAACTTACACACTATTCCATATTTCCCCTATTAGCCTCTGTTACATCATTTCCAGTAAAATCAATTGTTGGGTATGGATTAGAGGCACTCTTATTGAGAACATTTATGTACTTGTGTTCAAGGCATGTATAGGGCTATAGGCATAACTATATAAAACAGCTACTGATTGATTTTCAATATTTACTTTGTTCGCAATATGCAATATTTCAAAAATTCATAAGTTTTTTTGGTAGATGATGCAATACATGTACTGTATCTATCCAAAATCAAATTTATTTGAAACTCCTGTAATAACTGAAATATTGCATGCTACAAATGAAATACATGTTGAAAATCAATCAGTCACTCATTCTACCTTTTAATTTATTACCAGAAACTCTCAGCTTCCAGGGGGTTGTGCCCCCTGGTTGGAATCTGTAAAATGAAGTCCTGGTACACATCACTGTTGTTGTAATTAGCATAACCAAGGGCATTTGTTATAAGCAAAACTCTTTATGGTGCATAAGAACAGACACAAGTTTATGGATGAAAAGTGTTGATTTTTAGATGTTAAACAGTGACATAAAAGCTGTTGGGTTGTAACTTCAAATTACACAAATATTGAACACATCGGAGGCGAATTGCTTGCAGTAATATGATGTACATATATATGTACACATACCTTCAGGTGGAAATACATGTAAAACAAAAAGGTTCACTCAAGTAAATTTCATCATCCTTAACTAATACTCTATGTGACATAATACTGTAAATAGGAAAAAGGCCAGCACTCATGACACTAACATACTTTATCCTTGTTAACAATTGATTCTGATAAATTTGTTAAAGCTGCACACACAAGCAGAATTTTGTCTGCTGTTGCACTATCTACATCATCCACTCTTTTTACAAGATTTAGTGGCAAAGGTCCTTTAAGAATGTGGAACTTTGACTTCAGCAGACCAATACACCTTTCTACTTCTATTCTCACAGAGGCAAGCTGTCTTGATTCCTCAACATCTTTGCTGGGTAACTGTTTTTTACCTCGTGTGAAAGCTGGGACGACTAGTGTTGCTCCTCTTATGACAAAGTCTTCTTCATTAGTAAATCCGCGGTCAGCAAGGACTTGATCGTTGTTCTCCAGTCTGCTCAAGAAGTCGCTTTTTAACACTATTTCTCTATCTGACATCCTTCCACCAAATGCTTTTGATATAAATGATATGGATCCTGTTGGGGTTATTGCTACTAATACTTTCATAGTATTATGTTTTTTATAGTTCGACCATGTTTGGGCTCTACTTTTCAACAGAGTTGGTCTATCAATGAACACTTCTGTACAGTCTATTATACAGCATGCTCTTGGGAAATGTTTCTTGAACATATTTGGTAAGGTTGAGCGCAAGCTTTCACTACTTGGCCAATAAATTAAAAATTTTAGCTTCACAGACATGGCATCTAGCCACTTGTAGAAAATTCTAGAAACAGTCATTCGTGAAATACCACATCTGTATGCTATATCTTCGAATGGTAGGTTGAGTCTCAACTTAACAAGAAAAATGAAAAGCTCGTCTTTCAGTGATAGCTTTGTGACACTTTTCTTAATGAAAGGGCTAATGAAGGTGAACACAATAGAAAAAAGCAAATATTTCTGTAATCCTGTATAAAAGTTAGTTTTACCATCATCATTTTCAATGGAGGCAGAGCCAAATGTAACAGAGCTCAATTCATTCCTAAGACGACTTACTTCTCCACGCAAAGCTTTAATTTCATCGTTTAGTATTTGCACCTCTCTGCTGGTATGTTCATTTACTTCTCCTTCCCTTGAATTCCCAGCAATTTGCTCTGGTGGTGTGACAGCATTGTCACATTGATGAAGTTCATTGCAGGATTTGATGTTCAACTCCAGAAGTCCATGCGCGGCAGAGAGCCTTAGGTCTGCTTCTGAGTTGTTGCTGATGTCAGCACGGCTTTTTGCTCGCAAATGTCTTTTCAGATGTTTCTCCAAACCCTGCTTTGTGTTCTTGCTGAAACTGAAGAGCTGTGGCTTGTAATCTGGATGGGAAGGGTCATCACTAGGCTTACCTGTAATACAAGCATGAGATTTTAAAAAGTAGGATAAAAATATCAAATAAAGACTTCAAAGTCATTTCAATTCTTAATTGGGTAACCTCTAAAGTTTCCGACAATGCGACACTCAACGGGAAACTAATAAAACCGTTGTTTGCCCATTGTTTAAACTGGTGGAAACCATGCATTCTTGGTTTCCTAATGAGCATCATCATGTTGTCAGCATCTGTGGAGGTTTAATACATGTACCATACTCCTTGAATTTCTATGGTTTTGCAAGCATATAGCTATTTACATGTACAAGTTACATGTAGACCTCTAGATACTAAGTTTTGGCAATTAATTTATTTCTGTTTGCTTACTGTCAAAATTTAACGGCTGCAACACCCCCCCCCCCCCCCCCCACCCAAGGTGATGATGTTAAGTGATAGAACTCAAAACTAAAGTTAGAAGGGGTTTTCCTTGTACAGGCAAACCATGCTACATGTATACAAACTCAGGACAAAGGAAGCACATACATTAACTCTACCCGTTTAAAAACCTTGTTATAAAAATGAAAAGCAATTCAAAAAAAAAACCGAAGTGGGATTGCCAAAATTACCTTTACATATCATAACAACGTAATTTTGCGAGAATTTATAATAAATAGTGTTCTTTATAACGGGGTACCACTGGCACTGTGGCACTACTACGGCACGAACTTACTGGGGGGGGGGGGGGGGGGGAACAAACTTGTGTTAGGGGTCTAGATCTAGTCTAACTTAAGAGTTACGTATAGGGTCTCAAGTCAAAGTTAAACAAGTTTGGAAAGACTACTTGGTACTAGTGCGAAAAGTGTGGACTAGATCTATGAAAAATACATATTTTAGTGTTTTGATTACATAAATGCAGATATGCAAGAAAGTTTACCTCTCAGAAAGTGTACACCGCAGACACAATCACCGGGCTTGGGGTCGTAACCTTGTCGGTTGATGGCCTATAGCCAAGCTGCTCGCTTCCCTGGGAATTTGTTGGCGCTCGGTATTCTATAAAATCCAACTTTCTTGCCATTAACACAGACTCCCCATCTATTTGTGCAGCCATGAGCAACACAACTCTTCACCATCTTCGAAATCCTCAATAAAACGGATGAAGAATCAATATCTAGCACAAATATTTCGCCGTCTCCAACAAGCTAAATAGCTGCTGCTGATGTGTTACGTAAGTATGTGTAGCGCATGCGCTTGCGCTGCAAATATGCCCCGCATGTGGTGTTGTTGCCCCGCAGCAATATGAGTCATCGGTTAGCGACGTCATCGGAACCTCGTCTATTATGAATATAGTATATATATATATATATATATATATATATATATATATATATATATATATATATATATTTTTTTTTTTTTTTTTTTTTTTTTTTTTTTTTATGGGGTCCAGTTTTCCTCCATAATATTTTCTGACAAGCAAAAAAAAAAAAAGTTATCAGTTCTAAAAGGGGGCACAAACAATGATGTATAATTTTCTTTCAAGGGGGAGGCATGGGCCGGGATTGCGCCCCCCCCCCCTCCTAAATCCGCCACTGGTCCATGTCCGGACTGTCACGTCAGTCTTTCGGGGTGGGCCTTTTTACAAGTTTTCTCGGAGGGGTAATAGACCGACATTGTTAGCCTTGTAGGCTCCTAAACTAGTGGTGCTCGTTCCGGTTTTATTTACTTTTTAGGCAAGAGCCCGTGTATACCTGTAGTTTGTAGTTCAAAAGAATGTAATTCCTATTCCAGGGGCGGATCCAGGATTTTGTAGAGGAGGGGGCACAGAGCCGGAAAAGTACACAATTAAAGAGGTATTTTTTTATTGTGTCAGTTGGGTTTCAAAAAGGGGGCCGCAGTCGATCCCCCCCCCCCCCTGGATGTGCCCCTGCTATTTTGTCATGGATGTGAAGAATGGGATTGTATAGTGTTGGTGGTCAATCTCATTAAATTGAAAGACTGAAGAAAAAAACAAACAATAAGAGTTCATTATTTTGTCCTCATTTCTATCGGAGTCATTACAGATCGGTTGTAAGAGAGAATAAGAGAATAAGAAGGTATGAGAAAATGAAAGCCTGTGAGGGGGGGGGGGGAGAGAGAGAGAGACAAAGAGAGCTGAGGGCAAAAGGAATGGGATATTCCTACAAAGACAGAATAGGACTAGTAATAAATAAATTATATCATCAGTTGCTATTGTTGGTTACTAGTTAATTCAATTCAAAATACAGAGGCCGTTTTTTCCCTCTTCGTTCACTTGGTAGCCATTACTAGGCCCAATTGCGCTGGTGAGGGCTTCGGAACAAGCCCCTATACTGTTTTCTTCGCCTGTCGTCTCAAACTACTTCAGCAGAATATTACAAATAACTCTACTTTTAACAGTATAAGGCCAATGAATTTACATTAGAGGTCTATAATCCCTATAATTTTCATAAATCATGATATCAAATGAAATATTCTGATTTAGAAAAATAAAGATAGCATTTCATTATTATTATTTTTTTCTTTTCTCGACATTCCCGTCAGATATCGCAGTGTGTTCTCATACGTAGAGCTTAATGCCAGGAAACATGTTTGGACCCCCCCCCCCCCATCACATAAATATTAATAGAAATTTCACAGCAAATAACTTTAACAAAAATACAAACATCGCTAGCTCCTAGCTCCCCCTCCCAACTCTCTCCCTCTCCTCCCTGGTGCAGTTAGAGTTGATTCCTATCTGTTTTGGGTCATAAGTTTGTATTTGAAGGGACAATAACAAGATTATGGCCTTTACGGCTTTACCAAAAGCGATGTACAGAAAAAGAAGGGAAAAAATAAAATAAAAAATACAAACATCTTGATATAGACTATAACCTTTCCCTCTCGGTCCCCTCTCGTTTAAAGAATATTAAGAAAGAAAAAAAAATGTTAAGTAGGTCTACATAATTATGTATAGTGTGTGGCAAAAATAGTCAGTTATGACTGATTGCGAAACAAAAACAAATTAAGAAGAAGAAGAAGAAGGTCATATCACCCCCATAGCCATTCGACCACTGACACCCCCACCCTATGCCTGAGTGACCTAGGCCAAATCTCCTTTGGCCGAAAATCCAAGAGACGTAATTCGAGGATTGGTAAGACGGCATCTTTGAAAAGGTGGGAAAAGTGCCCAAGTGTCCGCTTGGCAGGATGGTATCTTTCAATGATTTTGCGATGAGCAATATGATTTCCTTTTCTTATTTTACGTAAATACAGTTTTAATAAAGATACAATGTGCCTTCTGAAAGAATAAAAAAATTGTTAGAATTTTTAAAATAATATTTGTGGCAAATATAGTCAGTTTTGACTAATTGCTAAATAAAAACAAATAACAACAACAACAACGGCCGATCGACACGTACCACATATACATGCGTGCTTTATTTCGGGACTGAGGACTCTTCGTATTTATACTCTTTGGTACGGTCACCGTGTGATGTAGCGGCGGTCAACTTTCCCATCATCGTTCAAACACCTAAAATGATTGCAATGCAGAATCTTTTTTTCTTTTTGGAGAACCTATATGTGCTATCTACAATACATTGTGAGTACTGCCCCGACGGAAAATGCGCTCACAGGAGAAAACCGGAATTTAATGATATTTTTGTGTACGACAAATTGGAAAGTTGACCGTGAATACATCACCAAATGGCCAATTTGAGATTCGCATACATGTAGCAATCTCATTTTTCAAAAATTCATTATTCTTTAAATTATATGTTCGGTTTATTTTAAACTTTCACCACCCTGTTTCTCTTATTTTTCTACTTTCATACAAATCAGCTTTTTACAAAGGTAGGATTACCCTTTAAGATTAATACTGAAGGAGAAAAAGGCGTTCTGACAATTGCTTCTCGATGTATACATATAAAACGTTAATTATCCGGAAAAAACAAATGTGTAAATGTATTTTTTAATGGAAGCATGATAGAAGGAAATAAAGAGAGAGAAACAGAGAGACAGAGACAGACAGACAGACAGACAGAGAGAAAGTGAGAGGGGGATATGTGAGTAAAAGAGGGACAAGTAGAAGAGAGGGAGTGAGAAAGAGAACGAGAACGTCAGAGAGAGAGAGAGAGACGGGGGGGGGGGGGGGACAAGACACCAAGACACAGAATGAATACATTCTATAATATAGGCAATGAAAAATAATTAATATCTCACTTCCCAAAGGCAAAGAGAGAATTACCTAATGAAATGCAGTACCCTAGATACAGGGGGTACTTATCCCCTCCCACACCCTCCATTAACTTGTATTATTTTCAGCCACTGAGTATGACCGATGCCCCCCTACCCCCCCCCCCCCCCCAACCACCACCACCATCTCGGCACCGGTAGCAGTTATACTCGCAGTATTCGGCATACATAACAGCAAATGCACGGGTAATTGTCTTCATGATGTGTGAAGGGCTATTATTGTCGTACTGATTTATTATTCAAGGTACTTTCAAACTTTTCTGCCGATGGTGAAATTTCCATCCAAGTTTGGAGCGGGTTTAGGCCTAAATGAAAAAAGGTACCTGTTAAGAAATTGTATACTTTAATTTTTATTGAAAATGAAATAATACCAGAATCAAGTCAAACCAATCGAAACAAAACTGAAATAAAATCGCTTTCATTTTATGCAATTCTCTATAATTATGATAACGCAAATTAAATCTTTAAAATATCTGGGTCACTTCAGTGACGACAACTCTTAAAGAATGACAGTCATAGATTCAAGAATAAGTAGTACATTAGTTAGTTTAATAGAAATGCGTTATACAGTATGTCCCAAAATAATTACAATTGGACTTTTAGCATCAATAGCTTACAAACTTGTGAATTAATCAGAATATTTCGGGATTGTGACAGTATAACTAAAATTATCTGTATGTCAGCGAAAATTCCATCCGATTTGCTTCAATAGTTACGAAGAAATAGGGATTTTTGTAACGTATGTATCCCTTCCATCCAAGATTTGACAAAAGGGAGACGCACGAGGAACAATTAACAATTCCACACTCCTTTAAAATGGTTTGAAAAGGAACTTACTGTTTTGCTTTTAACTGCTATAATTTGTTATGGCAATGCTTCATTTATCATCATAATTATCATCGTTTCGTGTTATTTTTTCAAGGGCACTGGGAGATTTTTTTTGCAAAACTAAAAATCATAAATGTAAAAAGATAAGTAGTTTTCAGTCTTAAACATGTTGCATACCTACCAACCTTCCATAGGGAAAAATAAGAATTTTGCGAGGCAAAATTAGAAATACAGTGCATGTTGTATGCTTTCACATGAAGAGAGAGGAATCTAGGGCTCTTCGCATTAGTTTGAAGGTGAAATATAGGAATTATTTCTCTTAAATAGGAATGTTTGGCATTTATGATGTTTGTCATTAGTAAATGAAAGTGAATTAATCAACAAAACTATGAACCTGTTTTATTTACTTCTGATATTTATACAGGGAAGCATATTTTCAACAATAGTGGTGGTCTTCCACGAGGCCCTGTTAGATAACAAAGATATTTAGTAACAAAATAAGATCATTATAGCAACAAAACAAAATACATAAGACAGTTGGATATATACATAATCTCTTATCCTTGTAATAAATGAAAATTTTCAAAAACGTATTGGTATTGTATTTCTAAAATCGGTGACATATATATATATATATATATATATATATATATATATATATATATACATTCGGTAATTAGTTTTTGAATAAGAAAATACTTTTGACATCCCTTCAAGTAAATAGATGATCTTGCATGGTTCAATATAAATCCCCACTTTGGATACCATAAATGATATATACATATTTACATAGAATATATTACAAGATAATATTGTTATTCAAACAATACACTTTGAACGTTCATTATACAGCATAATAACTGAGTATATACAGCATAAATACCAATGAAAGCACCAATAAAGATAATGAGTGGTGTCATTCATTCAGTTCAAAAGCTTCATGTCATCAAAAAGTTTGGGAATAAAGAAGTACATTTCATAGAGAAATGTATTTGAATAATTTTGGCAGCGAACTGCCGTTAATTAATATGCAACGTAAACGATATTCATTTAAAGTACACATTCAAAGAAAATCACAAATATGATAAATAATGTATCACTAGAAACTGGCAAGTTAACAGATAGCAATCGTATCAGTTTAAAGTCAACTACATATCAGGTAATTAAACAATAATACAAATAAAACTACCTCCCAGCATCTGCGATATACAAGCGCTTCGCCAAAAAAATAACAATGTTTCAATGACGTCAATAAAGGGAACAATCCTGTCCAAGCAGACGACGTCCCATAAAGAATGAACATAAGCGCAGTGCAGTTATTTCTCAAATTATAAAGAATTTAGTGTATTCAAACGTGCCCATATTTCACACCATTCTAAAATGGGAATGAAACAGATTCTGATTACTGAAATCTTTTGTTTGTAAATATATAGGATGAGGGTTAATGAACAATCAAAGAAACCACACTTTCAAATTGAAAATCCCGCTGAATGATTGCAAGGACGGTATTTATCCCTCATTCAACGCCGAACGTCCAGCGGTGTATGCAGCTGTGAATGCAATGGCGTCTATTTTGTTTACAAGCAACTGATTCCTTTATTCTTGCAACGCTTCATTTTCCATCCAAATAAACCCATGCACGGGGTTTAGAGTGAGGCAATATATGGATTAAACATAAGCCTAATGCTAGTGAAGTGAAATAACTGAAGAGAAATATGACAAAACAGGCACTGAAAATATGTGAGATGTTATGGGACATCGTCTGCTTGTGCAATTAACGTCCTCTCTTTGACGTCACACATTTCAGCGGCTTTCGGAGAGCTGTTCAGGTGCTATGTCGGGGCTGTATTTTAGCAATTTGTAATTGATAATAATCATTACTTCGAATGTTTGCAAGCGTCGAATTTTGACAAACTTGTCCGGTCTAAGCTTCACCTACGCAATAATGAAACTTAAGTCAGTTTTAAAAATCAATGAATATCTACTTTAAACGTTTTCTGCAGATAGAACTTTCAAGTTAGGTTTAAAACTGTTAAATGTAGGTGATTTCTTGTCAGAACTTTCAAATTGGTTCCATACTGTACTTCCCGATGTGTTTGTCTCTCCTAAATTTTGGTACGCACTAGGCATCTTTTTTCAGCTTTTCTTGTATTGTAACCATGTAATAAACAAACATGACTTAAATCTCTCTTTAAATATGTGGGTGCCATATCATGTATACACTTATACTTCACTGAACGTCCAAACTGAAAATGTGTCTAAATAGGCATCCATCCTAAACGCGCGTACATGGCACTGGAAGAAACATAAAATGCTTCTCCCAACACTACACGTCGGGCAGCTCGTTTTTTAACCTTTTGTAATTCAATTGTCTCGATCTTTTAGGAAGGTCTATATATTCTTTACATGATTATTTACCTTTGTTAACTTATAATGGTATGCAAAGAATTTGAATATGTCAGTAAACATGTCTGTTGTGAACAAAATACCTTTTATTCATGTGGATGCCAAGAACATCCAAGTGACAAAAGATGGAAGAAAGGGACCCATGACATGCTTTACATAAATCCCTATTTCTTCGTGATTATTGGACCAAATCGGACGGGGTCTTCACTGCCCGGTAGAGAAATAGTTAGTTTTATAATTCAGTATGACTTTTGATATTGCAAATAATTATATTTCTTACGTAATCGATACCCAAATGCCGATTGTACTTTTTCTGGGGCATACTGTACTGTGGATTCATGAACACAAATATGAAAGAGAAACATTACAAAGATATGCCCCGATTTCACTCCACATGTAGCATCAACAAATTTAATAACATGAACATAGATTGCAGCTTGGAAATATTATACATGCAATTTCATATAAATTTCAACCGTGGTGCCCAGTGACTGTACAGATACAGATTATGAAAGGTCGAGATGAGATATGCCTTTTTGAAAGAAATAATTTAAATACTTGGAAAAGACAACACCAAACGGACTTTAAAGGTCATGTTAAGTTTTGGTAAGCCCTCAAAAAGTGTTCGTCAAACTTCTTCAATTTTTGTTAAAAAATAGCAAGATACTAGCAACACTAAGACACTGTGAAGATTTCGCCTCCTTAAGTTTAATATTAAACAAATAAGAGGCAAAAACTAATTCATGTGCCGGTACAGGCACGTAAAATCCCAACAAAGGCAGCATGTGCTATACACTGTACACACACGTTTAAAACCAATGATGAGTAGCTACACACAGTGCACACACGCTGTCTCTATGCGAAGCCCCAAGATTGCTGTGCGGGGAGCCGTCGGGGTGGAAGGGTGGAAGGGTCCTAGCATAATGGCAGTGATCAAGCATTCCTTACATATATTTACACTGAAATTCACCAGAAATCATAGATGGAATACCAAATGATCTCTTACAGACATATTTTGATACAAGGAGAAGAACATGAGACTATTTTTAACATGTTTCTTTCCAACTTCCTTTTTGCTACTAATACTGTATATGAGCTTTAATAACCATTCAAGCTTTGAAAGCTGAGAGACTATGCAAATTCGCTTTGTCCTGTTGGATTTTACTAACAATAACTTTGATAATAATAGTAATAGTTGCAATTTATATAGCGCTTTTTTTCACTGGATACAAAGCGCTTTAAGATGTCAGCCCTGGGTCATCGTTGGATATAAAATATATACAAATCGCCAAGCAGTGACCGTGTGCGTTCATCGAATTCACAGGGTTTCAGAATAGTCTTTAAACTCTGTTTGAAGTGTTCTTCTTCTCGATGATGATTTCATATTTGAGGAGGGAGCCTATTCCATAGTTTGGGAGCAATAGAAATAAATATACTGTTCGATCCTATGGCATGAGAAAAGAAATAAATCTACATATTTTATTGTATGACTCTCCTGCAGGGTGTCGTCGAAGAGAAAACGTACTGAACATGCAAAAGGAATAGTAGTACTGATTATATCATATAACCTGAAGATGGTTTCATACGTCACTTCTTCGCAGTCGCCTTGGTGTTGTGTTACTCCACTGATCTTTTTGTTTATATTTATATTAACGACGCTTATAATTAAAGCAAAGCACAAAAACAATACAACTAAAGAAAAAAAAAGAGTGGCGCTGCAGAAATTATGTTGTGTGACATCTTCAGTAATAAGGCACTATGGGTATGATTGCAAACGTATTTGCACATTACATGACTTATTACATGTTTTACAAGATTTTCTTTTAATTTTTCTTTCAGTATTATCGTGACTGCAGTGTGAGGTACAATTAAATTGAAAAGTGTGCAACTCAAGCCACAGCGTCGTTATGGTTTAAGTGTTCAATAATAGTAATATCATTAATTAATATCATTATTATCATTACAATGTACTTTTACAGCACATATCACATTATGCCCCTATGCACTGTAATGGATAGAAAGAAAAAAAAAACAGAGAAGACTGAGAAGAGTGGATTGCGCTCAACATACTTCCTCTAGTCACCAATTTACAATGGAAATTGTTTCTAAAAATAAATGTTTTAAGAATTGCTTTAAATAGCACTACAAAGTCAAAGACAGAGAAAGACAGAGAAAGAAAGAGAGAATACATCGAATGATAGCCCCAGCCATAACACTAATATAAATATCTAGGACATAATCATACACTAGATTTCATGTGACTATTTGTACCTGGTAGAATATCACACATTAGACTTACTATTACATGTACATCACATAATTTACTCACTCTAAACCTACCTAGTTTAGGCCAAAAATTCTCAGTCAAGCCTCTGTACAACTCATCTACCTATATTACGTATGCACATATCTATATATATACTGAAATATTGAAAAATTACAGGCATGATAGCTATTTCAAATAACAACAAAAAAGCATGCCCCTCAAAATTTACCAACGCTTCTCTCTCTCTCTCTCTCTCTCTCTCTCTCTCTATGTACAAGCCGTTTACTTTTCTTGGTAAGAAGAGACGTCTCGATGCATGTGTCAAGCAAGTGCTCTTTCAACAGATCACGTTCTTCTGTTGTGTAATATATACTTATGCAAAAGTGATTGGTAAAACTTACAATTTACCTTTTATCATGTTTATGGTGGTGATATCATCCGTCACTAAAAAATCAATAAACGAGATTTAATAGAGAAACGCTGATTGTTGGACTTGGAAAGCATTATTCCTAGATTACGGTACCAGTAATCATACTCTTTCCTATCTCTGAAGGCTGTCTTCCAGATGAGTTGGTGTCGATGGGATTTCCATTGTCTTGTCTTGTCCTTGATCACATTTTCCATCCGAACTTTCTGAAGACTGAGGTAATTAAAGCGAGCATAATGTAAATTTAACAAATCATGCAGTTGGCCTTTCAGACAGGAAAAACTGCTAATTATCAAGTATAAATTAGAGTTAAATTTGTTATATATTTGGTCAAATTGGAAAAGTGAGAAGCTAGACATTTTTATTAGACGCTAACTTAGTTCCACATCTTTCTTTTTTTTTTTCTTTTCTTTTCTTTTTCTGCCACCATTGCTAGACTATTTTTCCAGGGATATTAGTTAAATTCGGTGTATTATTTTGTTACTTCATCAATCAGTAGTGTACAACGATGTGCCTTTGTCATACCGAGTTTCTTTGACTACAATCAAAGTACTTAATTCATCACTCAAGCCAAGATGGAATAATTCATTGTTAATTTCTTCACAATGTAACTTGCCTCTTTTGAAATTGAAGGTTTCAGAGGGAATAAATACTCATTAATGCTACTGTTGACGTCGTCGTCTAGTTTAGCCGTCTTACTGGTCCACAGAGCAACAATTCGAGAGTCATTGTCAGGTAGGTCTTGCGACTGGGAAATGCCGGGCTGTAAAATAACATTGCAATTCTCTTTTTTCAGACTTTAATTGTGAATTTAGTCTACATAGAAAGGGTTTTTAACGCTTTGTTGCATGTCTGCAAATTTGAGAAGAAAAATAATGCCGCATTTTATAAGAGGTGATGAAATCATGCACGACCCTTACAGTAAATACATTCATACAATCTAATATCCACAGATCTATATGCATTGATATGATTTTCAGTGTGCAAATCGTCATATGATGGCTCACAACTAAGTGATTAATAATTGGAATCGTCATTGAATAGTTTTTGCTTAATATATCTTGATTCTTGGTTGCTTGCGAGACAGTGGGATCAGTGCTTCTAACAAGGGTGACGAGATGATTCTTATGAAGATAGATTTTTTGTAGTTAATGAAACATAGTTATAAAGTAACTCCAGTATATTAAATCTGTACCTACCACAAACCCGTCCGTACTGAGTTTCATAGGATTACGTCCTTCTCCCTCTCGAAGAAAATCCAGGATGATCTGAGAAATGGCGTTGCGAGCAGCAGTTCTCTCAAGGGTTTTTTTTGATCGCAGCTCTGCCAGTATCAGATCCGACAGTGGATTGCCCCTGGTCATACTGCGGTTCATTGACGACGACATCGCGGGTTGCCCAGCAAATGACTGAATATAAGGAGAGTTGCAAGGTTGTTTTTTTATATTCAAAACATTAAAAAATATGAACGAATTAAGATTTGTGAATATAATATTTCACCCTTTCAAGCAATGGCTTATGCTTATGTAAAAAAGCATTATTATCAAGACAGCTTGGCAATATGTGAATAGCATTATAAATGTGAGTAGGACCTTGACACATTAGCATGTTGGTACAAATTGAAAAAAAAAAGAATTACGAGATTTTACATGGCCTTGTATTTGATTATTTTTGGAACTCAACATCCCTAACAAAACCATGTAGAAATGCATTTTCACGGGTTGGTATTGTAATTGCGAATAATTCCATTCAACAAAAAAAAATCCTCATTTTGCATCATATTCGCCAAAGCAATGTTTGAATATTTCTTTTAAAAATCAATTTTAAAAATCATTTTGAAGCATTCATACCACATTGAACATTTTTCCTGTATATGCTGGTATTTGAGTTTCATCTGTCACTTCTTGAAAGTCAGGTTTAGTAATCAGGATCTCACACTCATCTCTGTCTGTTGGATCACCAATCCGATCTAGCTCTTTAAGTACCATGACCACAAAGGCAACGTCTCGATCACCCGATGTGTCCTGAACGACGCTCCCCTGCATAGACTGAGATGATGCCCAGACACAACGTTAAAAAATTTTCCACAACGATTGAACACATTTTCCTAATCTTAATTTTGTTCTCGTTCCATAATGTTAATATATTTATATATTACATAGTGAAAGAAATGACCACTAAAACAACTATGAGTGACCACCAGCGTTATGTTCGAGAAATATTTCTTAATATATATATATATATACAAGTGTAAGAAGATAACATATACGATCTCAAAGCAATTGGGAAAGGTTAATCATTTCTACATAAGAACTGGTGTATACATCGAGGTTTTGGAATCATCATAACGATAATAAATTGACCCAGTCTCACTGGACAGCACTGCACAGAGAAACTGGTATATGGGACTGCACACACACGTGTCATGAATGTTTGGTCCGAACATTTCAGCTATTTCTCGTCATATTTCGAATACGAGGGCATTTGAAGAGCAAGAGCAAGGAGACATTTCTACTGTATTCTTCCAAACTGACATAAAAGGAATTAGAAAGCTCACAAATTATTTTTCGCCTTTCCCAGAACTCAACCTTCTCTTTAAATCAGAGTTCCCAGTTCCCTTGCGGAGAACTTTTTTTAATCTTTGTAAAAATTTCAAAAGGGAAGACAGCTCTGGGGGACTTTGATTTAAGCTAGGCAACGATTATTCTCTCATTTTATTTCTCATAATATATTTATTTCAACGAGAGTTGCCGAAGCTGTTTTATATGTTATTTCCTTACAATTATATATATATATATATATATATTGTGACAAATATTCCTCGAACACAACGATGGTGGTCATATAGTTGTTTTAGTAAAGGGTATAGTGATCATTTCTTTCAATATATATATATATATATAAATATATATATATATATATTTATATATATAAATGTTGATATTTCAAGTACTGGCATTGACATAGTCAAAGACAAAGAAAGTGTATTCACACAATTAATGCATTGCAGCTAGTAAGTTTGATGTTTTATTTTCTCAAATTTTCGACGCTCCCTGGCGTCTTCTTTAAGAAAACGATAAATACGTTATCATACAAATAATTGAAAAAAGGAATAGTGCGCGCAATGGCTACAATGCATAAACTGTGTGAATACACTTTCTCTGGCTACAAAGCATTAACTGTGTGAATACACTTTCTTTGTCTTTATATATATGTGTATATAATAGATATATATATATATATACACACACACACACACACACACACACACAAATTTTACAGACATTTTAAGTAATTCATCAAAATAAACTTCCCTGCCAACACACCATTTGACACACAAATACGCGCGAGCGCACACCCACTCATTCTCTCTCTTTAACACATACCTACTACCCACAAACATGTTTTATCTCTCTTTTAGAAAGGTTTAACCAAAAAGGGCTATATTTTGTTGTCTCGCGAGCAACAGGAAGAATCGTTTTTCTTGGGGGGCATAGGAGCTTTACTCAGTCTCATATTTTGGAATGTCAGAGCATGATTTTTTTTCTTCAATTGTATTTATCTATTTATTTAATCATTATTATTTTCTCTATTGTTTTTGCTTTTTATTGTTTGTTTAATACTAACCATGCCCAGGAAAGAAGATGTGAGCGTCACACTTGCGTCCATATGTTGCTTGCAATCTTTATAAGGTTTGACTCGTTTTTTCAACAACCTGATGATGACGGCCTTAAGACGCCTCCTAGATTCTTCAGTAGAGGAATGAAGGTCGTCAAAGAGTACCCGGCCTACCAATGGGATATCATCTAGGGGATCTCGTTCTACCAATAGGTATGCCTGCTGTTCTTGCTCATCAACCATCTGGAAATAAGGACAATGGTTTCAATGAAAGTTATGGACAGTTGTTATTTTACGAAGTTTTCTTTGTTTAAATGTGATTTACAATTATACGTGCTTGTCGAACAACATACATACATTTACATTATATTTACCAACTCCCACTTCTTAAGTTAAAAATACATGAAATAATTACCGAGGAGCGACAACACTTTGCGACTGCATTACTATCCATATTGCTTGATCAAACTAAGCAATACAAAACCCCGTTAAAATTGAACAATTCAAAGTGTTAAAGTTAATCTTAATATGGCGACATTTATCATTTCTATTATGCAGACTTACCACATCCTCATTGAAGTCCTTTGGAGAGCTGTCAGTACTGTCTTTGTCATCATCGTCATCCTTCTTCATGACTTCATGTACTCGTTGAAAGTCCATCTCATCCGCTGCATTACTTCCTGCGGACTATGAACACACACAAAAATCTACATTTTATGAAGAACTACAAGGAAACACAAGTTATTTCCGAGTTGTTAAAGATTCAAGCAGAGGTATCCTGTCATCAGGTCTTGAATTAGGGCAGCGTGACATAGTGACATAATAGACCCGTATTTCTGAACTCCGGTTTAACTTAAACCTCGGTCTAACTAAGTGTATATTTAACTCAGTCTAAACCTTCCCTTTAAACCGGAGTTTTAGAAAATCACATTCTAAACTCCGGTGTAACTTAAACTCCAGTCTCAGTGTGGTTAACTTTGTACAGAAATTTAGACTGGACCTTCGCTCTAAGTCAGCTTTAGTTAAACTCTGGTTTAACTTAGACAGGAATTTAAGTTAAGAGTTCAGAACACGGACCTAGAGTAGTTAGTTTTATAGGGGAGGAAGGACAGGAGGAGGATGGAGAGATAAGTGCTACTTGGTTGTCGATTTCGGATGTTAGTATTAATGAATCAGAGATGAAATTCTGTTCACGTTTTTCTTCTCCATTTCCTTAACAACCCCTTTCTCACTCTGTCCCCGTGACTCATCCTTTGTTTTTGTAATGTGATAAAGAGGAAATAGTGGCCCTTGACCACGTTCTGCCATCATCATTGAGCATCTTACTTTTGAAATGGTTATGCCGGCACTATTTATAGATCTACCATGGTGCAACAAATAACATTTAACTTGTTTTTTTTTAATTGAAAACACATTTTCGAATTCACAACTAATCAATGTTCTTTATGAAATAACACCCGTTACCTCATTTTGAATAGAGTATTTTGGAAGTTGATCAAAGGCATCTGAGTCGTTCCCATTGTCATCTACCTCTTGTAATTGTGGAAGGGACGGTCCATCTGGAACACAAGTTGCTTGGTGCTAAATATATCAGCAAAGATATATGACATGATGACTAACTAAAAACTATATGATGGAATACACAAGAATCGAACATTAAAAAAGTGATAATCTGGAACTTGGCCTCATATAGAAATGATCAGTGGCAAAACACTTAATTCTTTTAGCAAATGTATTGCCATCCAAAAATTGGCAGATGTTCACAGGGGTTCGCAGTTTAAGCAAATCTTCTTATCATTTGTTATTGTTTTAAATAGAAGGGATTTTATTTATTTACTAACAGCGAAATTATTACTGTTCATGTTCCTTACGACAATATATACACAAAGCGATAAAATTGGTTGGTAAAAAGGGCCAGATGACAGCACATCTGACATCTGCTAATCGAGTCTGATTAATGATTAAAAAATCGAAACCTGTCGCTTTAATGTGACGTTCATGGAATAATATACCAGGCTCCTTCGACATAAAAAAAATAATAACTGAAACACGAGTTTCACAATATTAAGGCCATTCACGCTAGTTTAGCATAAGCCATATAAATGGATTATGGTTAACAGTAAGGAAATTACCTCATTTTTATCAGAGTCTGTTGCAGGGAATTGAGCATTGTCCACGATTTTAGCATTGCTTTTAGCCGGATTAGTCTCATGGTCAGTTGGAACATCACAAGTCGTTGGCTGAATATACAAAATGACAGCAGAACAACATTTCACAACTTATATTTTATAACATTCAGGAGCTTGCTCTATATATATATATATATATATATATATATATATATATATATGCAGCAATGGAAATACCCACATGAGAGTCTACCCGGGGTAGGGCCCCCGGGTAGACCAACCCCGGGTCGATTAGGGAACTTAAACATTTTACGTATGTTTCTGGCCATTTAATCAACCCTGGATAGATAACACTTTCAACTATTTATATCACAGGTGTCCCATATGTTTTAATTATTGTCAACCCAGAGTAGTATTTGTGGCCATTTAGTCCACCCAGGGTAGATAAGAATCCCAACTGCCTATATCACAATCATCCTAGACACTTTAGTTTATTGTCAACCCAGAGTTGTCTTTGTGTCCATTAAGTCAACCCAGGGTAGATAACAATTCATACTCTCTATATCACAGGCATCCACAAATAAAAAGGGCCAGAAGACAGCACATCTGGCATCTGCTAATCGAGTCATATACACACACGAGAGTACATATACATTTGCTTCGACCTTAAAAGTCAGCAAATAAACTTGAAGAAGGCCAGGAGCCGAAAGCTTGTAAATACACCAAGTGACCTGCTTCATTCTGTTCCATCATTCTCTCTTCACATATCTAAATTTAACATGGTTCCACCGATTGGTACACACATCCACACCTCTCTCGCTATATATATATATATATATATATATATATATATATATATATATACATATATATATATGTTTATATATACATATATATATATATATATATATATATATACATATATATATCGGTCTGTTGATCGCAATTTGTAGAAAATTGATAACAGGGTATATAGCGACAACAACATCAACAAAATATTCCTAAATGATTAGAAAACAAAATTCCTTCTTTTTTTGCAAACTAAGCACGATGAGAGTGACCAACAGAAGAATATTCATGTGCGTGTATATAATACAATATTCAGGGGAATTTATAAGATTAGATAATGGTAAGATAATTACCTTATCCTGACTAGAGTTCTTTGAAATCAGTTGTGTACTTTCCATGGTAGGTGCTAAGCCATCTAAATTTGTCTCGCGTTGACTCGAGGCATGAGGTGTTCTGGATTGGATATACTAGATGACAAGATTTGAAAAGTCGGACAAAAACACTTGATTGACATAGACTGATCTCTATCATGTCTAATAACATTCATTGTATTGTTTGTATCACATTGAACAATGAGTCGGTAGCTGAGAGAATATGGAAAGTGGTGCTTTCAATCAAGATAATGGTATATAACTGCTATGATTGGCGCCGCTGCATCTTCTATTATTACTATAATAACAATTAAGATCGCGTAGGTTTTTTGCGGCTACGAGGTAAGAAGTTTGCTCTTCTTCTTCATCATCATTATCATCATCTTCATCATCTTCTTCTTCATCATCTCTTCCTAACCATTTTCATGTTAAACAACGATCGAGTTTTACTTTGAACAGCTCAATAAGAGTATGGGCATGTCATTAAAGAGAAAAAAATAATGCAAGTGGAATTGCACTTTATGATAACCTGTCTCAGGATGATTTTAGATTGTGTATCATGAAGTAGTTTTGTGATTTGGACGGACGACAATGTAAACAAGTTAATAACATCGAGATGAAAATCGCATTCACAGAAAAGCACAACTCATATTTTGCAAAATAATAGGAGTCTAAGTATGTTTAGTTAGGGAGTATTAACTCATTTCTGCTCCTATATTTTGGCAGATATTATGTAAACATTTCCTGTCAGTTTCATTTCGTTATGTTCTATAGAAGTATTAGAATGTCAGAGAAAGTAGGGTGTATCGTGTTACCTTTGACAAGCATGTACACAGGCAACTGGTTGGAAGATGAAAACCTTAAATATGATAATATGAAATATAGGATTATCTCATGCATTACTGTATTACACTCATCAACTAATCAATTCTGATAACTTTGTTTATTATTATTATCTTTCTGTGCACATCTCCGATAGCAACACTTTTGAGTGGGAGCTCTTTTCTAAAATCTTTATCTTTGCAAAAATACATTAGATACCTTAATGATACTGATATCAAAACTCATACTACGCCACTATGATATCTCATGACACAACGTATTAATGAGGGATTATTTTACTCATTTTTAAAAAAATATTTTTTTACTTTACAATGTATACAATGTATCCAATGTTCCGATGTGTTAAGCTTTTCGAATGTACCCATTTTGAATATCCAACTTGGAAAATAAGATTCGCTATGCCCTGGCATATAAGAACACGATTTTGGATAAAAGCCTGTGGTATATTAAAATGGCATACACATGTATTACACCCTATATCACGGCCCTTTGGATTTACCATCATCAATTTCTGACATTCTAAAGACTCTCTTCAGAAAATTTAGATGGTTCACACGGTAGGAACCCAATAACCCGGTATTACTTTACAACAAGTCGCTTTTGGGCGCTTTTACATCATGTTTTATAAATCCCAAGTATCGCCACGATCACAGAGGTTTCTTCATTGTAATAGATTTAGATTAGATTCATAATATATTTGTATCACTAATGTCCAATTAGATGAAATTTGTTTAGGACTGAAAATGCAGGGATTTAATTGTAATCTCACCTTTTTTATGTCTGTACAAACACCATGCCATCAGCAAAATGAAGATTACAAACAAAACCAACAAAGGAATGAAGATAGATAGTAATGCTATGACAGCTTTGTTAGCCACGGCAGTAGGCTCTGTTGTGCGCACGTCGTCATCTTTGGGAAATCAAAGTGCTTTATGTTATGTCTTCAATAAGATATTTTTATATTCTTTTAAATAATACAAACATTTGAACCAGTGTAAATACATGAACAGGCACGCATATAATTATACCATTCAAAGTCAAATGATTGCCGAATGACTTTTAATCTCAAACATAATTGTGAAATAAATATGAACAGGAAGTGAATTTTGTAATATTTAAGAAGGAAATAGAGCGATACAGAACAATGAGTAGGCATAATTCATTCATGGAATGTTGTATGAACACACGGAAAAAAGTTATCACGCCTTGAGCACTTTGTAAAATGTTGGAAATTTCTTTTTAAAGTACACATTCAAAGAAAATCACAAATATGATAAATAATGTATCACTAGAAACTGGCAAGTTAACAGATAGCAATCGTATCAGTTTAAAGTCAACTACATATCAGGTAATTAAACAATAATACAAATAAAACTACCTCCCAGCATCTGCGATATACAAGCGCTTCGCCCAAAAAATAACAATGTTTCAATGACGTCAATAAAGGGAACAATCCTGTCCAAGCAGACGACGTCCCATAAAGAATGAACATAAGTGCAGTGCAGTTATTTCTCAAATTATAAAGAATTTAGTGTATTCAAACGTGCCCATATTTCACACCATTCTAAAATGGGAATGAAACAGATTCTGATTACTGAAATCTTTTGTTTGTAAATATATAGGATGAGGGTTAATGAACAATCAAAGAAACCACACTTTCAAATTGAAAAGCCCGCTGAATGATTGCAAGGACGGTATTTATCCCTCATTCAACGCCGAACGTCCAGCGGTTGTATGCAGCTGTGAATGAAATGGCGTCTATTTTGTTTACAAGCAACTGATTCCTTTATTCTTGTAATGCTTCATTTTCCATCCAAATAAACCCATGCACAGGGTTTAGAGTGAGACAATATATATAACATAATAGACTAATGCTAGTGAAGTGAAATAACTGAGGAGAAGATGACAAAACAGGCACTGAAAATATGTGAGATGTTATGGGACATCGTCTGCTTGGGCAATTAACGTCCTCCCTTTGACGTCACACATTTCAGCGGCTTTCGGAGAGCTGTTCAGGTGCTATGTCGGGGCTGTATTTTAGCAATTTGTAATTGATAATAATCATTACTTCGAATGTTTGCAAGCGTCGAATTTTGACAAACTTGTCCGGTCTAAGCTTCACCTACGCAAAAATGAAAATTAAGTCAGTTTTAAAAATCAATGAATATCTACTTTAAAAAAGAGTTGCAGTTTATGTACAGTGGTCTTGGTGGTGGTTGTCCACGAAGTATTTTGTTCTGGGAGCAATTATCCTAGCGTGTTAGATCACAGTTGGTATTTACTTGATATATAATAGAAGGAGGTAACATACCATATTTACTGTAGAAGACACACACTGCTTTATTCGCAGCGACACTTTCAACGTTCTTATCCCAGGCATTGCATATGAGGGTCACGTTATCATGGAACTGCGTCAAGTCTACGGAGGAGAAGCCGACTACTTGTTCATTGTGCATCCAGGAAATAGCTGGAGAATGGAGGAAACCAGATGCGGTACAAACCAAGGATGTAATGTTGGCCCCATCCACGTAGCAGCTACAGTCATCCACCACCCCTTGCAGTGTAAAGCTGCATTGGCTCATAGTAAGGTCTAGGGAAAATGAGTTAAGCCGAGTCATGAATATTGTTGCAAGATGATCAATAGAAATAAAAAATGTTTATAATCATATCACCAATACTTACAATGATAATAATAATAATATCTGATATATTTATATTATGAATAAAATAACAATAATATGTAAAATGAAATTAAGACCAACAACAGTAATAATGGATTATAATAGAGATAATATCAGTCATATTTTGGCGAATATACCATAATTTCAAATCTTCATGTGACGTATTCATCAATCACAACCTTTGTTTCGATTTTTAACCAAATAATGTAGATGTGAGCTACATTATAATTCAAAATACAATATTACAGTTCCGAATGTATTGTATATTTGGAGTGCTGAATGTTGGCTAGAACATCTTAGATGGGAGAAGTATATTATTTCAAGATTGGTCGAAAAGAGGGGAGGTCGGACTACCCTATCCGCTTCCCTAAAAGCTTCAATAATGGGCTGCTATTCCTAGTTCATCCATGATGTAAAATTCTTCAATCACTTCATACCTAGTACGTATAATTTGATTAAATCACTTTCTTCAGTTTCCAGGGACTGGCGAACAACTTTACAGGAATAGTGCCCAGCATCGCTGTCCTCGACATCTGGAATCACAAGAGACGTGATGTCCATGACCGAGTACTTTCCAGCGGAACTTTCTCCGTTGTTCGTCAGGGAATAGATTGTTGTCCCATTTTTTCTCCAGTACAGGAACTTCAGGTCAGAGTCTAATTGTACTGGACATTTTAGAGTTATAGTCTGTCCAATTTGTGTGGATATAACTGGAAAGAGAAAAAGTAACATGTATACAGTGCGTCCAAGCAAAATAGTACACAGGTTGAAAAAAAATTATTCTCAAATAAATGTTTCAAAATATTTTAAGGAAATTTTAAAACCAGTGGATAACTTAGGGTCCCTTCTGTCAAATGACACCAAAATATCTCACAATATTTTACGCTTGAGTGAGCAAAGGCCAATAATGAGAAAGGGTGCAAAATCGAGTCTTGACAAGAATTGATATTGGCTCTGGCTGTATCAGCCGAGCTGAGAGTCATGTAAAGGCTTAGGAATTTCCATATTCTGATCAATTAAAGACAATTTATGAAATAACAGGCTATGTTCTCTGTATATCCTTACACATCCCATCAATATCTTATCCTTGAGTTAGTAATTAACTACTTTGCTTGGGTGTTTCAATATGTTACTTTTGGTGAGTCTTTTAATTTCATCTGGCTTGCTTACTCAATCATAAAGTTTGATGGGATATATCAGGAAATACATTAAACAACCTTTGTTCTTTCATAGTCTTTCAATGATCAGAATATAAAATTTTGAAGTCTTTTCATGACTATTAACTTGGCTTATACAAGCCGGAACAACAACAAACATTAAATTTTTGTCAAGAATGGATTTTGCACCATTTCAGTCACAAAAGTGGCTCTTGCTCACTCAAGCATAAAACACTCTGAAATATTCTAGTGTCCTTTGATAGAAGAGATCATAAGCTAACCACAGGTATGAAGTTTTCCTGAAAATATTTTGAAATATTATATTGGGGAGACTTATTCCAACTGTCAATTTCAAACGGTTCTCAACTTTGTTGATACCATCCAGAACAAATACCAATTCTTGTCAGGTCTGAATTTTGCACCCTTTCACAAAAGTGGTTGAGATCACTCAGGTGTAATAAATAGTCAGATTTTTTGTGTTATTGTATAGGAAGGACTCTCAGCTATCTACAAGAACTATAATATATTGAAAATATTCAGAAATATTCATTTGGGGAGACTTTTTTGGGGGGACGCACTGTATAGCATAGATAATGCATGATAAGTCATAAAGCTTTCCCATTTGCCCCCCCCCCCCCCCCCGCTCTCTCTCTCTGTATATATATTAGATATACACGTATATACGTATACATTGCGTCCCAGAAAAAAGCTAACGGTCATATAAATTTATGAAAAAAATTGTGGGGTCGAGCGGTCGGAACCTCATCGTATTTGCATATGACCTAAAAAAAAATGATTTTGAAAAAAATGACGAAATAATTTTTGTATTCATTTGACCATATTTCAGTAATAGGTTGTCGATTTTCTTCCAAATTTTGATATGTTGTAGCTGAGACAATTTTCGACAAGCGTGTCTTACCATTTGTCATTTTGACAAAGGGTATTATGGCGTATTTTTGCGATTAAAGGAGGCACGTCAATTTTTCACATTTTGCGTGTATTCTCTATGGCCCATGACTTTTTCTCAAATCTTGATTCTAAACACAACAAAAAAAGTAACTCCCCCTTAAGCAAATTGGCGCAACTTCTTAACGAAAGGTTTGTGAGCAAAATAACTGGGCAAGAGTTCTTTTACCCTTATTAATCCATCGAGTCATGCATGAGTAGGCAAACATTAAAATATTAAAGGCAAAAATTTCACTTTTCAAAAGTCACAAGGGGCATTTTTTATGCTGTATTAGCAGTACATTTTAGCATTTCTTGAGCGATTTTTAAAGAGTGCTCACTCAAGCAGGACACGATGACAACCTCTTACACACACAACATGTGATAATACATTTGGGTAAAAAGATCTGGAGTTATTTTTTTTCATTAAGCTTAATGGATTTTGCAATTTCAAATTCACGAGGGTTGAATTTTCTTTAAAATTGTGCTCACCAAACCTTAATAATGAGAAAAGTGTCGGGATAGGTGTGAGGGGATCAAGCGATGGATAATGAAGAACAACAACACATAAATATACACCAGAAACCGAATTCGCTAAAATCTCGTTTCACAGAATCCCCTAAATGACCCTTGTGACTTTTGAAAAGTGACAATTTTGCCTTTAATGTTTGCTCACACATGCATGACTCAATGGATCAATCTCATTTTCACAGAAAAGTTAGTCAATAAGTCTAGGAACACTCCTGCCAAGTTATTTTGCTCAAAACCTTTTCGTTAAAATTTTGATTAAGAGGAGAGCTATTTTGTGTGTGTGTGTGTGTATTTACATTCCAGTCTTCTTTGAGCAGTATCTCTGTTATTTCTGCTCGATTTTCTTCCAAATTGAAATATGGTTTATTTGAGACTATAAGCTTTCATGAATGTGCACTCCAACTTTTAATCAGATTGTCGGGATCATGCCCATTTTTTAACTACAAAATGTGATTTGAGAATCCCCTTTTTCGTTTACGTGTTATCTCTATCAAACACAAACAATGTAATAAACTTATTTTGCGTGTTATGTCTATTGGAAAGTAGCGTACAGTAATTTGTGTACAACCATATGCAAAATCTGATTGCCTGTCGTGTATTAAAGCTGTGGGGTTAATCTCCCATGTATCCTACAATATCAAATCGTCCGATTTTCTTTGATGCAAGTCTCCATCCATTATCAACATTATCGTGATTATTATCTTGCACAAATATTATCACATCCTTACAAAGCAATTTGCCAAATGGACAGACAGACCACCTAATTAGTCTTCAGTGACGAATTAAAATTCTAGTTAATATTATCAGTTGTAGTAGTATTAGTAGTAGTAGTAGTATTACATAGTCTGGTTGTTGTTATTGTTATTATTAACATAATCATCATTATTATTGCACATGTGCATATATTTTATAGAATAAATCAATATGTGAAAAGATATTTGTATTTCGTACAAATCTGTTTATGTAATAATATACTTGCATGTCTACAAATAAATTTCTATGAATATTGCAAACTATACAGATAATGAGTGTAAACTATTACCATTTTAGTCCTGAAGAAGATCACAGATCGAAAGCTTGACGAATAAAGAAGCGTAATAAAAGCTACGATCGTCTCATAGTCATTTCTTTCACTATACCTTCCACTAAACAACTATGAGTGACCACCAGCGTTGTGTTCGAGGAACTTTTCTCAAAATATACATGTGTATATATACCCATATAATGTCTCTATAAGAGAAATGTTTAATAATTTATCATCCCCTCAAAGATATAATTAGGTGGTCCATCGTAATCGACATGTCACCTCTTAATTTCATCATAATTTTCTTTCTTTAACCTTATTTTTCTCCCACTTTTTTGTTACCAAGATTTCTCAAAATCGGTTCAGTTAATTTTCTTCAAATTTTCGTCAGTCATTAGGCTTTATGAGATCATGTTCCCGCAGTGCTTTCAAGGTCATCAGGTCATCGTGACGTCATCCAGGCGCCATTTTGTGAAAATGAACTTTGGTCATATCTTCATAACGGAAAGTTCATTCTGGTCAATTTCATATAGACGCGCAAAATTTAGAAATGCTCAGAATCGTCTTAAATTTATTTTGCATACGTTTCAGGCCATTTTAAGCGTTTTTCAAAAAATCGCGCACACGCGCATACCCGCGCGTTTTTTGCGTGCATAGGCCAGATTTTGCACAAAAACTGTCAATTTTAAATTTAAATGGAAAGAGTTATAGCCAAAGATGGTTTCTGAAAGATTTCTTTAATAGACCTTCACTCGGAAATAGTTGTGTTTAAGCACGAAAAATATGTGCGCGCATTCCAAATGTTCAAAAAATTTGGCAGTGATGACCCTTTATTAGAAGTTTAAAGTGTGTGAAGGAGAAATGCGTTGCATCAACGTTGCGTCAGCAGAGCGTCAACACGTAGCACCGACGGTAGGTCTATATCTTGGAAACGGCACAGTCAATCAAGTTGAAATTCAGAACAGTTCTAGTAAATAACGGTCATAATGAATCCTCTGAATATGAATAACGTCACGTCAATATTGCGTCAGTAGAACGTCACATTAACACTGCATCAGCAATGCGGCGAAATCGTCAATCTTTCCATTGGTATCTCTGTAGTGGGATGCGAATTTGAGCTCGTTTCCTAATTCAGAATATTTGGAACAATAAGGGGGCGCTATGCCACTTAGGTTATCGTGGGTGGTTATTGTCATCATTATTGTTGTCATTATGATCATCATTATCATCATAGCATTATGGTCATCATATGACCATCTTATCATCATTGTCGTCAACATAATCATGACCTTGCACAAATATCACATCTTACAGAACCGTTTGCCACAAGGACAGACACACCACCTAATTCTTCTTCAGTGACGAATTAAATTTCTAGTTTTCTATTTATTTTTATTGTGCATTTTATTTTCTATTGTCACTCTTCCACAGTCAGCTCTTCAACAAAGGGTAGCGATTGAGTGAAAGTACCCAATCTTAATTGATAATTCAGTCTTTAAATGTGTATAAATTGTCAGTCAATGCAGTTTTTTTATTTCAACTAGATAAGTGAACACTTTATTTCAATAAGTCTTTAAGAGTTACAAGATCATGAAGATGGTATCGGCATTACCATGTGATGTGTCACAGATGGCAGCACTGGTTAATACGCATATGACGATCAAGAGATGACGGTCTGCCATTTCTTAGACATGTAGAGTTAGAGGCACTGCTGTAATGAATATTTTTTAAAAAATAAGGCAAACGAGTTCATTTCAAAAGTTATTCTTAGTTACCTCTGTGACGCACACAAAAATATATTTTCAAAATATTCTTTACGTGATTTAATTTGAATACCAATACAATGACGTAAAATTGTATGAGAAGATAAACGTATCAGCCCTGCATTGGAGATTATGGCTGTCCATCTACTATTATACTATTAATATATGGTTATGAGTTTGTGCGTTAGTGCGATCCGGCAACACGTAGGTTTTTATCGTGGTGTACTAACGCACGATCGAGGCGTAGCCGAGTGCGTTAGACACCACGATAAAAACCTGCATGTTGCCGGATCGCACTAACGCACGAACTCATAACCATGTATTAATAGTTTTATAAAACGGGTCTACAATCTTAGTGTTTTCACTTACAGATCCGGTTTGATCCGGATTAGCCGTGCGTTAGTCCCCTCGCCGTGCGTTAGTACTTTTTTTTTTGCACGGTCACGTGGTGTTATTTGACCAATCAGGATTGCTACATTCTTGAACCCGTTTTATAACATATCTCTTAATCATGCTGGCACTATTATTACCAGTCGCCCCATTAAATAGTTCCATGTATTTTAAACGCTGTCTTGCCCTGTTTCTCCTTCCCCCAATTGTCAATGTCTGATATTCTGTGCCTACTATTCTCCTTGTAGGCAGACCAATCAGTTGGGGGGGGGGGGGGGGTCATTTAAGCTAAAGAACAAACTGAAGGCTTTTCAAGGCTGGTCGTAGTAGCAGAATTTTATCAGTGGAATATGTTCATAGCAATCATGAAGTCTTAGATGGCAAAGCGGGTTTTCTAAATTGTACTCATAACCGATAATAATAGCAGCTCATTCGCATTACATATATCAAAATGCATCAGTCTAAAGGTTACGTCAAATATATCAACACATGCTTACCTTAAAAACGCTAAAGAGATATGATCGCGATAAAAAGGTAGTGCATCAGAGGATGTATAGAGACCCCCTACATGTATCACACATAATTATTCATCACTACATTCGGGGGCGGGAACTTTCAAAAATGGATATATAGTATGGTTGGGACATGAAATGAAACCCGAATTGCAACAATATGTGCCGTGAATTAGTCCCTGCACCAACACTCCTCTATAGAAGGATAGAACTATATTATCCTTGGCCTTATCCCTGGTCAATTCAGGACTCTGGGATTTCAACCCTCGATCATATAAAACAAAATGTGATTAGACGTGAAGCGAACAATATTTTTTTTAAAACATGCAATAATAATCTCGCAACAACTGTAACAAATAACAACAATAAAAACTAAATGTTGTTTAAACATGATATATATAACACCTTTCCAATTAAGTAACTGATCAATGCGCTTTTCGTGTATTATTATTATCCTGGTCACTGGATTCATTTACGACTCTGCACTTTGATACAGTGTACATTCTCCACTCCCGTCTGGCAACTGTTTTATCACAGCTAACATCAACAAAAGCTTAGTATCATTAACAAATTCTTATTGGTACTTCATTCATGGGCATGATAGGATTTTAGCCCTTCTAATATGTTCACATGAGCTTTTGTGCCAGAACTTACCCTGGGCCAGCACAATAGTAATACAATTAGGTCGAAAGCAGATGTCGGATTCGCGGAAGGAAACTGGTGATTTGACAGTATGACGTCCTACTTCGCTCACCAAAGAAGTTTTCGTCGATCACTACATGATATTAGAAAAAATGGCGGAACAGCAGCTGCTTCACTAAGCGAAAAACAGAAATTATAGCATGCAAAATGCAAGAAAATACACAGCGGGGAATTTTATGCTCAATTAATAGATTTGAATGGGGAATCCCCCTCACCATTAGCCTTTAATCAAGGCGATTGTGCTGCTCTGTCGATCCCCTGGTCGATCCTCGAAACGCGCCGAATGACCCTCTGATTATTGCGCGGGAAGTCTGGCTAAGCATGCACATAGCAAGCTGCACGGTTGTGTCGACTTCCCGCGCAATCAGAGAACTATTCCGCGTGTTTCGAGGATCGACCAGGATATCGACAGAGCAGCACAGCCGCCTTGATTGAAGGCTACCTCATCATGCACGCAGTTAAATGCGTAGTCTACGTTCACAGACTTTTTTTGCACCGTGTTGTATGATTGTGAAAACATAATTTTATGATTTGTATGCCTCCGCCCACCGAAGGTGGTGTCGGAGGCATGTTTTCGGGTTGTCCGTCCGTCCTTTCAAAAATGAATATATAGTATGGTTGGGACATGAAATGAAACCCGAATTGCAACGTGAATTAGTCCCTGCACCAACACTCCTCTATAGAAGGATAGAACTATATTATCCTTGGCCTTATCCCTGGTCAATTCAGGACTCTGGGATTTCAACCCTCGATCATATAAAACAAAATGTGATTAGACGTGAAGCGAACAATATTTTTTTTAAACATGCAATAATAATCTCGCAACAACTGTAACAAATAACAACAATAAAAACTAAATGTAGTTTAAACATGATACACATAACACCTTTCCAATTAAGTACTGATCAATGCGCTTTTCGTGTATTATTATTATCCTGGTCACTGGATTCATTTACGACTCTGCACTTTGATACAGTGTACATTCTCCACTCCCGTCTGGCAACTGTTTTATCACAGCTAACATCAACAAAAGCTTAGTATCATTAACAAATTCTTATTGGTACTTCATTCATGGGCATGATAGGATTTTAGCCCTTCTAATATGTTCACATGAGCTTTTGTGCCAGAACTTACCCTGGGCCAGCACAATAGTAATACAATTAGGTCGAAAGCAGATGTCGGATTCGCGGAAGGAAACTGGTGATTTGACAGTATGACGTCCTACTTCGCTCACCAAAGAAGTTTTCGTCGATCACTACATGATATTAGAAAAAATGGCGGAACAGCAGCTGCTTCACTAAGCGAAAAACAGAAATTATAGCATGCAAAATGCAAGAAAATACACAGCGGGGAATTTTATGCTCAATTAATAGATTTGAATGGGGAATCCCCCTCACCATTAGCCTTTAATCAAGGCGATTGTGCTGCTCTGTCGATCCCCTGGTCGATCCTCGAAACGCGCCGAATGACCCTCTGATTATTGCGCTGGAAGTCTGGCTAAGCATGCACATAGCAAGCTGCACGCGTGTGTCGACTTCCCGCGCAATCAGAGAACTATTCCGCGTGTTTCGAGGATCGACCTGGATATCGACAGAGCAGCACAGCCGCCTTGATTGAAGGCTACCTCATCATGCACGCAGTTAAATGCGTAGTGTATGTTCACAGACTTTTTTTTGCACCGTGTTGTATGATTGTGAAAACATATAATTTTATGATTTGTATGCCTCCGCCCACCGAAGGTGGTGCCGGAGGCATGTTTTCGGGTTGTCCGTCCGTCCTTTCAAAAATGAATATATAGTATGGTTGGGACATGAAATTAAACCCGAATTGCAGCAATATGTGCCGTGAATTAGTCCCTGCACCAACACTCCTCTATAGAAGGATAGAACTATATTATCCTTGGCCTTATCCCTGGTCAATTCAGGACTCTGGGATTTCAACCCTCGGTCATATAAAACAAAATGTGATTAGACGTGAAGCGAACAATATTTTTTTTAAACATGCAATAATAATTTCGCAACAACTGTAACAAATAACAACAATAAAAACTAAATGTAGTTTTAAACATGATATACATAACACCTTTCCAATTAAGTAACTGATCAATGCGCTTTTCGTGTATTATTATTATCCTGGTCACTGGATTCATTTACCACTCTGCACTTTGATACAGTGCACATTATCCACTCCAGTCTGGCAACTGTTTTATCACAGCTAACATCAACAAAAGCTTAGTATCATTAACAAATTCTTATTGGTACTTCATTCATGGGCATGATAGGATTTTAGCCCTTCTAATATGTTCACATGAGCTTTTGTACCAGAACTTACCCTGGGCCAGCACAATAGTAATACAATTAGGTCGAAAGCAGATGTCGGATTCGCGGAAGGAAACTGGTGATTTGACAGTATGTGTCACACTGAAAATGCATTTATTTTATTTTATTTATTTTCCCAGGAAAGCTTGCTAACTTTCATCTAATTTTCACTCCACAGCCAGGTTGCTAAGAGACAAGGAGTTAATTTGATGCAGAAATGAGAAGTGTGTGAGGAGAAGAGTGTGAGAGATTCCTTTTACCATCGATGACTAACTTGAGTTAATTTACATTTCTTTTGTAAGTTGGGTGCAGGATAGTAAACTTGAATAGGTCTTTTTAGTTGAGCTCAGTGAGCCTATGCTTTTGAACAGCTGCTTGGGATACTTTTAGGGAAGAGTAATTGTGGTAGTAGACCTTAGTACTTTTCCAGTAGTTTCTGGGCAGAACATCTTTTAGACTTTGTGAAGCACACATGTGCTTTTTGAGGCAGCCGCCATTTTTAGCCGCCATTTTGATTTTGAACTTCAACTTAATATTTTCATTAAAAAAGGAGCCTTATTTCACTGATTTGGCTCGGATACTGAATATATCGGATCGAATATATCGGATTATACTGAATATACTGGATTCTAATATATGAATTTGGACAAGTGATTATCTCCTTGGTGAGTTTTGTGACAATTAATTGATCTATTTGTGCTGGTTTCCGATGTTTCTATGAAGAACCTGTGGAAGCATATTGTACCTGCTATACCTATTCTTCTGCTACCATACACTGCATAGTCCCATGTGTGGTTTTCATAAGCGGTGGTCTTCAATACCGGTAATACTGTACCGGCTTTTAAAGAATTACACTCGGCTTGAAACACCTTTCTAAGGGAATTTAAACAACTATTCAAGGTAACGACCCTGTTATAATCATGACTCAACTGAAAAGTAATACCCATTCTGGAAGGCCGGGAACTGCTAGTTTCAGGTGTAAATTACCGAGATACATCAATCATAGTGGGCTGAATATGGCTGTCAAGCACTTACATCTATCCTACGACAAATATGGAAAGGAAGGAGAAGAAAGCAGAATTGATTACGTTACTGATTTATTGACACATATCCTACCGAACTTAGATAAAGATATCTGTGAACATTTTGTTTCTACGTATCATTGGGAAAAGGGTGATATCCCATCTCAAGATGGCGACCATGACAGCGAAATACTAGTCACGGACAATACCAGTGACGAACATAATGACCCTACCATTGTCTGTGAAGGATGCCATTCATTTAGTGACAATCTAACGTCTATTCAGTCTCAAATCCAAGTATTGTCACAAACGGTAGATTCATTGGTATCAAAAGTTAACTCGAAGTCGAACAATGTGGACCCTGACAACCTTCGTGTCGCGTCTGAGAGAACAATGCAAAGTACTCGATCTCAAGTCGAGCAATCAATCCCTTCACATTGTCCAAGCACCGAAGAACAACTGAAGGATTACAGGGACAAACATCGAGCTCACCATGCATCATTAACTTCGAATAAGACTTCAGCAAAGAACCCCAAAACTTCTAATAGGCCCACTTCCTCAGTTGAGAACCCCCAAAAGGTCGATGTCCTAATTGTTGGTGACTCCATGACAAAGAGTATCATTACTTCTAGACTCTCCAAGCGACGAAAAATTCTTTCCAAATCTCTTCCCGGTGCGCGAATTGATGATACTTTTGATTTGATATGTTCCACCGCCATTGAATGCCAACCAGATGAACTTATTCTTCATCTCGGCACTAATAACATACCGTACGACGAGAAGAATGAGCTTATTGCTAAGATGGCATCACTAGCTGATCAGGTTATCGATAACACAACTGTTTCGTCAGTCGTTATTTCATCTATAATACACCGTGCGGAAGAAAGAGAAGAAGATTTCTCCAAAGTGAATGACGTCAACCGGGGATTGAAACTTCTAGCCAATCAGCGCAGATGGTCCTTCATTGACAATGATAACATTGAACCTGGCGTACACTTGAAGGCAGATGGCGTTCATCTCAATGGCTTCGGCATTCGTGTTCTCGCACAGAATATAATTGCACATTTGCGTGGTAACTCGCTTCGCGCAAATGACCTGACGAGTTCAACTGCTAGAGATTACGCGTCAGTTGTAAAATATAGCCCTACTCCATCTTTTCTGAACAACCCACACCAGAAATTTCGAAGGAGACCCAAAGGGAGATATTTTCCACGAGATTGGTTGGACTGTCTGCACACGGCAAGAACACTCCTAAACCCGGAATAAATATAAAGCCTGGTGCCATAGATACAGTCTCTAGAGCTGATTTAGACTTTAAATTGGCAGATGTCTCAAGAAAGATATTTGATTCATACAATTCCTATTCCAACTTGCTGCCTATGAATGTTTCAGGCGAATTATATGATTCTACTGTTGACTCTAGTAACGGTGGTTTCGAAGAAAGTAACGCAACATATCAGTTTGATGGGAGTGGTTCTGATAATATACATCTCAACAGTGGCATAATAAATCATCAAAGTGTGAATACTTGTAGTAAGAACACCGAATCAACCCATGTCAATCACAGCAGTGGTGAAATAAGCTTATACAACTTTGAACCCAGCAGTCGCATTATTGAATCAAGCGACGTATTTCCAAATCCCTGCAACTTAGACATTAATAGTAATCACGGAGACTATCTTGAACTGGCCAATGATGGCAGTATACCAGTTATTTCAAAACGAGGTCTACGTGTGTGCCATTTGAACATTAACTCCTTACCAAATAAACTTGAAGATTTAAAGTATTTGTTTAAAAATTCTTCCTTTGATATCATTGGTCTTACTGAGACTCATTGTGATAATACAGTTAGTGACAATGAACTGAATATCGATGGTTATGACTTACTGAGGAAAGACAGAAGTAGGCATGGTGGGGGTGTGATGATTTATGTGAAGAACACTCTCCACTATCAACATGTAAGAGATCTTGGCTTTAACTTAGAAACTATTTGGATAAAAACCAAGATACGGAACGTGAAATCTTTTTTGATTTGTGTTATATATCGCCCCCCGAACTCTTCTGTTGATTATTTTGATTTAATGTCTGCTATGATGAGTAAAGCTCTTGATTTTGATTGTGAACTGATAGTAATGGGGGATCTTAACTGCGACCTACTTTCTGATGATGCAGATTCATCTTCACAAGCTCTCTTATCTGTAATGCAGGGATCACTTTTGTCACAGTTGATTAAGGTTCCTACTCGTGTGACCCAGCATTCTAGAACACTTATTGACCATATTTATACAACATGCCCGGATGAACACATTACTTCAGGTGTCATAAAATCTCATATTAGTGATCATTATTTGATATTCACATGTTTACATTCTAGCAGTGCTGGGAATGCTCATAATGATATCAAATTTAGAAACTTGAAAAATTTTAAACAGGAAAATTTTGTCAACGATCTTTACAATTTATTGTTTAGTGGTGTATACTGTGCTAGCAACGTTGACACAGTGTGGGATATGTGGTATAATCAAGTAATGTCAGTAATTAATAAACATATGCCATACAAACGTAAACGAATGAGGAAAAAACCTTCTCCCTGGGTCACAGGTGAAATAATTGCCTTGATTAATAAAAGAAAGTATCTCCATAATAAAGCTTTAAAGTTTAATTTCCAAAGTTTATGGAAAGAATATCGAAAAATAAGAAACATGGTTACATGTTTAACTAAAAAATCTAAACAAGAGTATATACAGGGTTTATTGAAAGATAAGACTGGGGACCCTGGTGCATTATGGTCAATTTTAAAGCAACTGTCCTCTAGCACTGGTCAGCTTTCTATAAAATTGAATATTAACGATGTTGAAATTTATCAGCCAGAAATTGTTGCTGAAAAACTGAATGATTACTTTATTGATAGTGTTTCAGAATTACTGGGAGGTTTGAATTGGAGAGTCAGTGAAACCACAAGTCCTGATGTAATTCCTGATTTTCCATTGCCTCAGGGGAATTTAGATGACCTTGATCGTCAAACTTTCGAAATTCCTCCAATTTCTTATGATTTTGTTCTAAAAGAAATTGATAACCATTCTGTGAAAAAGGCCACAGGGCCTGATGACATTTCTGTTAAAATGTTGAAAATGATGAAATGTGCCACAGATGTAATTGATAGTCTTATTTATGTTTTTAATCTTTCCTTGTCAAAAGGGCACTTTCCAAAAGCATGGTGCTTGGCCAAAATTCGTCCAATTTTTAAGGGCGGTGATCGATCATGTATAGAAAATTATCGGCCAATATCCTTACTATCGATTGTTTCAAAAGTTTTGGAGAAATGGGTAGAAAAACATTTACAGACATATTTATTAAATAGTAATTTCTTCAGTGAAAGTCAATTTGGTTTTAGACCAAAGCATTCATGTGAAAGTGCTCTCTTGTGTATGGTTGATGACTGGGCAACTGAAGTTGATAGGAGTAAATTTTGTGGGGTAGCGTTTATTGATATGCGTAAAGCTTTTGATTCTGTAAATTATGATGTACTGCTTAAAAAACTTGCTGTAATAGGATGCTCTGAGAATGCATTGGCATGGTTTAAATCTTACTTTTGTTTTAGGAATCAACTGACAGAAATAGGGGGTAAAATATCTAATATAAGGACAACTTCCTCTGGGGTACCACAAGGCTCGGTTCTAGGGCCCCTGCTGTTCACAATCTATATCAATGATCTGGCTTCTAGTATTAAGTCAGGAAAGGTTGTTATGTTTGCTGACGATGCAACTCTGTATGTTAGTGATAGTACTCGAGAATCGGTTGAAAGTAAACTCAATTCTGCAATGAATGAAGTTTACGAATGGACATCTAAGAATAGATTGGTGTTAAATTATAAAAAAACGAAAGTGATGCTTCTTGGTTCTCGACAAAGATTGAATACCTTGCAGGATAAAAAAATATCTGTTATAATCAATGGTACTTTATTAGAGTGTGTATCAGAACATAAATGTCTGGGTGTGATGATTGATGATACTCTGACATTCAAATCTCATGTTGCTTCTGTTGTAAAAGTCATGAAACAAAAACTTGGGTTAATTAGAAGAAATAAGTATATATTTAATGCAGATCAACTCAAGAGATTATATTGGGGCTTTGTTCTCCCCCATGCATTATACTGTTCAACTGTCTGGTCATCTAGATCTGAATCAAACTATAAAACATTAAACACGCTCCACAAGCGAGCAGCATATATTGTAAGTGGGTATACATGGGAAACTTCATCAGAGCAAGTTTTTAGAATACTAGACTGGTCTACTCTGAAAGATTTGTTTAAAAAGTCAATATTATGCATGGTGTATAAGTGTGTAAGTGGGATAGCACCATCCCAGTTATGTAGTAAATTCGTTTTTAATGACAATGTCTCAACACGTGTAACACGAAGTACCAACAGATTGTTATTACGTGCCCCTCAATGTAAAATCCAATTTTACCAAAAGACATTCGTGTCTGTTGGTATAACTCAATGGAATGCCTTGTCTGATGAATGCCGATCTGCCCAGTCCTTAGTCATTTTTAAAAAGCTCATTAAACCTGGCAATTAATTTTTTACAGGGGGGGGGGGTGCAGTGATGTCATCTTAGTCTTATGCTTGATTTTCAAGGTATAATCTGTAATTTGTAAACAGGTGGTAAGCAGGTAGAGTGGGTGTGCATGTGTGTGTGAAGGGGGTATGTGTGTGATGGTGTGTGTGAGGGTGTACCTGTGTAAGTGAGGGGGGGGGGGGTGAGAATGTTGGTGGCTGTGGATGTGTGTGTATCTGTGTGTGTAAGTCTGTCTTACCCCTGTCAGTTCTGTATGTTGTATATTGCAATTTTTGTATAGATTTTAATTTACAGAGCCCTGTTGTAAACCAGCCTAATGTTAGTTAATGTATGTTTTTGTTTTTTATCAATGTCATTTTTAATATGTAGCTGAACAGGTTACTCTGTCTAAAGATGTGAAATAAATAAATAAATAAATAAATAAACCTGTATGAGGCCAGATTAATCAGAATTTATACTGATATTTTCATGCCTGAATTAAAGAAGTCATCGGTAAGTTAAACTGTGATTTCTTCTATTTTATCTTAGTGTGTAAAAAAAAAAGAACTTAAAGAATTTCAGACATGGTTTGAAATTTTGATATAAATGTTATAAACTTTATGGAATATTTGAAATGTACTCTTGAAGAAGAATGAAAGTATTCTAAAACATGATATTTTGCAAGTTTATGTGATATTCAAATCATGCTTTGTAATTAGTATTCTTGAATGTGATTTTTAACTATACAAGTTTGATAATGGAAAATTCAAGCAAACCTTTATCAGTTATAGTATGACATGCCAAAAGAAAATAATTTACATTTGTTATAGTTAGGACATATTGTAGAAAGATTCTTGGTTTTGTTTTAATTATAGATGGTTCCAAGATCAGGACATTTTCCAAGATTTGTTCGTTCTTGAAGACTAGGATATCTCGTTTCTACAAGGGTGAATTGTTTTGGGCTGACGAGATACAGCGCCGTCTTTGGTGGAAGTTTTCGGCCAACGATTACAAGACTTGGTTACGGAGATAAGTTTTGTTATGAAGAACAGCGAGAGAGAACACAGAATAATTTTTTTTTTTGAATATCAAGGAAATCTTGCAGATTGGCTTTGAGAGTAGAGATTCAGACAAAGCAAACTTTCTGAAGATGAGTGAACAGTTGTTAGTAAGAAGTGTTATTTTGAATTTGGATCAATGTGAAATTTTATGATTTGAGATGATAATTGAGTTTTGAGTTGGAGTTATGAAAATAGAGACTTATAGAGATAGAGGTTAGACTGTTGAAGAAAAGGTCAAGTTGAGGTGCAGTTTGAAGCTTTATATGAAATATGATCACTAAATGCAGTAGTTAGGAGAAACTGTTTGAAGTTATAATTCTATGAAGGTGGATCAGTACAGGGTCCTTTCATAAGAATGTTTTAGAGGAGTTATGATTGCATAAAGAAATGAAACAAAGTTAAAGGTTTAATTGATATTTCTTGGAGGAGGTTATTGGAGGTGGTAGGTATGATACACTGATGAAACATTGAAGTTGGTTTAATTATGATTAGATCAGTGCAGGATCTATTCATGCATGCTTGAAGTTATTATTTGTATAGAAACAGACAGAGTTGAAAGATAGTGGATATTGTGGATTGGATCAATGCAGGATCCTTTGCCTATTTGTCAGGTTGAATTTCGTGGTTGTGAAAACAGAGTAATAATTTTCAATAATTATTTTCAAAGAAAAGAAAAAAAAACAAACAAATAAGAGGTACGGTCACTGAACAAAGTACATGTAGGCCCTATATCTCAATACTATATCTAGTTCAGATTCTGAACGACTCCACTCCAAGAGCAATCCCCAAATGCGCGACATCCCACCACCGCCGCCAGGCCGAGAGACGGCGCGACCCGAACCTGTACGGGCGAGGAAAAAATCTTTCCTCGCCCGTACAAACCCGGGCCACGCCATCCCCCAGCCCGGCAGCAGCAGTGGGACATCGCGCACCCGGAGACCGCTCCCAAAATAAAATCGCTCAGAATCTGAACCATACTATATCCTGACCCGCGGGAATCGCCCGCAGGCCAGATTGCAACAGTGTATTAAGTGCATGTAACATGAATAATGCTTTTGCTGTATACATGGTATACTGGGTATAAAAATAGGATTTTAGGATGAGTACTCAGGTCATGGCTTACAGGAAAAATACAGACTCTTGCATCATATATCAAATACAAACTTTTGAAAGTGTTGTCTCATCTTATTATTCTTGAGAGCTATCAGGTATTCTGATTTATATTTAATCTTTAAAAATGACAAAGCAGATTGAAAGTTAGGTTTTTCCTTTCTGAACTTACAGCGATAAATATAAAAACGTGTGCACAAAAGAAAGAAATTTATACATAAACAATTTTGTTTGAGGTATGAACTTCAAACTTAGTGCTAGTATGTATCACCATAGGAAGACGATCTGATTAGATTTTGGGGTACGTAGGTCAAAGGTCAAGGTCACAGAGGCCAATGTCTGAAATTTCATGTGTTAGCCTCGTTCTAGCAATAGCGAGCTTTCGATTTCTGCTCCGAACGACTTCTGCGACGAGTCACCAGAGTTTGGAGACGTCGCACAGGCCAAGTCCGTTCACTTCGCGTTATACGCTTTCGATCTCTCACGACGGTGTGGGTCGCACTTTCATCCATATTTGGAGCTTGTATGACGTCAAATATATGAACGTTCGTGCTGAATCTAGGACGACGGCAAAACCAGGGTGCACGCGTCCTCGATTCGGCTAGTGGACGAGGGAGACGACGTGACGTATGCGCAGAGCTTCAAAATGTGGTTCGATCGTACCAGTCGACTATGTCGACGTGCAAATCGAAAGCTCGCTAATAACTCAAGAACCATTTGAGGTATGAACTTTAAACTTGGTGCTAGTATGTATTACCATAGGAAGACGATCTGATTAGATTTTGGGGTATGTAGGTCAAAGGTCAAAGGTCACAGATCAATTTCTGAAATTGCAGGTGTTAGCCTTGTTAATGCGATATCTCAAGAACCATTTGAGGTATGAACTTCAAACTTGGTACTAACATGTATCACCATAGAATGATGATCTGATTAGATTTTGGGATACGTAGGTCAATCTGGTCAAAGGTCAAAGGTCATAAAGGTCAATTCTGAAATTGCAGGTTTTAGCCTTAACGTGATATCTCAAGAACCATTTGATCCATTAACTTCAAACTTGGAACTAGTATGCATCTCCATAATGAGACGAACTGATTAGATTTTTGTTAACGTAGGTCAAAGGTGACAGGTCATAGAGGTCATTATACAGATGCATGTGAAATTAATATTTTGTTTACCTTTTTATCACCATATCTCAACTATTTTGTATGCATGAGTAGGAGGAGATAAAGTGATCAGACTTTTGGGTTATAAGGTGTAAGGTCAAATGTCAAAGAGGTCAATTAACATGTAATTATAGGCTTTTTATTCTGGTTTTAATTACATGTATTTTACCAGTCTCTATAATGACATCTCTATAATGATATCTGTAGAATTCGCATCTTGACTACTTTTTACTGGTAAAAAAACATTTTTTCTGTACTGCCCTCTAGATTTATGGGCGTGGTCCCGAAGAAATCATTACATTTATAAATATGACATATTCTAAGCTTTTTAATGGTATGAAATGCTTCTTTGTAGAATATATTTTCAGAAATTAACATTTATTAACATTGTGTCCCCATTTTCATGGCATGGCATATAAATACAATTGCTCAAGATTTCACTTTGCTTGATATCATTACTAAACCTAAAAGTATGATAATGGCAACTATAATCCTGTCATGGATATGTTTTCAAGCAATGACTGTATAACAATAATAAGATAGGGTGATTAATTGATTAGATGAATCAATAACATGAACACAGTTTAAAACAAATCAACATGAATGTGTGATATATTTCTGATCTGGCAAAGGCGGAGGCATACATTTCGACTGCGCGCAGTCGAGAATTCATCTAGTTTATTATTATTCTTCCACGCGTTAAGCCCTCATCCATCTTAAAAGCAGAAGATTGTGGCTGTTAATGATAAAGATACCACAAAAGAGTGACGAATCATTCTATACTGAATATAAAGATTCGAGCTCAGTACATCATGATCTAGCTATACTAGTCTTTGACCCCTTTGCAGAACAGCTATCAACTGACAAGGGCAATCCAACCCATGAATTATGGAGAATAGCCTACTACATATTTAAATCAAATCAAAATTAAATCAAATCAAACGGTCTTCACTAAACCATATTAAGAACCTACAACCCCACTCTCAATGTCATTCAATAATGATGACTATTCTACTACATGTACGGGGTAAATATATAATGAAAGTGTATGTTTTATTGGGTGAAATATCTGTTGTCGCAGACCGGTATTGGCTTATTGACACAGTTCATCATGTGAAGACAAATATTAGTAGGAAAGGTGAATCGACCTAATTTGCACGCACAAAGCGCTTGGTGCTCAGTCGTAACCATCGATCTCTACCACGTGGATATAGCATGTATAGTGTACGCACGGCTCTATGCAGTTGATGGGCTCACCTGCGAGCCCCAACATGGCGACCGGTCGGATCAATCGTAGAGGGCGTTGCTTTATCCACTAGTAGAGATCGATGGACGTAACGCGTTTACAAGAAAAATAACTAAAATAATATGTAGAGAGTACTTCGTGAGCAGGTCATGTAGAGCACACATAATTATAAATTCATCCGCTCGTAGAGCAAGGAAGATTTGAGATCATTAATTGATTAGAAATATTCACATGAAATCAATGTATATTGTCCTCAGTAAATTTAAAAAGCGTAAATGGTGTTTTAATAGTTTTTTTTTTCTTCCAAATTTTACCCCTTAGCTGAAGATGACTTGACTTTTAGTATTTTTAAAGGATTTTTATTATCTCTAGTGCATTTACGCTATTTCTATGTGCGAGTTGGCGAAAATTTCGGCTAGCCTTCGGTTTCAGCCTAAACAATATCTGTTATAACCGGGAAAATTCCCAAATAAGTTACGTGATTTGGGAGATTTTTATATACTATATATATGTTATTATCCATACTCTTTGAATTTAAGCGCTTTTCAAAAAGGGATTTTCAAAATATGATTTTAAGATAACCTTTCATAAAACGCATGTGTGAATGGGGCCATAAATGACTTATGTGAGCCTTGTATCAGACTGATAAAATTAGGCTAGAATTAAGACTTTATGTAATTTTGTTTAGACGTAAATATGGAGTCTGTTCAACAGAACTACTAATCTCTAATTCAGATGAGCAAAGCTATTAGCCCAATTTATTAAACAAGCAAGACCATTTTGTTGTGTCTACTTCAATAGAAAATATGTTAAATGTCAGAACAGACAGTTTACCCAGTCAGAATGTGGAAGCTCATGCAGTTGATGCCTGAAAACACCGCTATTCTGTTTCTGAATTTCGTGTTTATGTACATGGTATTGGTATACGGTTTGTTTTGAATTGTTTTCTCTTAGTTAGGGGGCTGCATAATGATAACTGTCTTAGTCTTATTAAAGAGATACAGGTAGGATCAAGAAAGAACCCTATAATAAGTTAATCATAAAATAGCAAACACAAGCAAACCAGTTACAAATGATAATAATAATAATAATTCTCAATGGTTTAAATCATCCTTACCAAAATATTCAACGACAACAGTCAAGATTATTTCTGTTTGTTTTTACATCATGTGGTTTGTCTGAAGCGGAAGCGCTATTCTGAGTTAAGTCGTTTTCTTTTCTTGGTGAAATTTCCCCACTGATTTACTCCCCCCCCCCCCCCCCCATCTCTCTCTCTCTCTCTCTCTATCTATCTCCATTTCTCGTTCATTTATATCCTACTTTTTTTTTTTTGGCGACTCGATAAGAGGAAGAATGTCCCTTTCTATATTATTGAAATGTTACCTCAGAGCAACTGTTGCCAGAGGATGGGCTCTAACAATCTTTTCAACATGGATTAAAACTAGTTACAAAGCAGTTTAAATCACTGGTTACATACACTACAATAAAATACATAACAGTATAATTCTAGTTATATGTATTTGGAAAGAGGTAACACCAGTCCTGAGATACCGTTTTGTTAAAGCTTTGGTCACAAATCAGGGCGGCGACCAACCGATTTGTAGCCTGCTCGGGCGCCGCTGGAATTTAGGCATCGCCCTACGATTTTTGGAGAAGTCGAGCGGGCTGTAAAGCCCCAGCGATGCCCTGTCGATTTCCCGTCGGTCGCCGGTCGATTTTAGGTCAAAACTCGGCGAAATCGCGGGATCTCCTCCGCTCGGCGTCCGAGCAGTGACCGAATGATGACCCACCGATTCCCGGACGATCTTCCACCGGCCACCGGCCGATTTTTAAGAAATCGCCCGGCGGCCGGCCAGTGATCGACGGGGCATCTACAGGTGTCCCGTAGGCGTACCGGGGGCGGCCGGCCGGGCGACCTGTGTATATATGTGACAGCGCCTTGGCCATCAACAACAACGCTTTTACTCTGCATCTGAGAGGTCAACGAGGTCTACGATGCCTTTGATTCCACTTCAACGACTACGACAACGAGATCCAGCACTCCAGCACAGCACTTTGCCCGGCTGAAGGAGAGGGTGGCGTACGACCGCCCGGACGCCGGTCTATTTTGAACTCGCCGGTCGATCACTGACCGGTGACCCACCGATCTCCCAGGGGCGACCAGGCGGCTACCGCTCGACAGCCTTTGATCTAGCGGCTTCGATTTTTGACCAAAATCGCTCGACGGCGACCGCTCGATTAGGTCGGTGCCCTGGCGGCGACTACCCGGGCACCGAGGGTATTTTGGGCGGCGAGTGAACAGTGGCCAGGCACCGGCAAAATTTTAACTCCGCGCTAAAACTTCAGCGGCGACCGAGCGATGCCCTAAAAAACAGCGGTGCCCGGGCGGCCGCCGCTCGGTGCCCGGGCAAAATTGGACAAAAACTCGCCGCCCGGCCGCGGAGCAGTCTGATTTTCTGGGATGTGACCATAGCTTAAGTTAATGCAATGTAGTACAGTTCCTACCCGCTTTTGAAGAAAAGTAGGCCAATCCAGTTTTCGATATCTTACATATCCCTGATCCTACATAACCTTTACTTTAAACGTAGCCGGTAGCAAGCAAATCTTCCCTTTATGATACACATTTTTGAAAGTATTGATTGAAAATTAAATCATTTGTAGGTATTTTCAGTCAGAGGAATAGTAGAACGTTCATGTCAAGACAAGCAAGGGAGGGATGAAAGTATGACAGACTGTAGCTCATGTAGTGATATAAAAACTAACAAGAAAATACTTTAATTCGTCACTGAAGACGAATTAGGTGGTCTGTCTTTCACTGTGGCAAAGTGCTTTGTCAGGTGTGATAATATTTCTGCAAGATTATAATCATAATGTTGACAATGATCATAAGATATGGTCATATAAGTGATGACAATGACGATAATGATATATTGATAATGATGATCATAATGACAATAATGATGACAATAACCACGATAACCTAAGTGGCATAGCGCCCCTACAGGTTCAGTTTTATGGGCGGTTTTTCGAAAAGTGCTTGAAATGGCATGAAACGTTTGCAAAATGAATTTGGGACGATTTGGATCATTTCTAAATTTTGCGCGTGCACGGACGCGCGGACGTACGCGTACGCGCGCGTTTCACGAAATGACCTTGACTGGAATGACAGTGACCTTAACCATGCCAAATATGAAAGAGAAATGACATTTCGTTATGAACATATGACCATAAGTTGATTTTCACAAAATGGCGCCTGGATGACGTCACAATAACCTGATGACCTTGAAAAAGATGTGGGAACTTGACCTTATTACGACTGATGACTGACGAAAATATGAAGAAAATTGACTGAGCCGATTTGGAGAAATCGGGATAACGAACTGGACGATTTGATATTGCAGGACATGTGGAAGATTATCCCCTTAGCTTTAATACACGACAGGGTATGCGATTCTACACAAACTACTGCACACTACTTTCAATAGACATAACACGCAAAATTAGGCAGTTTTTTACATTGTTTGTGATGGTATATGTTATAATAGTCGAAGAAGATGGTAGAATGAAAGGCAAAAAAAAAAAAAAAAAAAAAAAAAAAAAAAAAAAATGGACCCACCGGGAGTCGAACCTGGGTCGCCGGAATGGGAGGCAAGTGCTTTACCAATGGACCAAAATATTTCCAATAGAGATAACACGTAGACGAAAAACGGGATTCTCAAATGACATTTTGTAGTTTAAAAAAGGGCATGATCCCGACATCTGATCAAAAATTGGAGGGCACACTTGTGAAAGCTTATAGTCTCAGCTATAACATACCAAAATTTGGGAGAAAATCGAGCAGAAATAACAGAGATACTGCTCAAAGAAGACGGGAATGTAGAATCAAGATTTGAGAAAAAGTCATGTCCCATAGAGAATGCACGCAAAATGAGAAAAATTGACATACCTCCATTAATCGCAAAAATACGCCATGATCCCTTTGTCAAAATGAAAAATCGTGGTGACTGATCTTGTAGAGAATTGTCTCAGCTACAACATATCAAAATTTGGAAGAAAATCGACAACCTATTACTGAAATATTGTCAAACGAATACAAAAATTACGACGTCATTTTTTCAAAATCGAATTTTTGAGTTCATGGGCAAATATGATGACGTCACAACATTTGAGTGGCCAAAATTATACATGAATTCAGATCTACAACTTACTGGCTTTCGAAATATGTAATAAAATTTGGGGGTCAACGGACTTTCTGACGAGCTATGGCGGATTATAGATAGGCATGTTTTTACCACTTTTTACATTATATTGCCCATTGACGCGCGCACGAATTTGAAAGTTTGACGCGCGCGTGTGGCATTATGGAATGTCGAGAATGACTGTAAATAGTTGGAAATTGTCAAGAATAGTATCAGGAAGACAGACCATGCGAAAAAAACGGCGTTTTTACGTTCTGTACGCGCTGTGCGCGCGCATAACGCGCGCGCGGACGCGCACGAACGGAAAATTTTGAAATGCTTAAAATGTCCTGATCCGTACTCTAATTTGATAAAAAAGTGATTTTGAGCAATTCTAAATTTTGACGCGCGCGTACGTGCGCGTCATGATGCGCGCGCGGATTTTATTGACATTTTATGTTGACCCTTGACCTGAAGTTCATGTGTGTCAAATATAAGACATTTTTGATGACTCGTTATGAAGATATGATCAATATTGTCATTTTACAAAATGGCGCCTGGATGACGTCATGATATTCTGATGACCTTGAAATAGATACCCGGGCTTGACCTGTTATGACCTGATATCTGACGAAAATTTGATAAAAATTGGCTGAGCTGATTTTGAGGAATCATGGTAACAAGAAAGTGGGAGAAAAATAAAAATAAATAATAAACTAGAAATTTAATTCGTCACTGAAGACGAATTAGGTGGTCTGTCTTTCACTGTGGCAAAGTGCTTTGTCAGGTGTGATAATATTTCTGCAAGATTATAATCATAATGTTGACAATGATCATAAGATATGGTCATATAAGTGATGACAATGACGATAATGATATATTGATAATGATGATCATAATGACAATAATGATGACAATAACCACGATAACCTAAGTGGCATAGCGCCCCTACAGGTTCAGTTTTATGGGCGATTTTTTCGAAAAGTGCTTGAAATGGCATGAAACGTTTGCAAAATGAATTTGGGACGATTTGGATCATTTCTAAATTTTGCGCGTGCACGGACGCACGGACGTACGCGTACGCGCGCGTTTAACGAAATGACCTTGACTGGAATGACAGTGACCTTAACCATGCCAAATATGAAAGAGAAATGACATTTCATTATGAACATATGACCATAAGTTGATTTTCACAAAATGGCGCCTGGATGACGTCACAATAGCCTGATGACCTTGAAAAAGATGTGGGAACTTGACCTTATTACGACTGATGACTGACGAAAATATGAAGAAAATTGACTGAGCCGATTTGGAGAAATCGGGATAACGAACTGGACGATTTGATATTGCAGGACATGTGGAAGATTATCCCCTTAGCTTTAATACACGACAGGGAATGAGATTCTACACAAACTACTGCACACTACTTTCAATAGACATAACACGCAAAATTAGGCAGTTTTTTTACATTGTTTGTGATGGTATATGTTATAATAGTCGAAGAAGATGGTAGAATGAAAGGAAAAAAAAAAAAAAAAAAAAAAAAAATGGACCCACCGGGAGTCGAACCTGGGTCGCCGGAATGGGAGGCAAGTGCTTTACCAATGGACCAAAATATTTCCAATAGAGATAACACGTAGACGAAAAACGGGATTCTCAAATGACATTTTGTAGTTTAAAAAAGGGCATGATCCCGACATCTGATCAAAAATTGGAGGGCACACTTGTGAAAGCTTATAGTCTCAGCTATAACATACCAAAATTTGGGAGAAAATCGAGCAGAAATAACAGAGATACTGCTCAAAGAAGACGGGAATGTAGAATCAAGATTTGAGAAAAAGTCATGTCCCATAGAGAATGCACGCAAAATGAGAAAAATTGACATACCTCCTTTAATCGCAAAAATACGCCATGATCCCTTTGTCAAAATGAAAAATCGTGGTGACTGATCTTGTAGAGAATTGTCTCAGCTACAACATATCAAAATTTGGAAGAAAATCGACAACCTATTACTGAAATATTGTCAAATGAATACAAAAATTACGACGTCATTTTTTCAAAATCGAATTTTTGAGTTCATAGGCAAATATGATGACGTCACAACATTTGAGTGGCCAAAATTATACATGAATTCAGATCTACAACTTACTGGCTTTCGAAATATGTAATAAAATTTGGGGGTCAACGGACTTTCTGACGAGCTATGGCGGATTATAGATAGGCATGTTTTTACCACTTTTTACATTATATTGCCCATTGACGCGCGCACGAATTTGAAAGTTTGACGCGCGCGTGTGGCATTATGGAATGTCGAGAATGACTGTAAATAGTTGGAAATTGTCAAGAATAGTATCAGGAAGACAGACCATGCGAAAAAAACGGCGTTTTTACGTTCTGTACGCGCTGTGCGCGCGCATAACGCGCGCGCGGACGCGCACGAACGGAAAATTTTGAAATGCTTAAAATGTCCTGATCCGTACTCTAATTTGATAAAAAAGTGATTTTGAGCAATTCTAAATTTTGACGCGCGCGTACGTGCGCGTCATGATGCGCGCGCGGATTTTATTGACATTTTATGTTGACCCTTGACCTGAAGTTCATGTGTGTCAAATATAAGACATTTTTGATGACTCGTTATGAAGATATGATCAATATTGTCATTTTACAAAATGGCGCCTGGATGACGTCATGATATTCTGATGACCTTGAAATAGATACCCGGGCTTGACCTGTTATGACCTGATATCTGACGAAAATTTGATAAAAATTGGCTGAGCTGATTTTGAGGAATCATGGTAACAAGAAAGTGGGAGAAAAATAAAAATAAACTAGAAATTTAATTCGTCACTGAAGACGAATTAGGTGGTCTGTCTTTCACTGTGGCAAAGTGCTTTGTCAGGTGTGATAATATTTCTGCAAGATTATAATCATAATGTTGACAATGATCATAAGATATGGTCATATAAGTGATGACAATGACGATAATGATATATTGATAATGATGATCATAATGACAATAATGATGACAATAACCACGATAACCTAAGTGGCATAGCGCCCCTACAGGTTCAGTTTTATGGGCGATTTTTCGAAAAGTGCTTGAAATGGCATGAAACGTTTGCAAAATGAATTTGGGACGATTTGGATCATTTCTAAATTTTGCGCGTGCACGGACGCGCGGACGTACGCGTACGTGCGTGTTTAACGAAATGACCTTGACTGGAATGACAGTGACCTTAACCATGCCAAATATGAAAGAGAAATGACATTTCGTTATGAACATATGACCATAAGTTGATTTTCACAAAATGGCGCCTGGATGACGTCACAATAACCTGATGACCTTGAAAAAGATGTGGGAACTTGACCTTATTACGACTGATGACTGACGAAAATATGAAGAAAATTGACTGAGCCGATTTGGAGAAATCGGGATAACGAACTGGACGATTTGATATTGCAGGACATGTGGAAGATTATCCCCTTAGCTTTAATACACGACAGGGAATGAGATTCTACACAAACTACTGCACACTACTTTCAATAGACATAACACGCAAAATTAGGCAGTTTTTTACATTGTTTGTCATGGTATATGTTATAATAGTCGAAGAAGATGGTAGAATGAAAGGCAAAAAAAAAAAAAAAAAAAAAAAAAAAAAATGGACCCACCGGGAGTCGAACCTGGGTCGCCGGAATGGGAGGCGCGTGCTTTACCAATGGACCAAAAGTTTTCCAATAGAGATAACACGTAGACGAAAAACGGGATTCTCAAATGACATTTTGTAGTTTAAAAAAGGGCATGATCCCGACATCTGATCAAAAATTGGAGGGCACACTTGTGAAAGCTTATAGTCTCAGCTATAACATACCAAAATTTGGGAGAAAATCGAGCAGAAATAACAGAGATACTGCTCAAAGAAGACGGGAATGTAGAATCAAGATTTGAGAAAAAGTCATGTCCCATAGAGAATGCACGCAAAATGAGAAAAATTGACATACCTCCTTTAATCGCAAAAATACGCCATGATCCCTTTGTCAAAATGAAAAATCGTGGTGACTGATCTTGTAGAGAATTGTCTCAGCTACAACATATCAAAATTTGGAAGAAAATCGACAACCTATTACTGAAATATTGTCAAATGAATACAAAAATTACGACGTCATTTTTTCAAAATCGAATTTTTGAGTTCATAGGCAAATATGATGACGTCACAACATTTGAGTGGCCAAAATTATACATGAATTCAGATCTACAACTTACTGGCTTTCGAAATATGTAATAAAATTTGGGGGTCAACGGACTTTCTGACGAGCTATGGCGGATTATAGATAGGCATGTTTTTACCACTTTTTACATTATATTGCCCATTGACGCGCGCACGAATTTGAAAGTTTGACGCGCGCGTGTGGCATTATGGAATGTCGAGAATGACTGTAAATAGTTGGAAATTGTCAAGAATAGTATCAGGAAGACAGACCATGCGAAAAAAACGGCGTTTTTACCTTCTGTACGCGCTGTGCGCGCGCATAACGCGCGCGCGGACGCGCACGAACGTAAAATTTTGAAATGCTTAAAATGTCCTGAACCGTACTCTCCTTTGATTAAAAAGTTATTTTGAGCAATTCTAAATTTTGACGCGCGCGTACGTGCGCGTCATGATGCACGCGCGGATTTTATTGACATTTTATGTTGACCCTTGACCTGAAGTTCATGTGTGTCAAATATAAGACATTTTTGATGACTCGTTATGAAGATATGATCAATATTGTCATTTTACAAAATGGCGCCTGGATGACGTCACGATGACCTGATGACCTTGAAAAAGATACCCGAGCTTGATCATGTAAGACCTGATATCTGACGAAAATTTGAAAAAAATTGACTGAGCCGATTTTGAGGAATCATGGTAACAAGAAAGTGGGATAAAAATAAAAATAAACTAGAAATTTAATTCGTCACTGAAGACGAATTAGGTGGTCTGTCTTTCACTGTGGCAAATTGCTTTGTCAGGTGTGATAATATTTCTGCAAGATTATAATCATAATGTTGACGACAATGATGATAAGATATGGTCATATAAGTGATGACAATGACGATAATGATATATTGATAATGATGATCATAATGACAATAATGATGACAATAACCACGATAACCTAAGTGGCATAGCGCCCCTACAGGTTCAATTTTATGGGCGATTTTTCGAAAAGTGCTTGAAATGGCATGAAACGTTTGCAAAATGAATTTGGGACGATTTGGATCATTTCTAAATTTTGCGCGCGCACGGACGCGCGGACGTACGCGTACGCGCGCGTTTAACGAAATGACCTTGACTGGAATGACAGTGACCTTAACCATGCCAAATATGAAAGAGAAATGACATTTCGTTATGAACATATGACCATAAGTTGATTTTCACAAAATGGCGCCTGGATGACGTCACAATAACCTGATGACCTTGAAAAAGATGTGGGAACTTGACCTTATTAGGACTGATGACTGACGAAAATATGAAGAAAATTGACAGAGCCGATTTGGAGAAATCGGGATAACGAACTGGACGATTTGATATTGCAGGACATGTGGAAGATTATCCCCTTAGCTTTAATACACGACAGGGAATGAGATTCTACACAAACTACTGCACACTACTTTCAATAGACATAACACGCAAAATTAGGCAGTTTTTTACATTGTTTGTGATGGTATATGTTATAATAGTCGAAGAAGATGGTAGAATGAAAGGCAAAAAAAAAAAAAAAAAAAAAAAAAAAAATGGACCCACCGGGAGTCGAACCTGGGTCGCCGGAATGGGAGGCAAGTGCTTTACCAATGGACCAAAATATTTCCAATAGACATAACACGTAGACGAAAAACGGGATTCTCAAATGACATTTTGTAGTTAAAAAAAGGGCATGATCCCGACATCTGATCAAAAATTGGAGGGCACATTTGTAGAAGCTTATAGTCTCAGCTATAACATACTCAAATTTGGGAGAAAATCGAGCAGAAATAACAGAGATACTGCTCAAAGAAGACGGGAATGTAGAATCAAGATTTGAGAAAAAGTCATGTCCCATAGAGAATACACGCAAAATGAGAAAAATTGACATACCTCCTTTAATCGCAAAAATACGCCATGATGCCTTTGTCAAAATGAAAAATCATGGTGACTGAGCTTGTAGAGAATTGTCTCAGCTACATCATATCCAAATTTGGGCGAAAAATGACCAATATTAAAGGAGTTATAGTCAAATTTGCATAAATTTGATGACGTCACTTTTGAAAAAATGAAATTTTGAGTTTAGACGCCATTTTGATGACTTTGCAATATAATTGAGGCTCAAATTACCCATGAAATTATATCTATGATTCCTCCTCTACCCAAATATGAAAAAAAATTAGGGGGTCAACGGACTATTTAAAGAGCTAGAGTTATTTTTGTAGAGGCATGTTTTTACGACTTTTTACACTATTTTGCCCATTGACGCGCGCGCGGATTTTAAAGTTTGACGCGCGCGTGTGGCCTTATGGAATGTCGAGAATGCCTGTAAATGGTTGGAAATTGTCAAGAATAGTGTCAGGAACACAAACCATGCGAAAAAACGGCGTTTTTACACTCTGTATGCGCTGCGCACGCGCATAACGCGCGCACGGACGCGCACGGACGGAAATTTTTGAAATGCTTGAAATGACCTGAAACGTACTCTCGTTTGATCCTTGGATGATTTTGAGCAGTTCTAAATTTTGACGCACGCGTACGCGCGCGTCATGACCTCTGGATGACTTTTGACGACATGACCTGATGACCCATGACCTGAAGTTAATGTCATGTAAATATGGACAATTTTTGATGATTGGTTATGAAGATATGATTGATAATGTGATTTGACAAAATGGCGCCTGGATGACGTCACGATGACCTGTTGACCTTGATATGTAAACGGGAATATGTCCTCATGGGATGACATCACTGACGAAAATTTGACGAAAATTGATAAAGTACTATTGAAGATTTCGAATGGACAAGGAATGGGGGAAATAAAAATAAAGAAAGAATAAAGAAAATTCGGACGAATATAAAAGGTGATCTGTCGATTACGACAGACCACCTAATAAATAATAAAGAAAATTCTGACGAAATTAAAAGGTGATCTGTTCACAGAACAGACCACCTAATAAAGAAAGAAAATTCTGACGAAATTAAGAGGTGATCTGTCGATACCGACAGACCACCTAACTAGAAATTTAATTCGTCACTGAAGACGAATTAGGTGGTCTGTCTTTCACTGTGGCAAAGTGCTTTGTCAGGTGTGATAATATTTCTGCAAGATTATAATCATAATGTTGACAATGATTATAAGATATGGTCATATAAGTGATGACAATGACGATAATGATATATTGATAATGATGATCATAATGACAATAATGATGACAATAACCACGATAACCTAAGTGGCATAGCGCCCCTACAGGTTCAGTTTTATGGGCGATTTTTCGAAAAGTGCTTGAAATGGCATGAAACGTTTGCAAAATGAATTTGGGACGATTTGGATCATTTCTAAATTTTGCGCGTGCACGGACGCGCGGACGTACGCGTACGCGCGCGTTTCACGAAATGACCTTGACTGGAATGACAGTGACCTTAACCATGCCAAATATGAAAGAGAAATGACATTCCGTTATGAACATATGACCATAAGTTGATTTTCACAAAATGGCGCCTGGATGACGTCACAAAAACTTGATGACCTTGAAAAAGATGTGGGAACTTGACCTTATTACGACTGATGACTGACGAAAATATGAAGAAAATTGACTGAGCCGATTTGGAGAAATCGGGATAACGAACTGGACGATTTGATATTGCAGGACATGTGGAAGATTATCCCCTTAGCTTTAATACACGACAGGGAATGAGATTCTACACAAACTACTGCACACTACTTTCAATAGACATAACACGCAAAATTAGGCAGTTTTTTACATTGTTTGTGATGGTATATGTTATAATAGTCGAAGAAGATGGTAGAATGAAAGGAAAAAAAAAAAAAAAAAAAAAAAAAATGGACCCACCGGGAGTCGAACCTGGGTCGCCGGAATGGGAGGCAAGTGCTTTACCAATGGACCAAAATATTTCCAATAGAGATAACACGTAGACGAAAAACGGGATTCTCAAATGACATTTTGTAGTTTAAAAAAGGGCATGATCCCGACATCTGATCAAAAATTGGAGGGCACATTTGTGAAAGCTTATAGTCTCAGCTATAACATACCAAAATTTGGGAGAAAATCGAGCAGAAATAACAGAGATACTGCTCAAAGAAGACGGGAATGTAGAATCAAGATTTGAGAAAAAGTCATGTCCCATAGAGAATGCACGCAAAATGAGAAAAATTGACATACCTCCTTTAATCGCAAAAATACGCCATGATCCCTTTGTCAAAATGAAAAATCGTGGTGACTGATCTTGTAGAGAATTGTCTCAGCTACAACATATCAAAATTTGGAAGAAAATCGACAACCTATTACTGAAATATTGTCAAATGAATACAAAAATTACGACGTCATTTTTTCAAAATCGAATTTTTGAGTTCATAGGCAAATATGATGACGTCACAACATTTGAGTGGCCAAAATTATACATGAATTCAGATCTACAACTTACTGGCTTTCGAAATATTTAATAAAATTTGGGGGTCAACGGACTTTCTGACGAGCTATGGCGGATTATAGATAGGCATGTTTTTACCACTTTTTACATTATATTGCCCATTGACGCGCGCACGAATTTGAAAGTTTGACGCGCGCGTGTGGCATTATGGAATGTCGAGAATGACTGTAAATAGTTGGAAATTGTCAAGAATAGTGTCAGGAAGACAGACCATGCGAAAAAAACGGCGTTTTTACGTTCTGCACGCGCTGTGCGCGCGCATAACGCGCGCGCGGACGCGCACGAACGGAAAATTTTGAAATTCTTAAAATGTCCTGATCCGTACTCTAATTTGATAAAAAAGTGATTTTGAGCAATTCTAAATTTTGACGCGCGCGTACGTGCGCGTCATGATGCGCGCGCGGATTTTATTGACATTTTATGTTGACCCTTGACCTGAAGTTCATGTGTGTCAAATATAAGACATTTTTGATGACTCGTTATGAAGATATGATCAATATTGTCATTTTACAAAATGGCGCCTGGATGACGTCATGATATTCTGATGACCTTGAAATAGATACCCGGGCTTGACCTGTTATGACCTGATATCTGACGAAAATTTGATAAAAATTGGCTGAGCTGATTTTGAGGAATCATGGTAACAAGAAAGTGGGAGAAAAATAAAAATAAACTAGAAATTTAATTCGTCACTGAAGACGAATTAGGTGGTCTGTCTTTCACTGTGGCAAAGTGCTTTGTCAGGTGTGATAATATTTCTGCAAGATTATAATCATAATGTTGACAATGATCATAAGATATGGTCATATAAGTGATGACAATGACGATAATGATATATTGATAATGATGATCATAATGACAACTAGACATTTAATTCGTCAATGGGGACGAATTAGGTGGTCTGTCTTTAAATGGTAAATTGTAAGATGTGATGATTGTGCAAGATAATAATACATGATAATGTGATGATATGGTAAGATCAACGATGACGATGATGACGATAATGATATAATGATAATGATCATATTGACAATAATGATGACAATAACCACGATAATCTAAGTGGCATAGCACCCCTTTAGGTTCAATTTTCTGGGTAATTTTTTGAAAGTGCTTGAAATGGCATAAAACGTGTGCAAAATAATTGGGAAAGATTTGGAGCATTTCACTGACGCGCAGACGTACGCGTAGGCGCGCTTAACGAAATGACCTTGACTGGAATGACATTGACCTTAACCATACCAAATATGAAAGAGAAATGACATTTCGTTATGAAGATATGACCATAAGTTGATTTTCACAAAATGGCTCCTGGATGACGTCACGATAACCTGATGACCTTGAAAAAGATGCGGGAACTTGACCTTATTAGGACTGATGACTGACGAAAGTATGAAGAAAATTGACTAAGACCATTTTGAGGATACGTGGGGGATGAAACCCATAGCTTTATTATAAGGCAGGGAATCACATTGTACACAAACTACTGCACACTACTTTCCAATAGACATAACACGTAAAATTAGGCAGTTTTTTACATTGTTTGAGATGGTATATGTTATAATAGTCGAAGAAGATGGTAGAATGAAAGGCAAAAAAAAAAAAAAAAAAAAAAAAAAAAATGGACCCACCGGGAGTCGAACCTGGGTCGCCGGAATGGGAGGCAAGTGCTTTACCAATGGACCAAAATATTTCCAATAGAGATAACACGTAGACGAAAAACGGGATTCTCAAATGACATTTTGTAGTTAAAAAAAGGGCATGATCCCGACATCTGATCAAAAATTGGAGGGCACACTTGTAAAAGCTTATAGTCTCAGCTATAACATACCAAAATTTGGGAGAAAATCGAGCAGAAATAACAGAGATACTGCTCAAAGAAGACGGGAATGTAGAATCAAGATTTGAGAAAAAGTCATGTCCCATAGAGAATACACGCAAAATGTGAAAAATTGACATGCCTCCTTTAATCGCAAAAATACGCCATGATGCCTTTGTCAAAATGAAAAATCGTGGTGACTGATCTTGTAGAGAATTGTCTCAGCTACAACATATCAAAATTTAGAAGAAAATCGACAATTTATTACTGAAATATTGTCAAATGAATACAAAAATTATGACGTCATTTTTTCAGAATCGAATTTTTGAGTTCATAGGCAAATATGATGACGTCACAAAATCCGATCGGCCAAAATTTTGCATGAATCGAAATTTACAACTCATAGGCTTTCAGAATGTGTAATAAAATTTGGGGGTACCGGTTCATTCTGACGAGCCATGGCGGAATCTAGATAGGCATGTTTTTACCACTTTTTACATTATATTGCCCATTGACGCGCGCACGAATTTGAAAGTTTGACGCGCGCGTGTGGCATCATGGAAGGTCGTGAATGACTGTAAATAGTTGGAAATTGTCAAGAATAGTGTAAGGAATACAAACCATGCAAAAAAACGACGTTTTTACGTTCTGTATGCGCTGCGCGCGTGCATAACGCGCGCGCGGACGCGCACGGACGGAAAATTTTGAAATGCCTAGAATGTCCTGAACCGTACTCTCCTTTGATTAAAAAGTGATTTTGAGCATTTTAAAATTTTGACGCGCGCGTACGTGCGCGTCATGATGCGCGCGCAAATTTTGATGACCTTTTATGTTGACCCTTGACTTAAAGTTGATGTCTATCAAACATGGTTCATTTTTGATGACTGGTTATGAAGATACGATCGATAATGTGATTTCACAAAATGGCGCCTGGATGACGTCACGATGACCTGATGACCTTGAAAAAGATGCCCGATCTTGATCATATATGACCTGATGACTGACGAAAATTTGAAGAAAATTGACTGAGCACATTTTGTGGAATCATGGTAACAAGAAAGTGGTGGAAAAATAAAAGACAAATAAATAAAAATAAAAATAAAGAAAATTCTGACGAAATTAAGAGGTGTTCTGTCTTCGACAGACCACCTAATAATGATGACAATAACCACGATAACCTAAGTGGCATAGCGCCCCTACAGGTTCAGTTTTATGGGCGATTTTTCGAAAAGTGCTTGAAATGGCATGAAACGTTTGCAAAATGAATTTGGGACGATTTGGATCATTTCTAAATTTTGCGCGTGCACGGACGCGCGGACGTACGCGTACGCGCGCGTTTAACGAAATGACCTTGACTGGAATGACAGTGACCTTAACCATGCCAAATATGAAAGAGAAATGACATTTCGTTATGAACATATGACCATAAGTTGATTTTCACAAAATGGCGCCTGGATGACGTCACAATAACCTGATGACCTTGAAAAAGATGTGGGAACTTGACCTTATTACGACTGATGACTGACGAAAATATGAAGAAAATTGACGGAGCCGATTTGGAGAAATCGGGATAACGAACTGGACGATTTGATATTGCAGGACATGTGGAAGATTATCCCCTTAGCTTTAATACACGACAGGGAATGAGATTCTACACAAACTACTGCACACTACTTTCAATAGACATAACACGCAAAATTAGGCAGTTTTTTACATTGTTTGTGATGGTATATGTTATAATAGTCGAAGAAGATGGTAGAATGAAAGGTAAAAAAAAAAAAAAAAAAAAAAAAAAAAAATGGACCCACCGGGAGTCGAACCTGGGTCGCCGGAATGGGAGGCAAGTGCTTTACCAATGGACCAAAATATTTCCAATAGAGATAACACGTAGACGAAAAACGGGATTCTCAAATGACATTTTGTAGTTTAAAAAAGGGCATGATCCCGACATCTGATCAAAAATTGGAGGGCACACATGTAAAAGCTTATAGTCTCAGCTATAACATACCAAAATTTGGGAGAAAATCGAGCAGAAATAACAGAGATACTGCTCAAAGAAGACGGGAATGTAGAATCAAGATTTGAGAAAAAGTCATGTCCCATAGAGAATACACGCAAAATGTGAAAAATTGACATGCCTCCTTTAATCGCAAAAATACACCATGATCCCTTTGTCAAAATGAAAAATCGTGGTGACTGATCTTGTAGAGAATTGTCTCAGCTACAACATATCAAAATTTGGAAGAAAATCGACAACCTGTTACTGAAATATTGTCAAATGAATACAAAAATTACGACGTCATTTTGTCAAAATCGAATTTTTGAGTTCATAGGCAAATATGATGACGTCACAACATTTGAGTGGCCAAAATTTTGCATGAATCGAAATCTACAACTCATAGGCTTTCGAAATATGTAATAAAATTTGGGGGTCAACGGACTTTCTGACGAGCTATGGCGGATTATAGATAGGCATGTTTTTACCACTTTTTACATTATATTGCCCATTGACGCGCGCACGAATTTGAAAGTTTGACGCGCGCGTGTGGCATTATGGAATGTCGAGAATGACTGTAAATAGTTGGAAATTGTCAAGAATAGTATCAGGAAGACAGACCATGCGAAAAAAACGGCGTTTTTAAGTTCTGTACGCGCTGTGCGCGCGCATAACGCGCGCGCGGACGCGCATGAACGGAAAATTTTGAAATGCTTAAAATGTCCTGATCCGTACTCTAATTTGATAAAAAAGTGATTTTGAGCAATTCTAAATTTTGACGCGCGCGTACGTGCGCGTCATGATGCGCGCGCGGATTTTATTGACATTTTATGTTGACCCTTGACCTGAAGTTCATGTGTGTCAAATATAAGACATTTTTGATGACTCGTTATGAAGATATGATCAATATTGTCATTTTACAAAATGGCGCCTGGATGACGTCATGATATTCTGATGACCTTGAAATAGATACCCGGGCTTGACCTGTTATGACCTGATATCTGACGAAAATTTGATAAAAATTGGCTGAGCTGATTTTGAGGAATCATGGTAACAAGAAAGTGGGAGAAAAATAAAAATAAATAAAGAAAATTCTGACGAAATTAAGAGGTGATCTGTCGATACCGACAGACCACCTAACTAGAAATTTAATTCGTCACTGAAGACGAATTAGGTGGTCTGTCTTTCACTGTGGCAAAGTGCTTTGTCAGGTGTGATAATATTTCTGCAAGATTATAATCATAATGTTGACAATGATCATAAGATATGGTCATATAAGTGATGACAATGACGATAATGATATATTGATAATGATGATCATAATGACAATAATGATGACAATAACCACGATAACCTAAGTGGCATAGCGCCCCTACAGGTTCAGTTTTATGGGCGATTTTTCGAAAAGTGCTTGAAATGGCATGAAACGTTTGCAAAATGAATTTGGGACGATTTGGATCATTTCTAAATTTTGCGCGTGCACGGACGCGCGGACGTACGCGTACGCGCGCGTTTCACGAAATGACCTTGACTGGAATGACAGTGACCTTAACCATGCCAAATATGAAAGAGAAATGACATTCCGTTATGAACATATGACCATAAGTTGATTTTCACAAAATGGCGCCTGGATGACGTCACAAAAACTTGATGACCTTGAAAAAGATGTGGGAACTTGACCTTATTACGACTGATGACTGACGAAAATATGAAGAAAATTGACTGAGCCGATTTGGAGAAATCGGGATAACGAACTGGACGATTTGATATTGCAGGACATGTGGAAGATTATCCCCTTAGCTTTAATACACGACAGGGAATGAGATTCTACACAAACTACTGCACACTACTTTCAATAGACATAACACGCAAAATTAGGCAGTTTTTTACATTGTTTGTGATGGTATATGTTATAATAGTCGAAGAAGATGGTAGAATGAAAGGCAAAAAAAAAAAAAAAAAAAAAAAAAAAAAAATGGACCCACCGGGAGTCGAACCTGGGTCGCCGGAATGGGAGGCAAGTGCTTTACCAATGGACCAAAATATTTCCAATAGAGATAACACGTAGACGAAAAACGGGATTCTCAAATGACATTTTGTAGTTTAAAAAAGGGCATGATCCCGACATCTGATCAAAAATTGGAGGGCACATTTGTGAAAGCTTATAGTCTCAGCTATAACATACCAAAATTTGGGAGAAAATCGAGCAGAAATAACAGAGATACTGCTCAAAGAAGACGGGAATGTAGAATCAAGATTTGAGAAAAAGTCATGTCCCATAGAGAATGCACGCAAAATGAGAAAAATTGACATACCTCCTTTAATCGCAAAAATACGCCATGATCCCTTTGTCAAAATGAAAAATCGTGGAACTGATCTTGTAGAGAATTGTCTCAGCTACAACATATCAAAATTTGGAAGAAAATCGACTACCTATTACTGAAATATTGTCAAATGAATACAAAAATTACGACGTCATTTTTTCAAAATCGAATTTTTGAGTTCATAGGCAAATATGATGACGTCACAACATTTGAGTGGCCAAAATTATACATGAATTCAGATCTACAACTTACTGGCTTTCGAAATATGTAATAAAATTTGGGGGTCAACGGACTTTCTGACGAGCTATGGCGGATTATAGATAGGCATGTTTTTACCACTTTTTACATTATATTGCCCATTGACGCGCGCACGAATTTGAAAGTTTGACGCGCGCGTGTGGCATTATGGAATGTCGAGAATGACTGTAAATAGTTGGAAATTGTCAAGAATAGTATCAGGAAGACAGACCATGCGAAAAAAACGGCATTTTTACGTTCTGTACGCGCTGTGCGCGCGCATAACGCGCGCGCGGACGCGCACGAACGGAAAATTTTGAAATGCTTAAAATGTCCTGATTCGTACTCTAATTTGATAAAAAAGTGATTTTGAGCAATTCTAAATTTTGACGCGCGCGTACGTGCGCGTCATGATGCGCGCGCGGATTTTATTGACATTTTATGTTGACCCTTGACCTGAAGTTCATGTGTGTCAAATATAAGACATTTTTGATGACTCGTTATGAAGATATGATCAATATTGTCATTTTACAAAATGGCGCCTGGATGACGTCATGATATTCTGATGACCTTGAAATAGATACCCAGGCTTGACCTGTTATGACCTGATATCTGACGAAAATTTGATAAAAATTGGCTGAGCTGATTTTGAGGAATCATGGTAACAAGAAAGTGGGAGAAAAATAAAAATAAATAAAGAAAGAAAATTCTGACGAAATTAAGAGGTGATCTGTCGATACCGACAGACCACCTAATAATAATAAAGAAAATTCTGACGAAATTAAAAGGTGATCTGTCAATGACAGACCACCTAACAAGAGAATACTTTAATTTGGTTCAAGAACAATACTTTTCTGTCCGGCAAAGATAAATATATATCCATCTGATATATTCATAACTGAATCAGATGAAACACTAATAGTATAATACGATGAAAAGAGTCATGCGTGAACAACATAAAGGAAGAAAACTGGTCTACGAATAGATTCGATCATGTCGATTAAGGGGTGAACTTTTGGTGTCTGTAAAGTAGTACCTGATCAATCGCGTCACATACTGGTCTTTGGACATAAGCGAACTTCTTTCTAAAACGGGGTGTTAAGACAACATCGAAATGTGTATGCACGACGTTTTGAAATCAACAAAAAAGGGTATTTTCAGGTCATTCATCCAGTTCTGACTATTATTACCGACACGTATTGATAATTATACATAAATGTTCATATTTTCTTTGTTTGATTTTTGTTAATTAGGGATGTTAACCTCGTTTTCTACCAAATTGTGGGTCGTTTCGAAATCCTGGAAGCCAGTGTAATTATATCCAAACCCTTTGGAAGCGCATAGGGACGTTATATCATAATGTGATATGCGCTATACAAGAACGGTTTATTATTATTATTATTTAATGATAACACATTCTACATAAAGAGTAAACACCCCCGACCATGCCTTGAAACATGCAAGAACAATAACAGGAGAGAGGGGGTCCCCTTGGAAAACACCCTTTCCTGAAATCAAATTGGTTAGAGCTCCACGTCGGGCCGGATACTGAACCCTTAAGCCTTCCTTATAAATTCATAACAAAACTATAGTAATGTTAGATGGAAAATTGTAATGATTTAGTGAATGTGATATGAGATCATGGCTGATTTGGGCAAATGTAAATGATTGTACATGATAGTGTAAAATCAATCATTCGTTTATGATCCCGACTTGTGCACCTATTTAAAAAAAAATAATGAAGGCACGTTTTAGTCCAGTCATGACTTTTTCTGTAGATTTTATTTGGGATACGAAAAAACTTAAGTGAAAGCCATTGTTATTATACAGTAACAAAAGTAATCTGTTGACCCTTTCCCTGGCCTGATTACAGTGGCGTGACATGGACATCAAAAATGAGGGGCACTGACATCACGGAGGGGACGCTAACTCCATAGTTCAAGTCTCCTTTTCACATTCCTTCTCTCTCTCTCTCTCTCTCTCTCTCTCTCTCTTCTTTTTTCTCTTTTCTGTTTTATATATTTTCCCCTATTTTTCTCCATTCAAATTGAGCCCCCCCCCCCTCCACATAGCTACGCCACTCCATGAGCATGATCAGACCACATCATCAGATTAACACAATAATACTTGAAATACAATTAAAGGTTACACATGTAAATAGCTGAGGTCGTGGAAATAGACACGATATCGTTTCTTTTAAAATATGATAAATTTCTTGCTGATTCGATGTCAACCATCCCATTATACTTTAGATATATACAACCATGACTTTCCGTTTGTGTAAACATCATTGCCAACTCTTCTCATACTTTAAAATCCAAATCCAAGTTCAAGATCAATCTCATTTTTTCCTCAAACAACAAGAAATACACAATAAATATGAATGAATCAGGCGAACAAATTAAAAAAAATAACAAACACATGTCAACAACAATTATGATGCTACTGACGATATAAAGCAAATGGAAATACATGTTTTAGGCAGTAGCGTGTCTAGGGACAAACTACCAAATCTGCGCCCCCCCCCCCCCCCCCATGCCCAAACACATATTAATGAGCGTTTTTAATTTAGAAATTATGGCACTACATGAAAATGAGTTTCGATGCACATAACCCGGGGTTTTTAGCCCAAATTTGATGAATTATTGTATTAGCAAGGGAGCAACGCGACCGAGCGGCAGATTTTTCTTTTCTTTTCACCCCTCAAATTGAAATTTCTTATGTAGTTTACCCTTAGAAAAAAAAATCCAAGGGAATACAGCGTCCTTGCAATATATATATATATATATATATATATATATATATATACATGTATATATATATATATATATATATGTATATATATATATATATATTGAATGTTCCTATAAAATGAATGAATCAAAATGAATAAAAACCCTGAAGAAATATACTTCAGGAATTTAGCAAGGCAATTGCAAGGCAAATTTATGATTTCTTGTTCAATGTTCTATACTTTAAAAGTGCTTTTTATGCACTTATATCCCATCCGAGGGCGCAAAATTTAGCTAGCTCCTGCTTTATGCGGGGGGGGGGGGGGGGGGCAAAGCAACGAGAGTTAATTAATGGTTTACACTTTAAAAACACCATCGGGGTGTGAAATAGCTAGATCCTGAACATAATTATGCGAGGGAGCAAAGCGAACATTTTTGCATTTCAAACCCTATAAAACGCCCTTTCTTACGCATTTGTCCTTGACTGAGGCACCAAATAACCCTCAAAGACCATGAATTTTCTTGTATTTCTCCACCTTTTCTTTTTGTCTTTTGCGTTTTGTTTTTTTTGCGACCCCTTCAAGTGACGCCCGGGGCACGTGCCCCCTCTGCCCCCCCCCCCCGGTAGATACGCCACTGTTAGGTATAATATTATTATTATGGAATATAATGAGTATACTTTATTTTTTTTTGTGTGTGTGTATATATATATATATAAATATATATATATATATATATATATAGTGTGTGAGTTTTCGTGTGTTGACAAGATTATCCTTTTAAAAAAAAGTATGTTTCTATATCACTACTCAAAGTTATATCAGATCATATCATTACATAATTGTAGTCCATTTGACAGTCCTGTAGTCTGTATTAAACCTAGAAAAGTTCTTTCCGTTGAAGTTTTTTTTCTTGATTTGTGATCCCATGTGGTCTCCCAACAATTTCAGCTTTGATGCCGAAAAATTGACTTTAGGCAATTTGCCTAATTTGCATAAATCTAAATAGCCCATTCGAGGCAATATTCAGTAGCTAAAGACAGCTTACGCAGATTTTGTCAACTGATCTACGTACTACGATGATACGTGATTGCAATTGTGTCGTTCGTCATTGTACATGCAACACGCGAGTTATCGAAAGGAGTTTACACAGTAATGTCCGATAATGATACCTCTATTCAGGGGTTTTGTGGGGTGTAAAATCCAGTTTAAATGTTATTTTTTGACAATTACATAACACGTAGAGTCCATGTAAATATGCTCTGTACCAACTTAATTATACTTGAGCAACTGAAAGTGCATGGTTTTTGTTTAACATTAACAATGAATGTAAGCCTACTAATGTAACCAAAGGGGTTTAGAGTATCTATCTTCATGTTTCAATCTTTTCTTTACAAATTTTTTTTTTAAATTATTCTTTTTGAATTTCCTGTCAGTTTCAGCCACAAGAGGTTAAAGGGGATGAACATAATTATGGACATTTGAATTGAGAAGAAGAAGCAGAAAATCAGGGGGGAATAATAAAAATTTGAGAAAACTCTAAAAAGTAAACATCAACAAAGTATAGAAAGTTAAGGATTTTTAAAAGCTGAGATCACTAATAATAATGGAAATTGCATTTTGGCATTGCGATCATTATGTGTGCTGTCATATTATGGAGATCGAGAAACCCTTTACGTGTATATTTACAAAAATATCCAATATCCAATATATGACATCACACATCATGACCGCATTATCAATGTAAAGGTCGCCTTATTATATCACTAGTGATCCTAAATTTTAAAAAAAAATCATAACTTCCCTTTTCTATGTCCGATTTATCTTAAAGTACACATTCAAAGAAAATCACAAATATGATAAATAATGTATCACTAGAAACTGGCAAGTTAACAGATAGCAATCGTATCAGTTTAAAGTCAACTACTTATCAGGTAATTAAACAATAATACAAATAGAACTACCTCCCAGCATCTGCGATATACAAGCGCTTCGCCAAAAAAATAACAATGTTTCAATGACGTCAATAAAGGGAACAATCCTGTCCAAGCAGACGACGTCCCATAAAGAATGAACATAAGTGCAGTGCAGTTATTTCTCAAATTATAAAGAATTTAGTGTATTCAAACGTGCCCATATTTCACACCATTCTAAAATGGGAATGAAACAGATTCTGATTACTGAAATCTTTTGTTTGTAAATATATAGGATGAGGGTTAATGAACAATCAAAGAAACCACACTTTCAAATTGAAAAGCCCGCTGAATGATTGCAAGGACGGTATTTATCCCTCATTCAACGCCGAACGTCCAGCGGTTGTATGCAGCTGTGAATGAAATGGCGTCTATTTTGTTTACAAGCAACTGATTCCTTTATTCTTGTAACGCTTCATTTTCCATCCAAATAAACCCATGCACGGGGTTTAGAGTGAGGCAATATATGGATTAAACATAATAGACTAATGCTAGTGAAGTGAAATAACTGAGGAGAAGATGACAAAACAGGCACTGAAAATATGTGAGATGTTATGGGACATCGTCTGCTTGTGCAACGTCCTCCCTTTGACGTCACACATTACAGCGGCTTTCGGAGAGCTGTTCAGGTGCTATTGTCGGGGCTGTATTTTAGCAATTTGTAATTGATAATAATCATTACTTCGAATGTTTGCAAGCGTCGAATTTTGACAAACTTGTCCGGTCTAAGCTTCACCTACGCAATAATGAAACTTAAGTCAGTTTTAAAAATCAATGAATATCTACTTCAAACTTGCCATAAATATGTTTCTATGATTTTCCTGACAGTCAGGTTAAATAAACAATCAAACCAACCAACCAACCGTAATAAAGCGATTCAAGACCATTTTCTATGAAAGTGTTGATTTTCGTTTAATTCAACGTCATATTTGAATACTCCCAAACTCTTCAGAATGTTTACTTACACTATAACAGAGGTATCAAACATTATCATCCAACATTACTGCGTAACCTCCTTTCGATGTCTCACAGGCTAAGATGAACAACACAATTGCAGTTACGTATCATCGCTCATAATAAGATAGTATACGTATATCAGTTGACACATTCTGCGTAAGCTGTCTTTCGCTACTAAATATTGTCTAGAAGGAGCCATTAAGATTCATGCAAATTATGCAAATTGCCCAAAGTCGATTTTCCGGCAACAAAGCTGAAATCGTTCAGAGACCACATGTGATCACAATTTAAAAAAAAAAAAAACTTCAACGGAAAGAACTTTTTAATGCTCATAACCTGTCAAGTTGACTAATAGAAATGTGGTTTTATGTAAACACAGATTACCTATAATATTTCATGAGGACACATTAAACTCTCCCTTTTACTTGGACATTTTAAACTCCTTTCTTATATTCAAGGTTGTCAGAGCTTATCTATCAACATGGTCAAGCATTTAGAAGGAGTGAAACAATCCTTTTTGTGTGTACTCTAACTGTATACCACTGAGTGCATTATGGTCGAAATGGGGGCACGTGACAAATTTAATCACATAAACACGAATAGCATCCTGCTTGATGTCAGTAGGCCTACTGAATGGCGAATGTAAATTATTTGGTGCAAACTCGGACAGTTTAGGGTAGACTTCGACATGTCCGCCAGACTTCACTCCAGTGTAAAGCCTTGTATAAACCCTCTACTTTGAACTTTTATTTTCTAAAATACATGATCTTGGTCCTGTTTCATTAACTAGTTATTAATAACAGCTACCCGAATTATATGATAAATCTGCTCTCAGGCAGTCAGGATTCAAGGATTTCAGTAGCTTATAACAATTATTGTAACTTGTTATTTATGATAGATTTTATGAAACGGGGCCCTGATGATATCCCTTACTTTATAGGACTCTTGCTATTTCAACATCGCACGTTGAAAACACTCTTTTTAAATATGGCATCGGGGGGGGGGGGGCTGTCTCCTTGAATTTCAAAACGTTTTCAAGAACTTGATATTGAACGAAATATATTAATCCTTAATAAGTTACATATACACAACTGACGGAATCATAAGAGATTTTAGTCTACATTATGAAGACAACCAGGACTGGGATGAGAAACATCACCTGCTGGAGCATATGAGAGACTGCACCTCCTGTAGTGATATAAACACAAACAAGACAATATTTTGATATCGACAAGGTCATGATTTGTGGTAAATGGATTTTACTTGGTGCATCTTATTACAGCGTTGGTATTTTTTTCAAGTAGCTTTGAAATCTAGAAGAAGATCAAACAAATAGGTCTAGGCTATCTGTACCCCTCAGATATATTCATGAATTCATTACTGAGTATTACTGGTAAACGGATGAATCATGAAAAATCAGCCTTAAATGAATAATCGTACTAGTTTTTGAAAAATTAAAGTAATCAGGAGTGAACTATTAACGGGTTGCGTTCTACCATTATAGGTCTATCTAGAAATTTAGAGTTCTTTATATCATTACTAACTCTAGGTAATAAGCACTAACAAGGTAAAACGGTCATCGGTGAACACTAAAGAAAGGAAATTGTCCTATATACATATACGAACATGACTGATTTGAAAAGGAATGAACTTTCGGTGGGTGATACAAAGTAAGTGCTGATAGATAGTTTCATATACGGGGCTGGGCTTTGGACGTAAGCATGTAAGCGAACTTCCTTTGTGTTCATTCAACTTTTAAAAAATGTGTGTGCATGATTTGTTGAAATCCACGAAAAGGTACTTATTTTGCGACCCGCATTATCATTATTATTGCTTTTCGGAAAGACGAGCCTCCTTAAACGGCATAAATAGGATTGATCACGAGACCCTTTGAAAATGCTTTTAAAAAGGATTTTATACAATGTGCAATGTTGCTGTGGATTAGCATTATAGTGACATTCAGTCAGTTCTGACTCATATCGCCAGGAAATATTCATATACATGAGAATGTTTACATTTTCCTTGTTTTCTTTTTAATTGGGGTGGTTGACCTCATTTTCTACTAAATATGCATGGGTTCGTTTGGAATCGTAGAAGAGTGTAATGAAGGTAATAAGACATGATATATATCTTACGAATTCCCAAACGGCACTCTTTTGCTTGAGTTTGCAAGGTAAATGCACATAGTAGTAGACTAGCCAAGATGATTTTTTTTTTTTTACTTTGGAAGGCATTTTGGAGTAATGCTTGGCATCCATGCTTAAACTCTTGCAAAAATATTGAGGAGTAAGGTACGGGCGGATGCCACGCGCATTTTTGCCTAAAAATGCCATTTTGGGCTCAAAATTTGAAAGAATGTCAAAAAATCACGATTATTTTTTTTTTTACCTAATATGTAATACCTGATAAAGGCCTTTCAAGTGATGTCAGTTTCATTTCGAGTTTGAAGTTATAAACCCGATTAATATACATTTGAAAAATGAATATTACACACACATGTATGGCGTACTAATGAAACATAAAACTGTGATTTACTCAAAATAATGGTTTGTGAAAACTACCGATATATCAAAGTTTTTTTACCCAACGTAAATTTGTCAATTTAAACGATTTTTCTTGATTAGACATATAATGAATATTGTCATGTCACACACAGAAAAGAAATTATCCGATAAAGTGATAGATAACTTATTTTATGTTATCCCAAATGGAATAATGTATTTTTCCTCGATGCGCATTTTGAATGAAAAAAAAACACTATTTAAATGTACATCTAGACTTCTTGAGTGTACATGATAAGGCAATTATCCCATGCATGTATTATCAGTATAGTCCATGGGCCACAAACTGAAATGTCCCCACCCCCTTAAAACAAAAACAAAAACAAAATTGGTGATACCAAAATTTTTGCATTGAACATGATGACAAGACCTGTTACTTGATTCATTCAAAATTTTATTTATTTATTTATTTATTTGAACTTATTCATACAAGGATAAAAACCTGATCAATATAAAAATGTTTTGCATCATGGTCCTGATGTAAAAGCAATAAACAATAAGGTATAGCATAAAATTATAACAAGTTTTATAAGAAAATACATAATATTATAGGCACATATTTAAAAAAAAACTAAAAAAAGCAACACCAATAAATTTCAAAATTAACCAAATGAGTATATTATGTAATGCAAAGCCTAATGTGGGATGTGGATAACATCCATGTACTAATGAGACAAGGAGATTAAAAAAAACAAAACAAAAAAAACATGACCAGCATTAAAAAATATCCCATACATAGTTTTTTGTTCTTTATGGATTGTCATCTAAAAGAAGATTTGATTTGAGTTTGATTTATTTTCCGTTTCAAAATAATTATACATGATACATATCGATCAAATGATTAAACATAAAGCAATGTAATAACTTTAATATATCAAACTAACATACAAAAATAAAGGGTACTAAGAAGAGTACAAAAAATAATTTACACAAACGGATCATTATTGACCTAACATATAAAATGAAACGGAGGGGGCATGCTGAGAAAGCAATGCTTGTATGATGCATGCCCCAAAGACTTAAGTACGTAAAAGGGTTTTGGTCAAACAAATTTATTATAATTTGGATAAATAGTGGCGAAAGTTACAGAAAAAGTTCACGGTATGCCAACATAGGTCTATAGGAAAACAAAGAGGAAGAGTGAATAGACGGGAAATGAAAGGAAAAGAGGTTGGGAGCAGGAGCAAAAACAAGGTCGTTAGGCACGTGTTCACAGGAAAACATGAAAAGGGTGATTTTTTAATTTTGGGGGGCGAGCGAGGGAAAAAAGAATAACACTTCTCTTTTGATAATAATAATAATAATAATAATAATAATAATAATAATAATAATAATAATAATAATAATAATAATAATAATAATAATAATAATAATAATAATAATAATAATAATAATAATAATAATAATAATAATAATAATAATAATAATAATAATAATAATAATAATAATAATAATAATAATAACAACAACAACAACAACAACAACAACAACAACAACAACAACAACAACAACAATAATAATAATAATAATAATAATAATAATAATATACCATATTTATATAGCGCATATCACAATATGTCCATATGCGCTCTGAGAAAGAGGAAAAAGCAAAAGTGCATAGAGAAGCTTGAGATGAGTGAGGTATGCTCAAGATACATGTACTTCATCTAGTTACCAGTTAACACTGGAAGTTATTTCTAAAAGGTAATGTTAAAGACGTGCCTTAAAGTTGTCAACGGTATCACAATTTTTGAAATTTTCTGGCAATTTGTTCCAAAGTTCTGCTTATGCAACCTGAAAAGAGCGTGACCCATACAATTTTGTATTTATTTGTGGAATTGTGAGAAGGGACTTTTGAGAAGATCTGAGGTTTCTGTTTGGTATGTATTGGATCAGTAATTCAGTCAAATATGTAGGAGCCAATCGAGTTTAAGACAAGGATCTTAAACTCGATTCTAGCACGAACAGGTAACCAGTGTAGTTTCTTCAAAATAAGAGAGATAGATTCACTCGAACGGGACCTCGTAACAAGCCGTGCAGTAGAATTTTGGATTATTTGGATTCGGTTCAGTTGAGTTTCAGGTAGATTGTAGAGAAGAGCATTACAATTTTGATAATAATTTGTAGTATAAACGGGGTCTTCTTCCTGCGTGCGGGGCGGACGCAAACAAATTGAAGGAGATATGTAATTCATTTTGGCGAGCAAGGGTAAAATTGGGCTTTTAATTCATATTGAAAAGCATCTGCATATATATATATATATATATACCACGCTTTTTATTAATCACTAATATAAATTATCACACAAGCATTATTTCATACTGGCGAGCGACGTAGCGAGCGAGCGAAATTTTAAATATGTCATTTCATATTGAAAAATATCTGCCTGCCTACCATACCTTTTGAAATTTCTTGAACATTTTATTTAATGGGTCTACTGGCAAGTAAGCGAAGCGAGCGAGCTCAAAACTTAGAAAACTTAGACCCTGAGGAATCAACATTGAAACAGAAAAAATAAAATTCATCCCGAAACCTCCCCCTATATGCTTCTGCATGATCCGGTCTCGGCACTTCCCGAAAAGCTAGCAGGGTGAACCTACTCCGTCAAACTTGTAATTCTTAATTATATGGTTTGTCAGTTTTCTGTACATTTATCGAAACATTATTACATTTAAATTAATTCCTTCATTTTGTTAGGTTACTTTATTTCAAGATGATGTACCGTCATAACCAATCATTGTTCTTGTGGTCACAATGCCTTATCTCCCTCTTTTCACCCGACGACGGTATCCTGACCAGTGCGTGTGTGTGGGGGGGGGGGGGGATGTCACATCCCCACATCCCCCCCTCTTTATCGACGGCCCTGGATAGACATAATTATATCGACCATGTATGGGAGGAGGCCAAGGGAGCTTTGGGGTATTATAGAAAACAAACTTGCTCATTTTAATAGTCGCTTTGAGACTATATTTAGAAAGGCAAGTGGGCACTTATCACAAGGGAAAGGGCATTTATTCGAAAAGACAAGGAGCTGGTGTTAGAGTAACAACAGGTCTGAGGACAACGAGTTCACCTGAGTCCATAAAATTAGAATTTAGTGTTTATTGCCAAGGGGAGCTGGGGACAGGAGGTATACATATCCACTTTGAACAACTTCAAATTTCCTTTGCCCATGGACGATGTCGAAACAAAGTATTGGTGAAAATCCAATTCTACGATATTAATAAGTAAAAAATATGGCACTTCAGGGTGCTGTATGTATTCAATTTGAAGAAGATTCCCTTTACTTAAGGATGATTCCTACCAAGTTGCGTTAAAATTCAATAGTGCAATATTGAGAAGGAGTAATATATTGCCACAGGGGCACTTCATGGCTCTGCCCCCTGCCTCATTAAAGGATGTGCACCTTATTGGAACAAATCCAGATTCCTCCTGCCTAAGGATGATTCCTAACTGGTTTGGTTAAAATCCAGCAATGACAGTAAAGGCCCGATCGGATCCAGGAGGTACTAGTACCTCCTTGATCAGACTTCATCGATGTTCACTATTATATAAATAGTGCATGTGCATCTTGTCTATCATGCACTATACTGGACAGATACTAAATTATCCCGAGTGCAGTTTTGTTTATACATACCTGCACGAGGGATAATTTTGTATTTGGAGTTCATATAGTCCGGTAATGGTGCATAAATAGAACATGCACTGTAAACAGACCCCTGGATCTACAGCTGTTATTGTGTATTAGGGCCGGGCCCTAGGTCTAGTACGGGATTCCCCGTGAAAAAACCAAAGTTATAGTGCACTATCGTGCACTATAACAAAAGTTTTGCACGTCACGTGATGCAAATCTAACCAATCAGAGCGCGTATTATACATACACTATTAACTGTAACAAAATATTTGGACACTACCAGGAGCAGATTGGGGCTGCTAATCGGTTATAGGGAATTGGTATGTGACTGGCCCATCCATTCTGTAACATACATGCTGGCAAGTTTTCTTAATATTCAGTATGATTATGATACATTATCGATATCTTGGCGAGACCGACTTCCGACTGGTCGACCAAAGGATGAAAACCATGGAGACAAAATTTTGATGGGGTGGGCGCTAATGTCTTTATAGCTCAAAATCAGCTTTACAGTATTTAAAGTTTGTGAGCGAGCAAAAATGTTGGCATTGTTTAGTCAAAACACTTCTTTCTAATATCTAGAAAGATTTGAATTGAAAGCTCAGATTATATCTATTAAGAATCTGACATTTGCTTGTGTGTTGTTCAATTAGGAATGTGAGGTAATTTTCAAATTCAAATAGTTTTATTAACCATGACAACGTCCATGAGGAACACATCCACAACCAACTTTAAAGGCCCAGTTCACCCCAAAAATTGAGTTGAATCAAGAGTAAAATCAACCCCCCCCCCCTAAAAAAAAAAAGAAAAGAAAAGGCAAAAAAATCATTAAAATCGGATTAAAAAATGAGAATTTATGGCGTTTCAATTTTTTGCATTGTTTCATGAAACAGTGACATGCATAACATGGGCTGTATGCAAATTATTGAGTGGATGATGTCATAAGCTCACTTTTCCTTTTTTCTATTTCATTATATGAAATTTCAAATATTTCAATTTTCTGCTCCAAGAATGTAAGTTTTGACTCCTCAAGGAGTATCACTATAACTTATAGTGATACAGTGAAGAGAATCTTTATACACATTTATGAAAAAAAACTGTTTATCTAATTTTACTCTTTTGATTCAACTCACCTCATTATTTGGGTGGACTTGGCCTTTAAGGCAAACAAGCTAATTATCATAGCTACGGGAAGAAATGATATATGTTTCATTTGTTTTGTGTTTGTTGTTTACATTTCTTTCTTTGTTGAAAGATTTCATCTTCATTAACATTCTGTTTCCATGGAAATAGCTTTTTTATAAATCAATTTCAAACATGATGGACACTTTTTATAACTCTTACTTGGGTTTTAATCAATTGAGAAACTTTTGATAGATTATTTTAAAATGTTACAATGTGTTTTTGTACTTTCTTAATCACAAACATGACATTTTCTGAAATTCTGCTGTTCTTGATCCGTTGCCATGGTAATAGCCTTTGTGGTCATGCCAACCTCTTAATTCAGGGCAAAGAAGCATATTTTGATAGTTAATGGTCCCATCTAACAGAAAAACTTAATTTAAGATTCTTTCTAAGGGGGTGGGGACATTTCAGCTTGGGGCCCATGGACTATACTGATAATATATGGGATAATTGCGCTTTGCATAGTCTAGAAGTCTAGATATAGATTTAAATAGTGTTTTTCACTCAAAATGCGCATCTGGTAAAAATACATCATTCCATTTAGGATAACATAAAATGAGTTATCAATCACCTTATCGGATAATTTCTTGTCTGTCTGTGACCTCATAATATTTATTTCATGTTTAATCAAGAAAAATCGTTTAAATTGACAAATTTACGTTGGATAAAAAAAACTTTGAAATATTGGTAGTTTTCACAACCTATTATTTTGAGTAAATCACAGTTTTATGTATCATTATGCCATACACGTGTGTGTAATATCTAACTTTCAAATGTATATTAATCAGGTTTATAACTTCGAACTCGAAATGAAACTGCTATCACCTGAAAAGTCCTTATCAGGTATTACATATTAGGTCAAAAAAATAAAAATCGTGATTTTTGACATTCTTTCAAAATTTGAGCCAAAAATGGCACTTTTAAGCAAAAATGCGCGTGGCATCCGCCCGTACTTTAATCCTCAGTATTTTTGCAAGAGTTTAAGCATTGATGCTGAGCATTACCCAAAAATGCCGTGGAATCTTTTTCTAGAGCCTTTTTTGGTGTTTGGCTTGCCTACTATAGGTAATTACCAGTTTGAAACATTGTCATAGGATTATCTTCACTCCTCTGCAATGAGAAGGAGCCCTCTGCGTTGAGAACAGTCCCAACCTCAACGTTGTAGTAAGTAGAACTTGACAACCCAACCATCGTCCTCTCATAACTCATGTCGTCTTCCCTCTGCACCGTTGTGATATGTGACTTCCGATCGGTGGTAGAATTGGAGATGTAGAGCTCGTAAGCATCGTGATTGCTAGTAGGAGGCGTAAAGGTCACCTTGACAAAATCATTGCTAATGTTGGTTACCATGATGCTCAGTGGAGCTTCAGGTCCTATTGAAAGAATGGAAATGAAATATAATACTATAATTTAAAAATAACAATAATAATTGGGTCTTATTTACCCAGGGTAGCCACATTAGCATTAAAACTGCTCTTTCTGCGGGCCCTGCAATTATTATCATTGTTGCCAGGTATCCATTTTTACCTGGGTTGAGAAGGACAAAATACTGGCAAAATGCCTTGTCCAAGGATGTAAGCACCGAGCGAAGATCACTAATATTCCACAGTGCAGAACAAAGGAGATACCAACTGCATCATTGGCAAGACTATTTAATTCGGATTTATAAGTTTTAAAAAAAAATATCACTAACAGTAAAATTTACACTGTAAGCATGGCTATTGGAATATTTTAATCAAAATCTGTTCTGCTTATCATAGAATCATTATTGGGAAAACTGTCCTTTTGGAGTTTGGCTAAAGTCTTTGTATACAGCTCGATTGGAAAAATGGTTGGTGTGATTCGTTGTATGTATGAATGTTAATTACTACTTCAAATGTCAGTTTTCGAATGTCAAAATATGGGTTGTTAAATCTTTATTGAATTCAGTTACTGTTTAATGAACAATAAAAGTAGGAGATGATAAACTGAAGACAGGGAAGGACATTAGGGTAAGTTCCCATTTTCTCCAAAATTGACAAATTTGATTCGAATCACAAAGTCATACATTTTTATTCATGAAGTGAAATGAATTGTTTGTACCTTGTTTTTCATATACCTTGTCCTGTATAATTTACCAAAGGCTAGTTTTATGTTTATTTACCACTTCTTATTTGTGTTGATGCCAGGTCCCTGGCTGGGTTACCACCTCGCACAGTCACACTGAATACCGTCCCTGGAAGTAGGATGGTCAGCCCAACCTCAGAATCCGATATGTTTCCCAAAGATTCAATGGCATCATTTGGTTCAGCCACGATCGTATAGAATGAGACTCCCTCCTTAGGTTTCCACTGGATATAGGCTGATGTTGACGTAACAATAGACAACAATATCTCTCCCTCAGCGATGGCCTCTGAGAAATACAGAAATGTTACGATGTTGTGAAGAATGCAGAATTTGGTCACATAACTGCCTTTCCCTGTTATGTATAGAAAACTACAAAACATCGCATAACTTTTGTCCCCAGTGCAAGGCTGGACAAATAGCCTGTGGAACACATCAACGTATGTTTTAGAGTTGCATGTTTCCAAATGAAGCTGAAAACAAATACGGATAAAAAAAAATTATATAAAAACATGCTTTTCATTGAACTGCGGGTTTTTTTTAAAAGTTCTTAAACAACTCCTTTATTTGTTTTGATAAATATGTCTTATGGCTAATTGTGCACTTATTTATTGTGTATCTTGATTTTATTTCATATATGCTGAAACAGTATAATGCACCCTCCTGTAAGAGTTTGTTTTTATAGACAAAGCGACCCTGAATCATTAAAAATAAAAAATTACATAAAGTAAATAATTTTGCTTACCTGTTCGCCCAAAGACTGAAGGATTGTTGTTCTGATAACTCCTCTGCAATTCGAAGTAATCGCTTACATTTAAGATGGTTCCAACTTCAAACTTGTACTTAGTGTCACGTGATAACCCTGTCAATGTAACTTCATAAACGTTGATATCTTCCCTTTGAATAGCTGCGACCAATGACCTCTCATGGGTAGAATTGTTGATGACGTAGAACTCATATGCATCATGTTGGCTACTAGGAGGTGTCCAGGAGAGGGTTACTTCAGTCGTACCAATTCGTTGCAATGATATGTTAACTGCAGCTTCAGGTGCTGGGTACCGAAAAATTAAACATGTAATGTGACTAAGAATACAAAAAAATTATTGCATATGTTTGTTTTTCGAAACAGCCGATTGGTATGTAGTATAAACATTCAAAAGAATTTTGTTTTAAAGCATTAAAAGGTACTATAATAAGTAGTGAATTTCAAGTCTTACCACACAACTTAATTGCTGGCATCACAGGATTAAAGATGATTAAACCTATTGTTCTTTTTCTAACGAACGTATCATAGACAATTGAGAAAACAGAGAAATGTTTATTGGACCTTTTAAAGATTAGGAAACAAATAAGACAATCGCTTAGTAATGTGCGAAAACAATGAATTAAAGGAGGTAAGCGAATTCAACGTACAAGTATAATTGTTATAATTACAATGAATATCGTGAAAAAAATACATAGACATGTAAAGGTAAAATAGGGTCTATGGAAACGGTATTCTAAACTTTAAAGAAATGATTCTGATGGTTTGATTGAAGATTTCTTAATGAGTGATATCATTTTCAACGAATGTGTATTAGAATTAGCTCAGGGGGAAAAGTAGCCATAAAGCATAAAACAGTTGTCAATACGTTTCAGATTTGAGATTTATGAAAAACTTATCTTCAGAATATTACGGTTTAAGAATGGCTGAATGCCCCAAAATGATAACATTTTTGTATGAACTAAGAAAGGTGATAAGAATTAACTTTCCTACCTGTTCGACCGATTACCCTGGGGTTGTTAGTCTGACCACTTCTTTGCAATTCGAGGGAATCTGTAGCGTTTAAAACGGTTCCAACTTCAAAAGAGTAGATGGTAGCTGGTAAAAGACCTGACACTGTCACCTGGTAGTCGCTGACATCATCTATTCGTAAAGTTGTCCATAATGACCTCTCATTGGTGTTATTGTTGATGACGTAGAACTCATATGCATCATGTGGAGTACTAGGATGTGTCCAGGACAGGGTGGCTTCTTTCAAGCCAATTCGTTCTAGGGATACCTCCAGAGGACCTTCGGGTGCTGGAAAACGAAAAGTGCTATGGTTGAGTAATTTATAGAAGAAGAAAAAAAACATCGGATAAAATTGACATCCTAATTTCTTCGAAGTAGGTACTCACAGTGCTTCCACAAAAAAAGTTAACAGTTGGAAAAAGTGTCCCCAAATGAATATCTCTGACTATATTCAATAAATTTCCATTCTTGTAGATAGTTTATGCTCCCTCCTATACAATAACACAAAAAATCTGAATAGTATTGCGCTTGGGCGATCTAAAACCACTGTTGTGAAAGGGACCAAAATTCAGACTTGACAAGAGTATTTTGTTCTGACTAGTATGAACAAAGTTGAGAACCGTTTGAAATTGACAGTTAGAAAAAGTCTCCCAATTAAATATTTCAAAATATTTTCAGGTAAATTTCATACCTGTGGTTAGCTTAGAATCTCTTCTACGAAATGACACTAAAATGTCTCACAATACTTTACGTTTCAGTGTCAGAGCAAAAGCCACTTTTGTGAAATGGTACAAAATCTTTCTTGGCAAATGTTTGTTGTTCTTGCTGGTATGAGCCAAATTAAGAGTCATGAAAAGACTTCGAAATTGTATATTCTGATCACTGAAAGACTATGAAAGAACGGACTTTGTTCAATGTATTTCCTGATATATCCCATCAAATCTTTATGGCAGGGTGAGCAAGCTAGATGAAATTAAAAGACTCACCCAAAGTAACATGTTGAAACACTCGGCAAAGTAGTTAATTGCTCACTCAAACATAAAATGCTGATAGGATGTGTAAGAATATACAGAGAACATAGCCTGTTATTTCATAAATTGTCTTTTATTGATCAGAATATGGAAATTTCTAAGCCTTTACATGACTCTGAGCTCGGCTGATAGCAGCCAGAGCCAATATCAATTCTTGTCAAGACTGGATTTTGCACCCTTTCACAAAATTGGCTTTTGCTCACTCAAGCGTAAAATATTGTGAGATATTTTGGTGTCATTTGATAGCAGAGACCCTCAGCTATCCACAGGTATAAAATTTTCCTAAAAATATTTTGAAACATTTATTTGGGGAGGATTTTTCCAACTGTTAACTTTTTTCTGGGACGCACTGTATAGCGCCTTTCCCTCGGGGCAGTACTCAAAATATATTGTAGATAGCATATTGTTATAGGTCCTCATAAAAGAAAAAAATCTCACAGAGTAGAACATTTTGATAAAAATGACATTTTAGTCATTTTTTCGTGTTGGAGCAATGGGGGAGTTGTCCGCCACTACATCACAGTGACATTACCTATTCGGCCAATTTGAAACTCCCATATGTATAGTCATGATAGTGACTACAACTTTCAAAAATTCATAACCTTTTTATTGCTTGTCCGATTTCGTTCAGACTTTCACCTATCTGCTACTCTGATTTTTCCTCTTTCTTCCATAACAACTTGTCGTTAAGGTTGGATTTCCCTTTAATTGTAATCCTGACATAGAAATAAGATTAAACCTGACGTGATTTTTTCTTTTGTTTTGTTTTGTTTTGTTTTTGTTTTGTTGTTGTTGTTGTTGTTGTTGTTTTTTCAACGAACATATTATAGAAAACTGAGAAAACAGAAAAATGTTAATTGGACCTTCGGGGACTGGGAAACAAATAATACAATCGCTTATTAATGTGCGAAAACATTGAATTAAAATTAAAATTCAACGTAAAAGCTACTCTTTCAACGTAAGAGTATACTTAAATGATTCAAAAATCAAAGATACAAGCAAAATATTTTTTTTTAAGTCGAGAAACGGTTTTTTAAACCTTAAAGCTTAATTCTTATCGTTTGGTTGAAAAATGTCTTAACGAGTAATGTCACTTTCAACGAATGTGTATTAGAATTAGCTCAGGGGGAAAAATAACCATAAAGCATAAAACAGTTGTTAATACGTTTCAGATTTGAGATTTATGAAAAACTTATCTTCAGAATATTGCGGTTTAAGAATGGCTGAATGCCCCAAAATGATAACATTTTTGTATGAACTAAGAAAGGTGATAAGAATTAACTTTCCTACCTGTTCGACCGATTACCCTGGGGTTGTTAGTCTGACCACTTCTTTGCAATTCGAGGGAATCTGTAGCGTTCAAAACGGTTCCAACTTCAAAAGAGTAGATGGTAGCTGGTAAAAGACCTGACACTGTCACCTGGTAGTCGCTGACATCATCTATTCGTAAAGTTGTCCACAATGACCTCTCATTGGTGTTATTGTTGATGACGTAGAACTCATATGCATCATGTGGAGTACTAGGATGTGTCCAGGACAGGGTGGCTTCTTTCAAGCCAATTCGTTCTAGGGATACCTCCAGAGGACCTTCGGGTGCTGGAAAACGAAAAGTGCTATGGTTGAGTAATTTATAGAAGAAGAAAAAAAACATCGGATAAAATTGACATCCTAATTTCTTCGAAGTAGGTACTCACAGTGCTTCCACAAAAAAAGTTAACAGTTGGAAAAAGTGTCCCCAAATGAATATCTCTGACTATATTCAATAAATTTCCATTCTTGTAGATAGTTTATGCTCCCTCCTATACAATAACACAAAAAATCTGACTAGTATTGCGCTTGGGCGATCTAAAACCACTGTTGTGAAAGGGACCAAAATTCAGACTTGACAAGAGTATTTTGTTCTGACTAGTATGAACAAAGTTGAGAACCGTTTGAAATTGACAGTTAGAAAAAGTCTCCCAATTAAATATTTCAAAATATTTTCAGGTAAATTTCATACCTGTGGTTAGCTTAGAATCTCTTCTACGAAATGACACTAAAATGTCTCACAATACTTTACGTTTCAGTGTCAGAGCAAAAGCCACTTTTGTGAAATGGTACAAAATCTTTCTTGGCAAATGTTTGTTGTTCTTGCTGGTATGAGCCAAATTAAGAGTCATGAAAAGACTTCGAAATTGTATATTCTGATCACTGAAAGACTATGAAAGAACGGACTTTGTTCAATGTATTTCCTGATATATCCCATCAAATCTTTATGGCAGGGTGAGCAAGCTAGATGAAATTAAAAGACTCACCCAAAGTAACATGTTGAAACACTCGGCAAAGTAGTTAATTGCTCACTCAAACATAAAATGTTGATAGGATGTGTAAGAATATACAGAGAACATAGCCTGTTATTTCATAAATTGTCTTTTATTGATCAGAATATGGAAATTTCTAAGCCTTTACATGACTCTGAGCTCGGCTGATAGCAGCCAGAGCCAATATCAATTCTTGTCAAGACTGGATTTTGCACCCTTTCACAAAATTGGCTTTTGCTCACTTAAGCGTAAAATATTGTGAGATATTTTGGTGTCATTTGATAGCAGAGACCCTCAGCTATCCACAGGTATAAAATTTTCCTAAAAATATTTTGAAACATTTATTTGGGGAGGATTTTTCCAACTGTTAACTTTTTTCTGGGACGCACTGTATAGCGTCTTTCCCTCGGGGCAGTACTCAAAATATATTGTAGATAGCATATTGTTATAGGTCCTCATAAAAGAAAAACAATCTCACAGAGTAGAACATTTTGATAAAAATGACATTTTAGTCATTTTTTCGTGTTGGAGCAATGGGGGAGTTGTCCGCCACTACATCACAGTGACATTACCTATTCGGCCAATTTGAAACTCCCATATGTATAGTCATGATAGTGACTACAACTTTCAAAAATTCATAACCTTTTTATTGCTTGTCCGATTTCGTTCAGACTTTCACCTATCTGCTACTCTGATTTTTCTTCTTTCTTCCATAACAACTTGTCATTAAGGTTGGATTTCCCTTTAATTGTAATCCTGACACAGAAATAAGATTAAACCTGACGTGATTTTTTCTTTTGTTTTGTTTTGTTTTGTTTTTGTTTTGTTGTTGTTGTTGTTTTGTTTTTTTTCAACGAAGATATTATAGAAAACTGAGAAAACAGAAAAATGTTAATTGGACCTTCGGGGACTGGGAAACAAATAATACAATCGCTTATTAATGTGCGAAAACATTGAATTAAAATTAAAATTCAACGTAAAAGCTACTCTTTCAACGTAAGAGTATACTTAGATGATACAAAAATCAAAGATACAAGCAAAATATTTTTTTAAAAGTCGAGAAACGGTTTTTTAAACCTTAAAGCTTAATTCTTATCGTTTGGTTGAAAAATGTCTTAACGAGTAATGTCACTTTCAACGAATGTGTATTAGAATTAGCTCGGGGGAAAAATAACCATAAAGCATAAAACAGTTGTTAATACGTTTCAGATTTGAGATTTATGAAAAACTTATCTTCAGAATATTGCGGTTTAAGAATGGCTGAATGCCCCTAAATGATAACATTTTTGTATGAACTAAGAAAGGTGATAAGAATTAACTTTCCTACCTGTTCGACCGATTACCCTGGGGTTGTTAGTCTGACCACTTCTTTGCAATTCGAGGGAATCTGTAGCGTTTAAAACGGTTCCAACTTCAAAAGAGTAGATGGTAGCTGGTAAAAGACCTGACAATGTCACCTGGTAATCGCTGACTTCATCTATTCGTAGAGTTGTCAACAATGACCTTTTATTGGTGTTATTATTGATGACGTAGAGCTCATATGCATCATGTGGAGTACCAGGAGGTGTCCAAGAGAGGGTTGCTTCGTTTGAGCCAATTTGTTCTAGGGATACGTCCACGGGACCGTTGGGTGCTGGGAAACGAAAAGTACGATGGTTGAGTGACGTACATAAACCAAAATTAATACAATTTGAATTTTTAAACTCTCTCTCTCTCTCTCTTTAATGGAGTATTTAATATTAGACAGTTGGGATTTCAACAAAAAATATTTTTGCACATTGTAATTTCATATCAAAGTGGCTGAGAAATGAAGTTTCAGGAAAATCATGTCAGCATATATCCATATGGACGTTTAAATTGTTAATTTATTTATTTTTCTATTACATTTTATTTAAAAACAGGAGAGCTTTTCAGAGCCTAATTTCTTCTTTAAAAAGGAGCACCGTGCACATATAGAGAAAGAAATTTAATAGTGCTAAAATACAGACACAGTAATATGTGGACATAAAATAAGTAAAAGTACTACATATTACAGTAACAAAATTGAAAAATTATAATAAATATAACATAAAGCTGAGTGTATACAGTAGTAATTGGTACAAACAAAACAAAACAAACAAACAAATCAAAATAAGAACAAAATAAAAAGGAACATTTATAGCAAGCTATACCAAAGTCTTCTTAATAAGCAATACATGCAATAAGCAACGCTGTATTGGTAATGGATCCTGTTATCAACACTTTACCTGTCAAATTTGCGTAATAATCTTTCGAGTTTGTATAATCTGTTTTGAGCTAAAATTTTGCATATCTATTTTGGCTACTTTGTAATTTTAGTAAATCTGTCTTGTTACAGGTACCCCGAACGACTGAACAATAGTCTATATGGGAAGGATAAGAGAGTAGTACAACTGATCAAGTAGACCATGTAGACGCTGAGTACAATAAGACTGGATGACTACTACATATTAAGATCAATGGCATTTTCCAAATACTCATCATGTCTTATTTTCAGGACATGATTTTCAGTTTCTGCTTGGTGCCAAATATCATAATTTTTATTTTCTAAGCATTTTTTCATCTTATCGATTTTAAACCACTTGTTTAACGAATCACATTCCCTTTGAAGGAACGTGCATAATATCCAAAACGGAGCCCACCCGACTTCTCTGCGAGCTCAAATGTGCATTTTCGCCAGGAATACGGCCGGTGTCTGCTCGATCACTGCGGGGTCGGCCGACGTTCGCAGGGCACCGAAACCTGCTCCCAATTCAGCGATTTTCCCAATGGCGAATTTTGAGGTAGCCGAGCGGGTAAACATGGCCCCGTTTCATGAAACTTGCTTTCACTGACAATTTACAATAACTGTTATAAGCTATATCTGATTAGCTGAGAGCAAATTTGTCTGTAAAAATCACTGACAGGACACTTGATGAAACGTCCGCCAGGTCGCTCGGGTGTCGGCAAAAAATCCAGTTGATAGATGGAGGTCGGCAGAGCTGCTTGGCTGCCGCACGGGCTCCATACGATACTCAAACGACTCCCCCACCGCCCCCCCCCCCCCACCCCTTATCCCGCCCGACTTGTAGTAAAATTCGGGCGTGCTTCGGGGGGCTTTTACGGGCCCCGGCCGACCTCCTCCTTTCAACTCAGGGATTTGGCCCCTGGGGTATAAGTATTAAGTAGCTATGATGTGCTGTTCACTCTCTTGACCTCAGAAATATGATGTGACAACTTTGTAAATGTCCCATATACATGTATATTCGAGGGGCGGACGCGCCGGAGGACGCCAGATAGGACGTCAGGCGGAACCCGACTAATAGGAGGGGTCCAAGAGAGGATTACTTCAGTCTTTTACTGCAGCTTCATGTGCTATGTCACAACAAGATTGTATTGTGAACTAGAATGCGGCAAAATACATTAGCTGTTTAAAATCGCCAAGGGGGGGGGGGGGAACAAACAGTATGAATAAATATCTTTATTCAATGTAGTAAATGGAAATTATTGGTATATCATGTTGAACAGTTGAATTTCAAGTCTGCCTACACAAATTAATTTTATCCTGAAAGAAAAGAGGATATATCACACTCAAAGGCCCTAACCTGTGTGGGACTATGTCGAACAGTCACTGCTGCATTAGTATAAAAGGAACACCCCAAAAAATGTAAGCAGAATACTTGCATTTTGCTAAATTACCTGATTCAATGACACTTCAACTGTAAATACTCCGTATCCGGACACTTACCCCCTGGACAACCACCCCCCGGATTACCACCCCTAGGATAACCACCCTCTAGGACAACTACCCCCTAGGACAACTACCCCCTAGGGCAAACACCCTCTAGGACAACTACCCCCGGACAACTACCCCCCAGACAACTACCCATAGGACAACCACCCTCCAGGACAACTACCCCCCGGACAACTACCCCCGGCCAACTACCCTCTAGGACAACTACCCTCTAGGACAACTACCCCCAGACAACTACCCCCGGGGGGTAGTTATCCGGGGGAAGTTGTCCTAGAGGGTGGTTACCCTAGGGGTAGTTAGTCGGGGGGTAATCATCCTAGAGGGTAATTGTCCCGGGGGATAGTCGTCCTAGGGGGTGGTTGCCCTAGGGGGTAGTTGTCCTAGGGGGTAGTTGTCCTAGAGGGTGGTTATCCTAGGGGTGGTTATCCGGGGGGGGTGGTTGTCCAGGGGGTAGGTGTCCTAAAACCGTAAATACTCTGCTACAAATTTGGGGTTTCCAAGATCACTCTAAAATACATCGGAAATCTTCAAAATATGGTCCACGTGAATCTTTTGACACGACTAGGCATGCTAGGGCAATCATTATGTTTTCTTCTAATTATATTTTCGCTATCAGAGCCAAAAATTATCTTTGATTAAAGCCAATGCTAATACTCATCTCAGAGAGGAAACTTTTCTTTTCATCATCATTCTTATTGTTGTTATTATCATTATTTTTATTATTATTTATTATTATTATTATTATTACTTTTATCATTATTATTATCATCATTATTGTTATCATTGTTTTTGTTGTTATAATCATTATCATGATTATAATCATCATTATTATCATTATCATTATTACTGTTTTAATCATTCTTCTTTTGTCTTACTTATACAGGGTAGCCCCAGCAGTGACACTCACCGTTTTCCCAGGGAGTCCTAATGAAGAAAACTAAACCACATTGAAATACAATACAAACGGAGGAAAGCAACGAAAGTGTTTAAGACATCATTTTTCAAAATAGTTCGGCTCAATTCAAAGGTGAGTTTTAACATTTTGCTTACCAGTTCGACCGAATATGGTAGGGTTTTCATTCTGATCACTCCTTTGTAATTCGAAGGAATCTGTGGCATTCAGTACGGTTCCAACTTCAAATGAATAGAAGGTAGCCTGTAAAAGACCTGACAACGTCACCTTGTAATCACTGACATCAACTCTTTGTTCACTTGTTAACAGTGATCTCTCATGGGTTGCATTGTTGATGACGTAGAACTCATATGCGTCATGAGGAGTACTAGGAGGGGCCCAGGACAATGTTGCTTCAGTCGTACCAGTTCGTTCCAGTGATATGTTTACTGCAGCTTCAGGCGCTATGCCACAACAAGATTAGACATATGTTGTTCAAAATAGAAGATGGGAGGTAGAACTAACCGTTATAGAAATATACTAAACAGTGCATTTGAAAAGGAAATTATCACTACCATGTTGAATGTTTGGGGTTTAATCATAAGGATCGCTATTCATGAGGACCACTTATTCAAAAGGACTGCTATCCATAACGCGTGACTAAATGAATAGCGGTTTTGTATGAATAGCAGTCCTTCTACATAGCGAGCAAACCATAGACAAATTACCTCGCTATTCATGGACTTCCGTTCATAAGGACAACTATTCATTAGTATTGATAAGGACCGCTGTTCATAATGCGTGTTAAATGAAGAGCGGTTTTCTATGAATAGTGGTCCTTATGAATAGAGAATGGATCCCGAATTTTTTTGTCTGTCGAAACAGATTAATTGTTATCCTGACATAAAACAGGATAAATCCCACTCATAGGCCCGAACTAGTGTGGGATTATAATTATGTCGAACATTCACTGCTACACTAGAGCAAAAGGAACACCAAAACCAATGTAAGCAGAATTTAATTTACTTAAATTTGCTAAATTACCTGAATCAAGGGTTCTTCAACTATATACTGTGCTATAAAAATGTGGGTTTCCAAGAAACGTTCAACGAACGTGTTATAGAAAATTGATTTTAAAAAGTGTTATGTTCTTTTCTTCATCCTTTTTTTTTAAATATAATGATATTTAACACAACACAGAAGTCATTGTTCCACATGCATATCATAGCTTACCAGTTCTTATTTGTGTCGATGCCAGGTCCATATTACCGCCTTGCACAGTCACATTGAATACAGTTCCCGGACGTCGTAAGGCCAGCTCAACCTCAGCTTCAAAGATGCCTGGTAAAGTCCAACTGACATCCCTTGATTCATACAACACAGTGTAGACGAACACGGTTTCATAATTTCTCCACTGGATAAAGGCTGATGATGACGTAACTTCAGACGCCAATATCTCTCCCTCAGCGATAGCCTCTGTAGAAAAGAGAAAAAAAATATCCGGAAGAAAGCGTACATATCTCTGTCACCAATGTTGCAATATTGGGTCCGAACGAATCACTGTACGAACAGATTATAGGCTTTATGTGACGATAAATCATTATTGACAAATCGAAAAAGTGTTTACAACAAAACCTATCTCATCAAATCATGACTGTTAGTACTATAATCATAATGAAATAAATTCGTTATTATGTATGATATTAGTTCGAGATTGAACCACCACAAGAACCATTATAACCCCCTTCGTGACAACTTTACCTGTAATGACTGTTGTATTCAAGGAATCTCCGCTGCCCTCACTCTTCCATGGAGTGACAGTTATTGTGTATTCTTCAACAGGTCGGAGTCCAGTGATCAGATGGGATATGTCGGTAATATTGATCGGGTATCCGTTCACGCTGTTCCCAGATGAGGGTACTATATCAAGCAAGTAGTAGTCCCATGAGGACCCTGCTTCTACATCCCAAGAAATGCTGATGTAGGTGGGAGTATTCTCGTCAATACTGATAGACTCAGTCCCTATTCCATTCTGTAAAACGATACATGATAAATACAAATTAGTTCTATGTCACGTCAAAAAGGTATTCAAAGGTGACCGTTTTGATGTGTGCGCTTCAAACCCTTTCTCAGACATAAGAATGATAACTTCATTATACAGGGTTGCCTCAAAACATCGCAACACCTATGATCTGAAGTTTCATCGACATCAGTGATATGATGTCATTGATTTTTTTTTTTTTTTTTTTTTTATTGGGTAGAATTGTTTTACAATAAAGTGACACCACAATCAGCAATTTTGGGTAAGGCGTTTTGATTCTACAGGTATTTTGTGAGGTATTGACTTTATCAAAATTTGCTACTTTTGCAACCTTTGTCATGCTTGAAGCAGCGAGAATTTTGCTCATGCCGGCTTCCAATACAATCTCCGTTTCATTCATAGGTTTCATTCATTCTTTCATTTTCAAAGAAAGAGCAGTCATGCGTTTGTCATGTTTTTCAACGCAGCTGATTGTATGGGAAGATGCATGCGCAAAATTCTCTCTGCTTCAAGCGTTTGGAAACCAAAAATCAAAAAAGGTAAGCAAAGCTCATATTGGGGCACGTCAAAGAGAGTGAATTTGAACTACTCTCTTACATTATAATTTGAAATAAAATCTTAAATATTTTCAAACATACAAATCGATAATTTATGCAGGAATAATAAAGAATTGTAGGGAATTAAACCTGTCAAAACGCTTCCTATCTATGACTCAAAGATAAATTGCAAATCATGAATAGATGGGTTTAATAAAGGAAAATCCGACGTCCTACCCCCCCCCCCCCCCCTTCCGACGAAAATAAGGGCCTGGAAAGGATTTTTTTCTAGATCACCATGAAGTTTGGCTCAGCCTCCTGTCTCTTGTCGAGTATTCACAACATTCCATAAACATCAGTAATTGTATAATATCCCCATATCCCCCACCCCCGAGATTTCTAATAACTAACGACCAGGCAGACTGATAATTTCAGACGTATTAAGGAAATTCTCTCTCGTAAGTGGCGTAATTTCTTCTTCAACTCTGTGCGTCGTTTTTGTTTTTGTTTTTTCTCAAGTCCTCTTATATTTGCTTTAAGTTTTGGAGAGACTGTATAGTAATTTTGAATATTGCTTTATTTCTTTACAATTTCTAAAAACTCGTGGGTGGCTGCCGGTGTTTTCAAAGGTAAACCGGTACAAGATAGTAATTGATTCGAAATACCCCATTAAACCAAAACTCATATGGATAGGTATGTCAAAGTAAAATAACAGTTAACAGGGAATAACACAAATAACATCAATAAATGGGAAAGGTATACTTGATAAAGAAAATGACATCTTAAAAGAAACAGTGAATTTTACAGTGCGTTATACACCAATGAAAACTTAACTTATGAGCTTATGAAGGACTTTGTTTATTCGCAAAAGATACCATTTCTAAATAGTGATGATAGAGATTCATGCGAAGGTTTCGTTGACATTCGCAGAGTGTAAACATGCCATTTTCTCTATGCAGAAAAATAGGGCACCCGGTTGTGATGGAATCCCCATTGAATTTTATCAGGTGTTCTGGACTGATCTTAATCATATTCTTGTGAATGCCTTGAATGAATGTTATGCTAATGAAACCATGTCAAACACCCAAAGAAAAGGCCTCATCACATTAATATACAAGAGGGGAGATCGTTTAAATCTGAAAAACTGGAGGCCTGTAACACTCCTAAACAGTGGCTACAAAATCATAGCAGCTGTGTTGGCACGCAGGTTACAAAAGGTTATTAAGCAAATAATTGACCCGAATCGAAGTGGTTACGTTAAAGGCCGTCTAGCAGCTCACAATGTTCGATTGACAAAAGATATCATTGATTATATGTTAAAAAAAGAATGAAACTGGAGCAATAATGTTGGTAGATTTCACTAAAGCATTTGATGTTATTGATATGTTGTTTGTAAATAATTGTTCAGAAAAATTAAACTTTGGACCATCCTTTCAGAAGTGGGTCAGAGTTCTTTACACGAATATTGTAAGTTCAGTCATTGTAAATGGATGGATATCAGTTCCCAGTTAAAAGAGGGATACGGCAAGGCTGTCCCCTCTCGGCATTATTGTTTATACTGGCAGCTGAATTCATGGCTAATAGAGTGAGGAAAAATAATAACAGTAAATAATTTGAATTTAAAAGGTTGTAATTCTACATTGAAACTTTTACAGTACGCCGATGATACCTTGTTTTTTGTTAAAAATGAAAATTCTTTAAAGAATATCACAGATGAATTAAACTTATTTGGAAAAAATCGCAGGCCCGAAATTAAATAAAGACAAAACTGTTCTATTTTGGATTGGAGACACTACCAAAAAGTGGTCACTTTCTGATTTAGATCTCAGTTGGACAAAAGAGCCTGTACAATACTTAGGGTATTTTATATTGACAGAATTACACTATGCAATAAAAATGAGTTGGGAAAATAAATTGTCCAAACTGCAGAAACTCCTAGATAATTGGAGAAGTAGAAACTTATCATTATTCAGAAGAATTACTGTTGTTAAATCACTTGATTTAAGTCAAATAGTTCACCTAATGATAATAGATACGATTCCACCAAATTTTCTGAAGAAACTGAATAAATCATTGTTCAATTTTATTTGGAATTCCAAAATTGAGAAAGTGAAAAGGTTATAGCCAAGGAGGGTTACCTATGATTGATGTCACAAAACAGGTGTTGAGTTTTCGCCTAAGATGGCTTGGTAGATTATTGGATGACAGTAAAGGACCTTGGAAGGATATGTGTAATTATTGGTATGATTGTCTTGGTGGAATAAATCTTCTGTTGAATTGTAATTATGACATTAATTCTTTGATGTTCACAAATTTCAACTTCCCGATTTCTATTTAGAAATATTACAAGCCTGGAATTATGTAAAAGGCCATACTAATAGTGAAAATCATCCCATACAGGATTTAAATTTTCACAAACAAATAATATGGCATAATAAAAACATAGTTTGGAATACGAAGTCTTTGTTTTATGCAGATTGGTTCAGTTGTGGAATAATCTATTTAAAAGACCTCTTTGAGGAAAGAAATTTTATATCTGTTACCAAGCTTTTAGCACGCCTTGAAACAAGAAAAAGCAAGCAAAACGTGTTATTCGATTATATCAAATTAAAGAAAGCCATCCCAAAGATATGGGTCAAAGATTTCACATGTGAAGATACGGAATCAGAAAATCAAATTTACTCTCTTGAAATTCCTCATTTTACATTTGGAAAAGTCTTTACTTATTAGTGACTTAAGCAGCAAACGTTTCTACCATTTGATATCTTTCAAACAGACTCTTACCAACAGGTGCTGTCTTTTGGGGGAATATATATATATATATATAATATATATATATATATATATATATATATATATACATATACTACAGACAGACATTGATTAGCTTTCCGTGTTCAAAAGAAATCTGACGTATACAAGAGAATTTCGTTAATACGAGAGTTCAATTTTTAATTGTTGTACAATATATTACCTGTCAGAAACAACCTTTACAAATGGGGACTAGCAGATGATAGATATTGTCCTCAGTGCCACGTAATAGAAGATGTAGTACACGTATTTATTAAATGTGAACTGAACAAACATTTCTTTGCTTATGTTAAACAGGGGGTGATGTACACATTTAATGTTGATGTTTGCATCGATACCTCTTGTTTACCTGTTTACTTAAGATAAATACTGACAGAGAAATAGACGTTGTAATAACAATTGCCTTTTGGTGTATATACAAAATGTTAATTCTCCGGAACAAATATGGTTTTGACGAAAGAAGTTTAAAACTGAGATATATATTTCAAAGGAATTAAAAAACAGGATTGTTATAAATAAAGAATTGAAACAGCCTGACAAAAGGCTACCGGAGAAATTGTTAAATACAATCTAAAATTCATAGCTATCAATGTATGTACTGTCAAAAAATATGTCTAAGCAATTGACTTAGTTGTATTGTTTTCACAATTTTTGTTGTTGATGTTTTGAATGTAAATAAAAACCTCAATCGAGGCACAAGAGAAAAAACAGACAGTTAACATGCCCAAAAAGCGAAAATCGACACAAAGTAATAAAATCCGTATAAGAGAATCTTGAAACTCGCAAAATGTAACCCAAAATTTGAATTAAATAGTCTTTCATAATCAAAACTCTATAAAAAAAAAAAAATAAATAAATGATAAAATTTTCGTAATTACAACATGCGCATGCGCAGATAAAGGTCATTTTGTACTCGGTACAAATGACCGCTGTCAACGAGTATGCACCGTGATGCGCACACCAATGAGTGTGATTTTAAGTAGCGTATCCACCAAAACAGCGACTTCTTGCCTGACTGATTAAACAATCAGTTCAAAATCTGTTGTTAGTAATGTAGTGATCCATATTATGTCAATAGGCATTAAGCCGATAATGGCCCCCACTGAAGAAAAGTACATTCGCCCGATAAGTCGGAGATATATGTATAACTGACAAGTCATGAAAAAAAAAAATGCATGCGAAAAAGTGATAAATGCTTGTGTCTCCTGTCGCTATAACCGATTTAAAGACTAGACCTACACAGTTACGATAAAGGTATTGATTAACTTTGCCCAGGATTGAAAAAAAAAATCACTGTTCCAGCTAATGCTGTAATCATAATTGCAAACCTTTAGCTCAGACAGGAATCGCCTGAGTTTTATAAGCTGATCGGTCGTTTATATATCAAGATATTTACGATTGAACATTGATGTCGGGATAGAGTACCACCGAACCCCAAAGAACTCTTACGGTTGGCATATCTCGCTCTATCACAGAATACCGTACGGGCTGGAAACCCGCTCTGAAATCGCCAAGCGCTGGTGCTTGGTTTTTGTGACTGCAGCGCAGCGAAGAAGCCGAGCGGCTTGCGCTAGCGATTGATCGCGATTTTCTCTTTTTTAGGATAGTAAACGGGTTCCATTTTCTCTCATACTTTCACATATCCTTAATTATATATGTAGCTAGAGGACTGCACACAATTCACTGGCATTTGAGCTGATTTTACAATTTTTCACAAAGTTAATCAATCACTGATAAGAGACTGATAAGTATGGTTATTTTTCGCTTATGATTTAAGTATCATTTAAATATTAAGTTTTAGTAGTTTAATGCGATAAATGGAAAAGGCATGCGCAAGTCTCTCTTTTTATTTGGTAATCTTATGTCTGCTAAAAATAATACAATATTATATCCAACATCATAAAATTTCCGTGCAAGGATTGGCTAGGAACGTCTCACGTGACATAAAATACTTTCACCATGAAGGAAAATGGATATCGCGTGACGTCAGACCTCCCTATATTTTTCATTATACCGATATTTTGACGTCTTTTTTTTTTTTTTTTTTTTTTGTTATTCTGGATATTTCGAAGCTATAGATATCTCAACAATGTTTCGCGATAATGTTTGTGCGTGACGAGCCTCTCAGTGTATATAGGTCTACTCTGATTCTACATTTAGTTTTTTATTTTTTTAAATCTATCTAGGCTTACTCTTGTAGGATATAAATCAAATATACCATGCACTCTTTTCGAGGCACCAATTGAAATTATGGATTCTTCAGTGACTGGAAGGGTTACTCCTTTAGTGCTATGCCAGTCACCTCAGAGAATCCATAATTTCAACTGGAGTCTCTTGACCTACATTTTGTCAGTCGTTGAGTAATTGCTTATTATACTCTGCCGTGGCGTAGCTTGGGTTCAGCCATAGAGGCTGGTGTCATGGGGTGGGGGTACCGGAAATAGTAGGTGAATGAAATGGGAGAGATCAAGGCCAAAGAGTGAGGGGAGGGTGTGGCTGAGGGTATCGTGTCGTCTTGTTTTCATGTTCTTTCTTTCGCCACACACTCCCCCGCCCTTTAACTACATCACTATGTGGTGTATCTATGTGTAAACAGACTTGGGGGAGTATTGTCGACTCAAGCAATATCGATGAATTACACAGTATGATAAGCACTGATCGATTATGATGTGTATCACTATTTCTATAGTCCATAGTTACAAGTACACATAGGGAGATGAATTGACAATGGAGCATATGACAATAAATCGACGCTAAGGCAACACGGTTCATTTATTCTATTATTAGGTATGCATACTATACATATTCAAAATGTCCCCGCTGAAATTTATTTGAGTGAGCATAACTGTATACATTTTAAAAAAGGGGGGCAAGTGAACCATATAGGTATAAATATTATTTTCCCTAGATCCCAGCCCCCCCCCCTGTCTCTCTCTCTCTCTCTCTCACACGCCCACATACACACACACACACACACACACACCATCAGCAGCAACGTCATTTATCATCACCACCACCACCATCATCCCCATCTCTCTCTTTCTCTCTCCCCCTCTCTCTTTCTCTCTCTTTATCATTCAACTCTTTCTCTCCCTCTTACCCCCCCCCCCCCCCCCCGTCCCTCTCTCTATCTCTCTCTCTTCCCCATTTATTTATTGCCAGGTCATGGCTGCTAACTTGTACATGGTGTTGCATGCATACATCTGTGTTTGGGTTTTCACTTACAAGGGGGAAACATCATGTTGCTGGGTGTGTGAATTAAAAGACCTGTTTTTTCTGTGAACTCTTTCACCAATATCTAAGATTTTGTTGTTTTTAATCAATGTTATTATCTAACTATTATTCTAGGTCATTGCATCTAACTTCAAAATTGGTTTCTTGCTTTGATCAAACCTTTAATACTTTTGGGTGATATAAATCAATTTTCAGATAGGTCACACTTAAAAAGCCTTTTTAACAAATTTCATTTGATTACCCAGAGTTTTTAATAAAACAAGGTGAATAAAAAAGTAAATAGCTGAAAAACGAATTTATATTACTGAAAAATGAAAATTATACAATATAAAAGACTGTGAAATCCTTCACATAAATTTGACACATTTTTTTCCGTGTTCCTTTTAAACCTTGATGATTATGACAATATTTCCTTCTTTTTTAATTCATAAGTCATGTTTGCACTAATAAGTTGGCTAGTATATATATATATATATATATATATATATATATATATATATATATATATATACATAGAAACACACATATATTCATCGAAATGATTAAAAATGATTCTGAGAATTCAATAACATTCTTGAGAAAACACTTTTCGGTATCTAATACATCCACCTCATAAATGAATTTTAAAAAAATAAAATAAGTGCACATGGAAATAAAACTTTTTTATTTCTTTCTTCTTCCTTTACTTTTTAATATCTATTTTTTTGTCTCTTCCTGTCTTCTTCTTCTTCTTCTTCTTATTATTATTATCATTATTATTATTATTATTATTATTATTTTTATTATTATTTTTATTATTATTATTATTATTATTATTATTACCGTATTATTATTATTATCATTATCATCATTATTATCATTATTATTATTGTTATTATTATCATTATTATTATTATTATTATTATTATTATTATTATTATTATTCTCTTCTTCTTCTTCTTCTTCTTCTTCTTCTTCTTCTTCTTCTTCTTCTTCTTTTTCTTCTTATTCATCTTATTCTTATTCTTATCCTAATTTCCTTTCCTGATATTTTTTTCCTGTAGACATGGTAGACATTGAACGTTTTGGCGGCGGCAGCCTCTAAGCCCCCTCCAGCAGTATGCTAGTGTTGGCCAGTGATTCCGTTACCAACAGACATATCGTTATAGTAATTTACATGTGACGTTCATAAGGGGGGGGGGGTGCCTCAGTCTCACCAGCAACTTATATGACTTATTACATGTATTGCAAGATTTTCTTTTTATAATTCTTTCTCTATTATCTTAATTGTAATGTGAGTTATATGTAATCATTTAAATTGAATAGTATGCAACTCAAGCCACAATGACATTATGGTTGAAGTGTTCAGTAATGATAATAATAATGTTATTATTATTAATCTTATTGTTATAATCACAATACACCAAACTTATACAACGCATATCACAATGTCCCTATGCGCTGTAATGGAGAGGGAGAAATAGAGAAACTGAGAAGAGTGGAATGCGCTCAACATACTTCCTGAAGTCACCAATTTACACTGATAATTGGAACTGGAAATTGTTTATAAAAAGAAATGTTTTAAGACGTGCTTTGAAATAATATTGCATTACACACTCACAGAGATAGAGAGAGAGAGAGAGAGAAGGAATACATTGAATGATAGCCATATCCATAACACGGACGTAATCAGACCTAGGACATAATCATACACTTGATTACATTTGATTACTTTGTACCTTAATGGAATATCAAAAATCAAACTATTACATGTACAACATGTCATTTGCTCACTCCATAAACCTACCCTATATGGTCTAATTTGAATTATATGAGAAGTTGAATAAGAAAATCGGTGTGCTTTGCTTCAGTCTAAATTACCTATTCCGCCGGGAATCGAACAGAAGTCTCCGTTCAGTTAACAAATCGGAATTAATCATAATGTAACTATTCTTATTGGCAGATGAAGGTACGTTTTGTAACTTCATGCCCCCTGTTGGATCACAGATATTGCATGAAAGTCAGAATTGATAATGCCAAAATAAATCACATGAAATTAATTAAATTTCTGATTTTTTTTTTCTGGGCCTCCAGCAAAGGGGTTTTCAGCTCTGTGGACTCTAAACTGGATACATCAAAGTCATTCCAAAGTAAATTATACTTTTCCTTATATGTGTCAATATGTATATCAAACGAAGAAAACAAAATTACTTCGAAAGGGGAGGGTGCGCATACCCCCAACCGTACCTTTTCCCAAGAAGATTCTTTTTTAAACCACCCTAGAGGTTGCAAATGAATCGAAATTAGACAAAGAAATCCTCGTGACAAAGAGCGCAAAGTTTCGACATTTTAGTCTTACTTACTGAAGGTGAACACAAGACGAGGAAGATGATGATACTGAGCACGTGATAACGCCTCATCTTGGTCTTCGACATCAAGGACATGGCGAAAAAATAGCGTTGTTGTCGTTTACAGTCAAATCTTCAGTATAGCAAAATATGACATTGGATCATAATGTTTGTTGTTATCAGCTATACCCCCTGCATATATTCAGCTTTTCATGCAGTCTAGGCAACATGAAAACAAATTGGCAGGTGCAACAACAAAACCTAATGACTGGAAGTGGTTCGTTCATTTGATGAGGGGAAAGGGGGGGGGGGCGTATTAAGCATAGAAACCTGTGATGTTACTTCCAATATGAAATATGTTTTCTTCACATACTAGAGGAAGGTATAGAGGGGATAATGTGACGTCGCTGTAGCAATAACAGATGGTATCTGATTGTGGATAAAAAAAATACAGTGACATAATTGATATAATTGTAAAATTAATCGTGCATTGTGACCGTTTGGTGTTCTGTTGAGGTTTTGTTCAGTCAAATGATGATCTTCTGTGTGCCATTCCCAGTGTTTGAATGTTTGAAAGCAAGCACTTGGTTTTCCTTACACTCCTGAAGATGGCTGTGCTGTTTGAAAGAATGTCCATGGTGAACTTGCTTACAGAAAAATGTGACGCGTGACTGACTTGCTAATGTAGTATTATTCACAATGCTTTGTCTCGAGTGATTGTTAATTGTTACAGGGTATTTTGTCATGTTTTTAAAGTAATGATAAAACCACGGGCGGATCCAGTGTTTTGTGAAAGAGGTGGCACACATGAAAAAGAAAAGCGGTTATCACATTTTTTTTTTTTTTTTGGGGGGGTGCCTTTTTTACTGCGAAATTCTCTACCACTTCTACCCCTAATATGAAAAGGGTATAATAAGCTGGAAAAAAAAGAAAAAGAGAGAGAAAAGCCTGATTTAAGTTAAGCCACGTGATATGATGTTCTAGTAAGAATTTGCTATCTGACCCTCATCAAGAATATTAAATACAAAGAAGAAAAAAATACAATAATCATCGGAATCATATATGGACAAACTGGTCTGAAGGAGAGTGCAAAAAAGGGAATACCATGTATACTGTTCTGCAGTGTATTCATTGCAACTCAACTGTCATAATCATGACCTGCGGCAATGAAAGACTGGGACTCACTGTGGGTATAAAGTCCACGGAATTTTCCATGTTTTGTCCCATACGTTTAAAAAAAATGATTAACATAGTATAGCTGATGATTCAGTCAAGTTGATGTTCCTGTACTAGTCTAGCTTAGGTCAGAAGAAATATCAAAGAAAGTGACAACTGTAATGATAATTCGGGTATATTCCTGTCTATTCTTAGTAACGTAACAGTTGGAGGCACATTTTTATACAAATGATTAAAAAAATTGTATCTCTATCCTTCAATAATAAGCACTAATCTACTCTTCTACATAACTCTTCTACATTATTGAAAACTCTAATTTTTAATCATGTTAATAGACACCACTGACATTCCTGGAGTACAGCTTAAAAGATTACAGTTTTTATGTCATATCCTTGAATATCAGTTTGATTTCCATATCCATGAATATCCTTGAATCAAAAATTGCGTGCTAGAAACACTGGTACAATTTATGATAACCACGTGTTGGTGTGAGTTGGACTAGCTCGGTTTCATATTACTGGTATCATATTAATTATGATTATGTCCAACCAATTCATTTAGAATATGTTTTAGTTGTAGTTTTTAACATTCAGTAATTCCCCCCCCCCCCCCCCGTCATTACCAGAAACAATGATTACCCTCAAATCGTAACCCCCATTTCTCATCGTATTCATATGTGGTGCCAAACTTTTCCACACTCTACTTGCAAAACAAAGTATATGTATTATCATTAACAAAGTACATGTATTATCATAACATTATTTCATATCTAGATCAAAACGAACGTAGTGTACAGATAGCATACATCTACATACAACTACATACCTACTCTACAGGCAAAACAAAGTATAATGCATCTTTAAAATTCTTTGATATAAATTGGCATGAACATACTGAAGATAACATACGCTAATTCTTGGTGCCTAATTTTCCTAAATTCTACTTGCAAACAAAGTATAATGCATCTTCGATATATTTTTATACAAATCTGATAAAGGAAAACAACAAAGACAACGAAAATCCCATGCCCATATGCCTCACCTGCAACTCTGTTTGCAAAAAAAAAGTATAATGCATCTTTAAAACACTTTGACAGAAATTAGTAATGAAATTTAGTATGAATACAAACGATCATAAGGCATACTTCTATATAAAAATACACAGAGCATTCCCATATATCCCTCATACCAACATGCTTGGGCACAGTATCTTCTAATTTCGTCTGCAACCATATATATATATATATATATATATATATATATATATATATTAATTATTATATATCTGTTAATATATTAATTAATATATTAATTTATAATTAAAACCTCATAGAAAGTTCACTTGTTGGAAGCATTGAAATAAGAGGAGTTGAATATTGATGTAAACTGAAAAGCACCTAAACTAAAACAGTACCTACACATGACTACCCACATGCTTCTTTATATAAACACTAGCAGAAGCAGCCCGTGGACATCCACGGGCGCTAGCTGTGTTTATGATTAATCACCGTACCGTATATTTGTCACAATAATAAAGTGAATAAAAAGAAAAGTCGGGTAAAGTGTTTTTTTTTTTACCAAGAAGTATTTACAACATATTAATATGTGTTATTTATCCAAATCTTACATGAGTTCTGAAGAAAATACATTTTCATCTTTATGAAGACTAAATGACGTTGTTTTACTTTATGAATGACTACTGATTTTATTTATGTTACGTCGGCCCTGTGGCCTGTGGATGACACAAGATCTCATTTACACCGAGGCGGGATTTTCCACATAGAGCATAGATATAATTATAGTAGTATATCCACAGTATATCCAAAGCCGTAGCCAGGATTTTTCAATAGGGTGGGAGCAGACGTGAAGGTTCCAACCGCATAGCCAGGATTTCATTATAGGGGGGCGGTTGTGAGCACGCGAAGAGTGCGAATTGGTGGTGAGCACACAAAGCGTGCTCCCCAGGGGGTGGATGCAGGGAGGGGGGAGGTTTTTCCCCTCCCGCGCGAACCGCGAAAGCTCTGACGTTTTATAGCAAATATGAGAGAAAGATAACGGCTTGCAGCACTTCTTTTAGGAGGAAAGGTATTTCAACGTCCGGACTGCTTTTTAGTTACTTGGACGTAATACTGCACTGTAAAAGGGATGGGTGCAGGGAGGGGGAGTTTCCCCCTTCCCCCGCTTTTTTTTTCTTCTTGTGGCTGAATAGGAGGGCCATGGCCCCTCTGTGCCCCCTGTCTACGCCAGTAAGTATATCCATGCATAGAGCCAGAGGGAGCGATTTGATTTTGCCATGTTTCTGTGGTTTAATACTTTAATAATTAAGAAAAATTAAGGCCATGAAAACAAAACATACATAATTAGCGGTACGTCCCTTGTAAAGGATGCAAAAATGAGGGGAAAAAAAAATTTATTGTCATTTTCTTTTCAGGGGGATTATTGCCCCCTTATATGGGTCTTGGGAGGACCGACGGATTGACTTTTTCCTACTACCCACCCCCATCGGCCTCCCGTCACCCCCAGCGCGAGGGGAGACGGGAGTATAAATATCCTATACGTATTCATATCATAGTGGAAATATTTTCAAAGGAAATTTTGGTGGGGGGAAGGCTCCTTCTTTACACCGTGGCAGCCTATGTGACGTGATCTCCTACACCTTCCCTCCCCGACTGATGTCTACGGATCGGTTTAGTCTGTCATAAGGGAATGAATAATATATTTGAGGCGATATACAATAACATGTTTCCAACAGTATGAGGGCCATTTTCCCCTTTCATGTCAATTTTAATAGTTGTTGATAATAGTAATGACTTATGCGACAGCCAACCCAAATGTGCGGTTACGTAAACCCTAAACCCTAACCCTAAACCCTAACCCTCTGTTGTTTTCATGTTGGGTGCACTCTAAAAACTAAAGTGTTAAATCCGAGGAGTGACGGGTGTGCCGAGGAGTGACCACTTTTTCAAAATTGTAGATTAACACTTTTAACATGCTGGATACAATACTATAAAGGCTGAATCAAGCAGTTTAAAAGAGTTAATCTACCATTTTAAAAACGTTGTCACTCCTCGGCCCTTTTAAATGGTGATTTAACACTTTAGTTTTTAGAGTGTGGCTGTCGTAAAAGAAAGTTTACCCTAGTATAATTATGCTTCCATGATATAACTAAAAAGTAGAAATAAATCAAATTGATTATAAAGAGTCCTAAAATATGAAGTGGCCGAAATCCCCCTCCTTTTTTGGGCTATTTTTTTTTTTTTTTTACATCTAACAGTTATATGTTCCTGCCCTTCACCCCTTTACCCCCCCCCCCCCAAAAAAAAAAAAAAATAATAATGAATGAATAAATAAATAAATAAAAAATAAATAGATAAAAAAAAAAAAAAAAAAACCTGTTGAAAGTTCAATTTAGAAAGGAATGGAATGCTTACATAAATCAAAGGAGCCGAATTTTCACAAATAAAAGGCAGAAAAGTTTACGGGCTCCTGAATCGATCCGAATCGATCGCGACCACCTCCCCCCCCCCCCCCCCCGGATGTTTCATTGAGACCTGTACTTCATCCGCGTAAATCACTTGCTGAATTGAAAAGCAGATTGAAGTAGGGGCAGATTTTGATACCCTAAACAGGGAAACCCGTCTATCTCTGATTTTGATACCATTAACGGCGATTTGCTTGGTATTTTACATCCTATATTTGAGGATTAGACCTACATCATCATCATAGACCTCTTTTTAGTCAAAAAGGAACCGTAAAAGAAATGTAACCTAATTTGGAACACATTACCGAACTATACCCCCCCCCCCTCTTCCGCGGATCTTCTTCTTATCAGTCTCTGAATTTGATACCCTTTATCTTGATTTCTGCTTTTTTGATACCCTAATCGCGTTACCCGGGTTATGCGCTTATTGCTGAAAAGGTACCCTTTTTATCAGTTTTCACGTGGATGATGTACCAGCCTCAATGAGACATGCCCCCCCCCCCCCCCGAGATCTCGACCGTCAACAGTGCGATTGCGCCGAAAATCGGCACGCACGTCGTCCACAACGTAATCTACAAAATTCAATACCGGTAGTTAGATGCTCCGAATAATTTCACATTGATTAATTATGCTAATTCATGCGTGAAATAGAATTTTGCTCTAAATCATTAAGTAAAGCTAAAAAAAATGTTGATTTTTGGTCTAGACACTCTTTCCAGTATTCTTAGCAAATATACTTGGAAAAATATTCGGTATCAAAATCATTTCGTTTGTATTTTATTGTATTTTAAATCTCTTATGTATTTCTTTGTTTTTTACCCTTTGTTTATATTGTTTTTTTGTTTTTTGTTTGTTGTTGTTTTGTTGTTGTTTTTTGCATGAAATTTGTCGGGAAGACTTTTGCGATCATAAACAGCATAAAATGAATTAATTTTAATCAGTAAAAGTAAAAATATTCATAGATTTATCAATTTTGGCTGAAAACACATTTTGTATTGAAATTGTACATGAAATCACGTTTTTGAGCAAATTTTTGGTCTGACGTGCTAGTATGAAATGTTGCGCAACTTCGGAACGGCATGCCCGGACGTCGCGAATTTGGTCTCAAAAGATGCGTGAGATTTAAAAGAAAAAAGTTCTGAGATGCCGCGGCGACTGTTTTGCGCGTTGCGGACATATCGCGAGAAACGTCTAGGGGGTAGATTCTGTCACCCCCCCCCCCGGCCCTTTTAGGGTTAAGCCATTGTCTTCTTCATATCCATCGAAATTCAGAGTACATGAATAAAATGCTAGTTAAAGCTTGGCTTGATTGGAAACATGAAAATCAGAAGGAAAAAAAAATAGTTCGTAAAGTTTGAGCTAGGACAGACGCATAACGAGAAAGTTACACAGTATGAATATAAACACAAACAATTAATGTGTTGTGATATCTTGCATTCGGTTACATAAACATGATGGATTGTCATCTTTTTTTCTCTCTCTCTCCGAATGTAGCTATTGCTCGATATGTTAGGGAAATTTTTACCTCTCTGTCGATGAAATTCAAAGAGAGCTTAAAAGATATTTGTGTAATTAACATACATATGAATGGTAGATTTCAGCATGGCAGCTCATAGCCCAGATCTTTAACAAGCTCTTCTATTATGTCTTGCCAGACAAGTGCAGATGGACAATGGGTGTGTTTACATAATCCTGACAATATCATTTAACTACTTTGAGAATCAATACAATTTTCACTATTTAATAAATTATTACTGAAATGATCATTTGACACCAAATTTCACCCCAAGAAAGTTACAATACTAAAAAATTGTAATAGATAAATTTGACATGAATAATGTTTACATATTATAGGCCTACTTGTGTTATGATACTGTTATATCATTATTGATACAGGGCACCTTGGTCAAGCAGTTGTTTGAACTAGGAAGGATGTTTCTATCAAAATAAAGTCACAGTTCAAGCCAGAAAGACAGCCAGGAGTGAGAAGAGAAGCAGCAGGTAATGAAGTACAGGAGAGACAGCATCCCCTGTAAAAACGGAAGGTAAACAAAAAACCCAAAAATGAATCTGTATATTTGAAGTAAATGACACGAACTTTAAAATCATATCGTGAAAAATATATCACATCGCAGGAAGTTGTAGTGGAAAACGAATCTGAACGCCTAACAGATTTGTGAATAAGCAATCATTTCTGTGGCAATTCGCGTTACATTTTGGGGTACATTGTGAAAAGAAATTAAGCTTTAATAGGCCTATATTAGGTTGTATAGGGATTGCAGAGGATTTTCTCAGTGTGAGTCTGTTAGATACTTCAGGAACAAACTTTGCCAAACAATTAATATCATAGCCTGTTGAAATAAAATTATACTTTGTTAACCAGAGAACCATCACTTAAGGAATTCCTGTTGTATAAAGTTCGTTTGAAATACATGGCGTCACAATAACGTGATTCACAAATTAGTCTAACTCATTAAACAAAAGAATCCTAATTTGGAAGATGGAAAGGTCTTCGGTGACCTAGATGGTGTTAACATAAACGGTGGCATAGTCCCTCCAGATGTCATACACACTTAGCAAAAACCAGATATTTGTTTTTTGGACTACAAAGAAAAGTGGATTGTTATAATCGAGTTGACTGTCCCTTTCAAATTTGACATAAATGAAGCTCATCAAAGGAAATGTGACCGCTATGCTGGTCTTATCCATGATATGGTTGGGTGTTAACCATAAACTCATTTGTCTCGAAATTGGATCTAGGGTGTCTTATAACCCTGGAAAACAAAAAAGACACTTTTCTATCATGACAGAGTGCATCATGGGGAAGAAATACGCGAACCTAAGAGACGATTATTTTAAAATCGGTTCTCCTGGGTTCCTACGTTGTTTTTACTAGCAGATCAGAACCCTCATGGCAGTCTTAACAATATTTCGAAACGTAAACAAAGTCCACATGAATGAACAATTTAAAAAGCGAATCACGCTATTTGACGCCCTTATTATATTATCTGATCCAATGACTCCTTAATGTAACCTTAAATTTCATTTCATGCACGTAATTGATTTTCCCATTTAGCATTAATATTAATAATGATTACAGGAACACTATTTTATCCTAATATATCATCGTACTATATTTACATCGATATTATTAAACATTATGTAAATAATCAATTTACAATATACAATATTCTTCCCTAACGCTATACAAAATAATCACCTCGATTGATGTCAAACAGATTTACAAACAAAATCTAATATGACTATTTGCATCACTATTTAGCTAAAACGGTGTTCTGTATTTAAAAACAACATCTACGAAACCCTATAATTCAAAGTACGGGGCTGTGCAAAAATACCGACAAACATTCATTATTTTAATTACGTCAATATTTGGTTTGTATGTTTATAACTTTATACTTCCTCCGCTCTTACAAAAATCTGTTTAATAATTTCTACTCATATGATTTGTAATATCAGACCAATTGAAGGAGAATGAAACCCTGGGGAAAATCAATTTTAATGGAAAGAGAGGATAGAGAGAAGTTATTTTAAAAAGTTCCATCAAAATCGGTTAAGAAATGTGAAAGTTAGGAAAGTTTAAAAAGTGTCAATTTACTTTCTATGGCGATCCTCAAATTGGCAATGTTGCTTCAAAGTGACAGGTTTAGTAGTACAACCCTCCATTATGTTTTGCACACAAAATTTCATATTTTATCCATTATCTCTAAAGATTCTGCTTGTCTTTTTGTGAACTCAACATATGTTGTGTAAAATACATTTTCCCAAGATATATCTTGAGCTAAGAAGGAGATAAGCTGTTTATTGTTTATTTTTATTGTTAAATATTTTATGATAAAGATGAAATGATAAAATATAATATGAAAGAATTTCTTGTGAAACACCGAACACCATCCACATTGTTAAAAGAATTTAAAATATCAGCATAATAGGGTAAGTTTTTTTAACGGTCTGATCTACCATCATGGCATTTTCCACATACATAATAATAATAATATCGCAAGTCACCGACATATTTTCCATAGACCCCAGTCAGAGTTACCTCAGGAGTAATAGGCTATTCCACGGTTAAACTAAGTGTATGGCTTAATTGTAGAGCTTAAATTTTAGTAGATTACCATTACGGACCGATGTGTTTACCTAGTGGAAATAAATCAAAGGAGTTACCGGTTTGAAACGTGACCACGGGATTATCTTCACTCCTCTGTATCGGGAAGGAGCCCTCAGCGTTGAGAACAGTCCCACCCTCAACGGTGTAGGAAGTGGAAGGTGACAACCGGGACTCCGTCCAGTTGTATTTCATGTCGTCTTCCCGCTGGATCGTTACGATAAGTGACTTCTGGTTGGTGGTCGAATTGGAGAGGTACATATACAGCTCGTATGCATCATGGCTACTAGTTGGAGACGTCAGGGTCACGATTACAGAGTCACTGCTGATATCCGTTACCGCGATATTCAACGGAGCTTCGGGTCCTGAGGACAATTAGGCAAGCATTATAGAATATCATACATGGATATGTGTGTTTCATAAAAAAATATAATAATTTATATAAAATACATAGTCATTCAGATATTTTTTTTTCAATTTTTTTTTGGGGGGAGGGGTTAATTCTTTACAGTTCTGATCTACTTCTCCCCCTCAAGACAAGTGGAATATGAAAGGTGAAGAAAACCAACTACATGATATCCCGGCCAGAATCAGAATTTACGTGCGTGCACGAATTGGTTCGAAAATAACCGATAAGACTGAAGTGGGGTGAGCTCAGGCATGAAATAGGGATGACCGACAGCCTCGATTCGGTGTTCCTGTTAGATGCTTTACATCGGAATCCTTCAAAATTTGCTGGGGAAAGGGCAAAGCAAAATGTTAAGCTGTTACAGAGATCATTTTCAAAATAGTTCAGCTGAAAGGGAAAGAACACCCTGATTAAAAATTGGTTTAAAAGAAGCAGACAAAATAAAGAAACAAATTTAGGTTTGAGAAAAATACGATAAGAAATAAGAAAGTTATGAATTTTTAAAGTTGTAATCTATCAAACACAAATTGGCAACTTCATGAAGTATTTTGAAGTATTTTGAAGTATTTTGCGAGCTCATTTCCCATTAAATCATTAATTTCCATTTTCTCTATAGAAAATATTCAGTCATACATGCACCTTGAATATAATCATTGCTCATATGTTTTTACACAAAAGATGTACAAAACAAATTAATTTTTTTTATCTTAAACTAAGAAAATGAACATTATTGAAATTTTCTGTACTGAGCAAATGGGAGAGGAGCTCGCAAGATACGTCACAGAGCAAATTTGTGTTTAATTGATTACAACTTCAAAAGTTCATAACTTTCTTATTTCTTATCGTATTTAGCCCAAACCTTCACTGATCTCTTTATTTATGATTTTTCTACTTCTTTTAAAACAAACTTGTAATCAGGGTGGACTATCCCTTTAAATAAAATGTGAGTTTTAATATTTTGCTTACCAGTTCGACCGAATACGGCAGGGTTTTCATTCGGATCACTCCTCTGTAATTCAAAGGAATCTCTGCCGTTCAATACGGTTCCAACTTCAAATGAATAGATGGTAGCGTGTAAAAGACCTGACAACGTCACCTCGTAATCACTGACATCACCTCTTTGTTCAGTTGTTAACAGTGATCTCTCATTGGTTGAATTGTTGATGACGTAGAACTCATATGCATCATGAGGAGTACGAGGAGGGGTCCAGGACAATGTTGCTTCGGTTGTACCACTTCGTTCAAGTGATATGTTTACCACAGCTTCAGGTGCTGTGTCACAACAAGATTGTAATGTAATGCGGTAAAAGACATATCGTCTGTTTGGAGCCAGAAGGGCGTTAACTCTGTGTTAAAGTATAGGGTTAACGCCCTTCTGGCTCCAAACAGACGATATGTTGTTTAAAATAGGAGATGAGAGGGAAAACAAACCGTTTCAAGAATTATGTTTCAACAATGCATTAAAAAGAAACGTTCCCGGACGTAGGATGGTAAGGTAAACCTCAGGTTCATTGATGTCTTGAACAGACCCAGTGACATCACTTGATTCATACAATACAGAATAGACGGTTCCATAATTTTTCCACTGTACAAATACTGATGATGATGTAGTATCAGACACCACTATCTCTCCCTCTGCAATGTCCTCTGAAGAATGCAGAACAAAATCCGGAGAAAAAAAAAAAGAATTACTCCCATATCTCAGTCGAGAAAGTTTCTACCATTTGAAACTTATGTATTGCAATAATGGGTCTGAACGCCAATATCCTGTCAACTCGAATCACTGTATAAACAGATTATAAACTTTATGTAAGAAGACATTTATTGACAAAATATAGAGAAGTGTTTCCAACAAAACATGTCTTATCAAATTATGAAATTCGAGCACTTATAATTACAATGAAATATATTCATTACAATGAAATATATTCATTATTATGTATGACATCATTTCTATATTAGACCTGCATTATATTATATAGTTGAATGAATTTTATATAGTTGGTTGTTTGTTAATTATATTTCGTGCTTAATCATTCCGGTAAACAAACAAAAAATAATTCACACTTTATTTGATTTCAGTCTATAGATAAGATACTAACAGTTCAGACCTACTTTGAAACATTTCCCCCTCAAGACAACTGGAATATCAGAGGTGAAAAAAACAACAAAACAAAACAAAACACCATGATATCCTGGCCAGGATCAGAATTTTAAGTGTATGCGCGAATAGGTGTGAGAAAACTCTATGAGACTGTAGTAAAGTGAACTCAAATATAAAATACAGATGAACGATAATCTCGCTTTGGTGTTCCTGTTAGATATTTTCCCTAAAATACATCGGAAATCTTCAAAATATGGTGCACGTGAATCTTTTGACACGACTAGGGCAATCATTATGTTTCATACTAATTTTATTTTCGCTATCAGAGCCAAAAATTATCTTTAATTAAAGCCAATGCTAATGCTTATCTCAGAGGGAAAACTATTCTATTCATCATCATTCTTATTGTTGTTATTATCATTAGTTGTATTATTATTTATTATTATTAATAGCATTATTATCATTATTACTATTATTATTATTATTATTATTATTATTATTATTATTGTTGTTGTTGTTGTTGTTGTTATTATTATTATTATTATTATTGTTATTATCATTATTATTATTATTATTATTATTATTATTATTATTATTACTACTATTATCATTATTATTGTTTTAATCATTATCATTTTGTCTTACTCATACAGGGTAGCCCCAGCAGTGACACTCACCGTTTTCCCAGAGAGTCCTATTGAAAGAAAACTAAACCAAACTGAGATACAAATACAAACGGAGGAAAGCAACGAAAGTGTTTAAGAGATCATTTTCAAAATGGTTCGTCTTAATTCAAAGGTGAGTTTTAACATTTTGCTTACCAGTACGACCGAATATGGTAGGGTTTTCATTCTGATCACTCCTTTGTAATTCGAAGGAATCTGTGGCATTCAGTACGGTTCCAACTTCAAATGAATAGATGGTAGCCTGTAAAAGACCTGACAACGTCACCTCGTAATCACTGACATCAACTTTTTGTTCAGTTGTTAACAGTGATCTCTCATTGGTTGAATTGCTGATGACGTGGAACTCATATGCGTCATGAGGAGTACTAGGAGGGGTCCAGGACAATGTTACCTCAGTTCTACCAGTTTGTTCCAGTGATATGTTTACTGCCGCTTCAGGTGCTAATGTCAAAACAAGATTGTAATTTGTAGCAGAATGCGGCAAAAGACATGTTGTTCAAAATAGAATATGGTAGGTAGAACTAAACGTTAAAGAAATATTTTAAACAATGCATTTGAAAAGGAAATTATCACTACCATGTTGAATTTTTTTGTCTGTCAACACAGAGTAATTGTTATCCTGACATAAAAAAGGATAGATCCCACTCATAGGCTTGAACCAGTGTGGGATTATGTCGAACATTCACTGCTACACTAGAGTAAAAGGAACACCAAAACCAATGTAAGCAGAATTTAATTTACTTAAATTTGCTAAATTGGCTGATTCAGGGGTTCTCCAACTCTATACTCTGCTATAAAAATTTGGGTTTCCAAGATGAAAATGAAGTATTTACAAGGGCGGATCCAGGTTTTAAAAAAGGGGGGTCCAAAGGGTGAGAAGTTATTCTGGCAAACGCAAGCGCCTCTATAGGCATATATATATATATATATATATATATATATATATATATCTATATGTATATATATATATATATATCTATATGTATATATATATATATATATTGCCTGTTTGACTATTTTAATGTTGAAATATAGTTGGGCGCGCGGAGCGCGCCACAAAAATTTGATAATACGAGCCTGAAAATGTCTTAGTTTGTACTGAAATTACATTTAATCTATTAATATTACATGGAATTATTGTTTATTTGAGATGGAAAATACATATATAATGATTGCAAATTACCATCTTTTATCAAAAAGTGCGGGTATATTTGTACAGCCCACCCCCCCCCCCCCCCGTACATCAGAACTGGGAGGGGGTTAATGCATACCCCCATCCCCTCCGGGATTTGCGCCATTGGACTGTATTAATATATATATGTATATATATTTTTTTTTTTTAAGTTTTCCCAGATTTTCCAGTCTGCATTGCTGTGCAGGACCTCAGATGGCATGTGGCATCAACACAAACAGTCCAGTGAGACAAATAAGAATAAAATCTGGAGATTTATTACTTGAGATTGGTTCTTCATGTTGAAGTACTATGTTGATAACCTAGGAATTGGGTGTGCGCATGCTGTACAAACATACTTAGTAAATTTTAGTGATACATGTACACATTTTACAGCAATGAAGAATTATTCACTAAATATCATTCTATATTATCTCCTCCCATCCCTGAGATAACAATTCGCAAGTGTTTACATCATCACGAGTTATAAATCACAAATCACAAAAGAACACAAAAAAGGGAAAGTTCCTTAGATTCAGGAGTTCACAATCAAGGCCGATCAACAACAGTACCAATACCAGTTTTGCGGAAAATTCACAGGATTTAACAATCAACCACAGCATCTACTCATTAGGCAAAATAAATAAGTTTTGTATCACAAAACTAGTCATATGGTGCAATGTATCAGATTCAAGCGTTCCCAATCAACAACAAGAACAAATATATCAAAAGTCCTCGGAGAAAACAAACCTCCTCCCCCCCCCCCCCCCCCGAGCACCTGTCATTACCTTTGAATTTCGTGACTTTGACCTTTTTGTTGACTCTGACAGACCTTTGACCTTTTGTGTGACTTTAAGTCTTGACCTTCACAACTTTAACCTTTATATGGACAAATGAAGTTCACTTCTTGCGATGTACAACCATTGGGTAGGTGTATAGGGATACCAGACCCTTAAGCACGTTTGCATAATTTGCATAAACATGAACACAGACACACACTAGTAAGGTTTACCAATGCTTTCAGCAACTCTTTTTATTTCTCAGGGTACCGAAATAATGACAAAAATTTGTTTACCTAATGAAATAATCTCCTTAATGACGTCATAGGTAAATGGTCCATTATTCCCTACCCATGAAAGTAATACGAGACCGCTACATTTTCAACCGAAATCTCAAATATTTGTTGAGGAAAATGATATTTCGTTGGAAATGTAAATACCAATAAAGAATTGTTTTTTGGAGAGTATGTTTTGGTTTCATCAAAATCTGTTGCAATTTTAACCAAAACTTTTATAGCATTTATCATCGGATAAATTTAATTACCATTTAAACGGCATTCAACATGTTCAATGTGCCGTTACTTTTGCCTCCGGCAACTTCACATTTTGTTGTTGATGATTTTAAGTACATCAATACTGAACAATTGACAATGATAATTTTTACTCTAGTAATCTCATAATGCAGTGCAAAAAGGTGAAAATTTTCGTCATGCAGGTTTGAATTTGTTGAAATTTACTGTTGTTTAATGTTTAATTTGATTAGATGAAATAACAGGATGCATGTAATTTCATGATGAGTCAAAAATTTCCATTTCATGACCTTAAGGCTTTTAAAATTTCAGATCTAAATTCAGCGTATACCAATTACAAATATTGCTTAACTGCCTGGATATTTCTTTATCGCCAATATTCTGAATATTATTTGATATTTTCTTTCAGTTTCATAAAAATAAAAAACCCCTAGCAGCAAGCTTACACAAATTATCAATACACAGTGCACACATTAATTATGCATAACATTAGTCGCCATATTGGTGGTCTTGTACTACCTACACAAATTGATTGGACACTTTATTATAAGTTTCACGGTATTCTTGGCACGAAGCAGACGACGACAGACGAGTGTTTGTTCAGTGATAAACAGATCCAGTCACTGCAGAGCCCACCCTATATAACTGCGACAGCCGCCGCACGCAGTGCGGCGCCCATGGCAAGCCATCGGGGTCTACCTACGTCTACTAGTACGCGTACCCAGTAGACGTCACGTAAAACCAAACGGTACGTCACGTCTACTCGTTACGTGACGTGTACCCAATTTCGTGTACTCTGTCGTGACCTTACGTCACGTCACGTCTGTTCAATTACGTGTGCTTTGTTCAATACGTCACGTCTACTTTGAAATGGTCTAATTCAAGGCTTTTTTTTTTTTTTTTTTTTTTTTTTTTAATGAGACCGCTTCTATTCCGTACATAACTAGGGGATGTGGGATATGACTATGAGAGTTTGGGAAATCAAATCCCGATTATCAGGATTCATTATGAAAATGGATGGCTCTATCATGATCAAGTTCAGGGGTCGCTGAACCGGGGGGGGGGGGGGCTGATCTGGCTAGGGAGTGCAGGCTTCCCCTCCACACACATACACGCACACACACACACACTCCCCTTTGCTTATATTAATAATAACATATTATGCTCTTACTCATGCTCGAACTTCTGCCCCCGATTTTCAAACGCTCTGTGGCCCGTGAACTAATAATTGTTATGTCTTTCCACGTATACCAACATCGTTTTCAGGCCTAGCCAACTTGATATTAGGGGTGCCCTATTTCATGAGCCTTTTTTTTCAAGACATGTATACTGCGGTTTGTGGTCTATTATCTTCACTTTTGCATAAACTGAAAATGAGGGAAAGGTAACCGTTTCCTTTGTTTTCATAATAGAAGATCGGACAGGCAATCATTAAAAAAAGAAGAAATGAAAAAAGAAAATTACATTTTGTACTTGCATGATAGCCCTCCTGCCCTCGAGTTTGGGGGCAAAAAACTCTCAAGAAAAACAGAAAAGGAAAATTACATGTAATAATAATTTTCCATTACAACGATGTATAGGCTTAATAAGCTTATTAGTGCTCTAAAATGCAAACTTTCATCATTTAAAACCAAAATTTTCTCACACGGTCACCATCCTCCCTCGTGTATTGATACACACAATGTAGCAGATGCTTGCTTCCATTTATCGGGGGAAGTATTTTTGCCCCCACTCCACGACAATCAAATTTACCATTGCGATCAGCTTTCTAGTACTCTAAAAGGTGAGGCTTCATCATTCTAACCCCCCCCCCATTTTTTTTTTTTTTTTTTTTTTTACTTCCGGCGCTACGCTCCAGGTGCCCCGGAAGGGTCCTAGCTTATTTTATTTATTTATTTATTACATTTATTTTTCTTTGGGGGGTGGGGCAAACACTCTGAAGGCCCACCTCAAAAGCTTACTACTTGCTCACAACCCAACCCCTACCCTCCGCCCCCCCCCCCGAAGAAGCCCATTCCCCTATTTTTTCATACATATATATTTCATGTTATTTTGAAAGTGGAAGATTTAGAAATTTTATCCCTCCAAAATTGCAAAACGTGAAGCACGCTTATCATCCCTTGTTTTGCGTGGGGACACTCGTTTTTCCGTAGGCTCGTTTTTTTCCGTTGGTTCGTTTTTCCGAAGGTTCGGGTTATTTTAAAACCTGAAAACTAAATTTACACAGTATCCCCCTCTTTGACGGGGATCCGGGCCGCTATTTAAAAAAAAAAAAATTTGTCAGGACTTGCGGGGCCGGCCCTATAATGAACAAATTCGTAGGCCACAGAACGGGAAAGGGGGGGGGGGGGAGGGGGCTAGGGGGCTGAAGCCCTCCATGTTTACACACTAGAGATTCGTTTCATTATGCTTATTAATACCGTGGAATTCCAATAAAACTCTGAATCCCCCCTCCATTTAAAAAAAATCATGCATTGTATTTTCCACTTATAGAAACATCATTTACAGTGTTAACAAACTTGAAATTAGTGCGCCCTTAGAAAGGTTTATTGCAGGACTATATTTCTGAAAGCATGTCTGTTTCTGGTTTTATATATGTTCATTGTTTTACTTGGTTTCCATAAGGGAATAAATAACACGTAATCACAAGAAAGAAAAAAAAAATCACATTTTGTATGTGCACTGGTACGTCGGTGCAGCCCTGTATTTTCCCCTCTGCCCCTTTTTGTATGGTCCTATTAAAATATTCTCTTCGTCTATTGTTTTCCTTGTTCATTTATTCCCTTCCCGTCTTCTTCTGATTTCTCTTGCTTTGTTCATGTAAGGAAACGGACGTGTGACTCGAACAGTGTGGTCGGGGTAATCAGAAGGACCCTTTCGATGGACAATCAAAATTGAGCTGGATTAGCGGGGGGGGGGGGGGGGGGGGAGAGAGAATAACTGGATGAAACCTAGAGGAAAAAGTTCAGCAAAACTCCCGCTATCATGAATGGCCATGCACTGTCAGACATTTTAAATTGCGGCAGATGCGCGGATGCCCGCCAGACGCCCCCACCCCCTACCTCATTGAGCGAGGTAGGCCCAGGTTGGAAAGGTATCATACCCAATGCACTCAAGCAGAACAATATGCCACACGTCATCTTAAATGGTTGCTTGTACCCCCCCCCCAAAAAAAAAAAGGGGGGGGTGAATGGAGGAGGGCAGAATTGAATGGATCAGTAGGAGAACCTCGATATTTAAAAAAGTCAGGGGATAAATATCAAGCATGATTCCACGTATTACAAGTGACATCTGGATGACATTGTTGGGCTACAACAGTGATAAGACCCCATGGCTTACCCCCCCCCCCCCCCCCCCCCCCCTTCTCGATAAGAATGATAATAATGATCGGCAGGGAAGGGCTGCCTGGTGAATTCCAGTCGTAAATGTTCATAATTGCAAGACAATAAATAGAAAGGGGTATAGGAAAAATAACGAAATGAAATAGGATGAAAATACGCGGCAGAACTCCCTCTATCGTGCCCACTGTAAGACATTAAATTTGGAATGGTGGGGGATGTCCGTCAGACGCCTCCGAATAAATGACCTAATCCCCATTCACTGAGATACGTCAGCTGGAGAGGTATCAGGATGGGATAGAAAGTATTCAAAAGAAATTTACATAATGTATGATGTTCGTATGTTGTAAGTCATATGAAGTGGGTTCTTATGAATATTATATTATACTGCCCCTGCACAAAAAAGAAGAGAGAAAAAAAAGCAAGTATTAGCTGTATTAGCAAGAGCAGTAATAAATTTATATCAAGAAAAGCCTTGATCAGGGGCGGCGCGCCCGCGGGGGGAGGCAGGGGGCACAATGCCCCCAGTTTTTCAAGTACCCCAAAAGTGCCCTTTTTATTTCTGAAAAATGCCCCCTTTCCCTCCGATAAGTGCCCATTTTACTACTAGATGTGCCCCTTTTCCTTTCTAATAAGTGCCTTTCCCCTTCTGATAAGCGCCCCTTTTTGGCCTTCTGAAAAGTGCCCCTTTTCAAATCTGATAACTGCCACCTTATCTCTCTGATAACTATCCTTTTCTCCTTCTGATAAGTGCCCCTTTTCGAATCTAAATATTGCCCCGTATTCTCTTTTTTTTTTTCGGGGGGGGGGGACAAAAAGAGCCATATCTAGCTACAAAGAATCGGTGCGGCTTTCAAGTACCCATATTACTACAACATTTCTCATTCCGCTCGCTCGAATGTGCCAATAATTTACACCAAGTAAGTGCAGTATTTTCTGAAAATGTCCCCATAACTCGCTCGCTACGCTCGCTAGCTCTTACAGTATATAATGAAATCAAGCAGATCGCAGAAAGTATGTATATCGGTGTAATCCTAAAGAAAACGACAGGGTTAATGTACAAATTAAAAGATCATTCGACATTCCCCCAATTAGATTTGCTGCTGTCATTTTCATTGTACATGTATATTGCTGTAAATAATGTATAACTCAAGGACTCCAGCAATAGAAAAAAAGTCCGACAATTTTTGCTCGCTCGCTTAGCTTTCTCGCACATGAATCGTTAGACCATTACACATAACTGCGTATCAGGAAAGCTGAAGTAGTGACCAGAGCAGCGTTTCATCAAACGGTCATAAGTACAAGTTCGCCGACATCCCATTGAAACGCGTGTATCAACATTAACATGCGTTTCAATGGGGTGTCGGCGAACTTGTACTTATGACGGTTTGATGAAACGATGCCCAGAACCACAATAAAAAGGAAGTTGATGCTTGATAATAACTATACTAATTAGACTGTAGGGTTATACCAGTGTCACAAAATGGTCCTTTTTTCGCTTTATGTTCACCCTTTGTAGGTGCCTCCTTTCCCCGAATAAGTGCCCTTTTTTTCTGCCCCCCACCCCCACTTTGAAAGACGCTCAGCCGCCCCTGGCCTTGATACTATGACCCCACATATTAAAAAGAGCCACTGGCTGGCATCAAGTCTTGGGTTGTGCCTAGCCTACGAGTCGCCCCCGTGCTACATCCTACCCCGCCCACCTCCAAGTGAGCTGAACCGGTGAATTCAGTTGATAGATACACTCAGCAAGACATTTCAAGTCGTAGGTGGAAAGAAAATGACGGAGTGAGACCAAGTTACGGGGAAATGTCTGCCCAACGCCCATGAATATGAATTGCACAAAAAGTAGCTAGATTAACCAGAAACGTAATAGTGGAGCAGCATATCGTAATAGTCCGAAAATGGGGGGGGGGGGGAGGGGCCTTTCGCGGGCGCAGCATACTCCATATAGGCATCCAGTGACTATTCATTATACACGGATTCTAGCATTACCGGTATGTACAACCTGACTTCCTCTAATACTGCACTTTTCTTACTGATCCAGTCAATTCCCCCGTCCTATTTTTTTTTTTGGGGGGGGGGACGGTGGGGGGTGGGCATTCTATGGCGTTTGATAGGCACTTAACTTGTGGTATAGGAATGTCATAAAAAGTGCTTATCTAGGGAATTATGGTGCCGGGACAAACTATAAAACTGCCCCGCCCCTCCCTGATTAAAAAACAAAACAAAACTGATATTAACCTCAAACACTTTGTGGAAATGAATTTGAGGCACTTTGCCTTGGATAGTTACAGGAAGTTTTTAAAAACTTTCAAGATCCTAACGAAACATTTTTCTGCGAGTGAGCAAAGGGACCAAGCCAAACTTGAATCTTTATTCATAATAAAAATTTAATTTTGTCATGAAAATATACTAAACATGGAATAAAATTAACAGTCTACCTCGCTGCTGGAATAGGAGGTGAAAATCGCCCCAAAATTGTTCTTTCCTAGTTTTTTTCCCTTTTCCTCCCCCTTTTCTATTTTTTCTTAAATAGAGTGGAACGGCGGGGGGGGGGGGGCGAACATCAATGTGCTCGGCCATTTGCGATGCTTCAAATTCAAGTCAGTGGCAACTCACTCGTGGTAATGAATGTACCTGATAAGGTCGCTCCCATGTCCTTTACAACATGAACATGCCGGGGGGGGGGGGGCATAACCTTTACCAGAAGACACGGGAGCCCGTCCGAAGGTACCTGTTTTTGATGCCGTTATGGGATAGAGGGGTCTGGCTACATGCACAGAGGAACGTTAATTCTTGGCCAAACCTGCGCACTCTTTGTCAGAAAATCGTGGATGAAAGGGCCACTCTATGAAATGTCGAAAGGAGTTTTCCTCACCAACCAGCCTAATTTGAAATATATAAAATAAATTACGAAGGGCGCAGGAGCGTCACCAGAGCGGGCAGTGACTTCTCATTTTCCTTAAATCTCTCTCTTTGCAAATTCAGAAGATTGAAAATACAAAAGCTCCCTACAGTGCGAAGGGACTTCGATATCTTATTTAAAGGGGTAAAGGGTAAGGGCAAGTTGCCCCCTTGAAAATTCTAGAAATAATAGGAACTTTCAGTAAAGTGAGGAAATAAAATCGTTATAGTGAATAATCATCCAGTTAGTCTTTTAAAAGTTTGAATAAGCTATAGTTATGCAGGGGCCGCGAAGCATTTTTGAAAGTGGGGGGGGGGGGCTGATTTGATTTCACTTGAATAATGACAATCTCGCACCTTTTTTCGGGGAATTTATGAAACGTGTCTACTCAAACAAGTGTGGGGGGGTGGGGCTGCAGCCCCCAGCCCCCCCCCCCCCCCCCGGTTCCGTGGGCCATGTTATGGAATACACTCCTCCAACACAACTCGCCACTCCTCAAAACTATAATTTTTCAGGGTTGGAGGAGAACCCCCTTCCACATTAACACCTAGGTGTATATGCAGTTTCCTACTATCAGTTTTCTTTCCAAACTAGTAAAATAAGTGCATCGTTTACCTCTCTTGGGTAATAATAATAAATGACATTGTAAAGCGCAATGAAGTATTCACGGAATACGCTATATAACTGTAACATTTTATTATTATCATTATCATTATTATTATTATTATCATTATTATTATTATCATCATCATCATCATCATCATTATCATTATCATTATTATTATTATTATTATTATTATTATCATCATCATCATCATCATTATCATCATCATTATTATTATTATTATTATTATTATTATTATTATTATAATTATTATTATTATTTCTAAGCTCAAAAATTTCGTGGGAGGTGAGAGATGAATCTAAGACAAGGACAATTACCCCCGCCGGAAAGTTACCCCCGAGCACAATTAGCCCTCGGTATCACAACGACAGCCTCCCTCCTCTCCATCCCCCTCCCCCTCCCAAGGGGGCTGGGGGCACAATACCCCCACATTTTCAAGTAGATTCAGCCTGTTTTTGTCTGATAAGTGACGGTTTTGTTCATAAGTACCCTCCCCCTTTCCCCTTCTTATAAATGCCCCTTATCACTTCCATTGAGCTATGCCCACTTCCTCTTTTAATAATGCCCCCATCCTGCCACTATGCAATTTTAAAATCCCAGTGCCCTCACTGAACACTGAATTTCAAACTGAAAAGTGAAAATTCAGATACATTTATACATTTTTCTTTCTTACATTGTTTTAATAATGTTAAAGGAATGGGGAAAATTGAAATAACAGACCAATAAAAGTTTGAGTAAAATCTGATAAGAAATGAGAATGTTATTAATTTTTTAAAGTTGTAATCAATCAAACACAACTTGGCAACCGACTCCGTGACGTATCTTGTAAGGGCCCATCCCATTTGCCCTGCAGTACTAAAAAATTATATTTTCTGCTTTTATTTAAATCAGCTAAATACCAGGGTGAAATTTCCCTTTCATGTAACTATTTATTAGACTGCTTCATTGAGAAAATGATCTCTCTTAATTTATAATAGGCATACAATTGTTTGCGTGTGTTCTTGTTCCATCCCAGCAACAGTCACACCCCCCCCCCCCCGCCCCCTCTCTATATAACGTACGAACATTGAGTCTTTAAAAAAATAATTGTTTTAATGAATACATTGAATTTATCAACAGTCTTTTCACTAACGCCTTTCCGACTAGAATATTCATTAGGCCTGTGTGACATTGACAGCCGATACACCCCCCCCCCCCCCCCGGCCTTATTATAGGCCCTATGACGAAATTTAGTGGAATCTAGCTCTGCCTCCACATGGATTACAAATCTTCTATGATTTTTCAAAGTTCAAGTATATAATGCCAAGGAGTGTAACAACCGATGAAGAAGATTTTTTTCTTTAATTGTTAAGAAAACAAACCGTTTGTTTTATCATTTACTCATCATTATTTTACACTACATTTTCTTCTTCTTCTTCTCCTTCTTCTTCTTCTTCTTCTTCTTCTTCTTCTTCTTCTTCTTCTTCTTCTTCTTCTTTTTTTTTTTTTGGGGGGGGGGGGGAGGGGGTTCACATTTTTTCGCCGGGGAGGGGGGAGGAGGACGAGGATGTCTCGTTACACTTATTATAGCAGATAACTCCTTGGGTATAGCATGGGAATGTATTAATGTAACTATGATTCCCTGGTTAATCCTTGGGTAAACAGGCGGCCTTCCAGTGGTCATGACAACGAGTCCACAGAGGTCATGACCCTTAATTGCACAACAGATGGAAGATAAGAGCGTGAATAGTGTCCATGCAGTAGAAGTTTGTATACTTTGTATGCAGCTATATAGTAAACATGAGCTGTACATGTGGGGAGTTCTCCTAAGTCATCAACTTGTTTCTCTTTCCTCCGCTCATTACATGGTATTTATGAATAAACTTTATACATTAATTTTATTATGACAAATTTTTATGACGACAATAAAACAATATTATTATTAATAATAATGATAATAATAATAATAACAATAATAATAATAATAATAATAATAATAATAATAATGCTAATAATAATAATTATAATGATGATGATAATTATGATAGTAACAATCATAATAATGAAATAAAAATGAGTAGTAGTAGTAGTAGTAGTAGTAGTAGTAGTAGTAGAAATGACAATAATAAACCAACTCCGCACGGTTTATACTTTACTTTGATTTTTGTTAGTTTGCTAAAAAGAGTGTAGGCCTACTACTACTACTACTCTAAAAAATTATAGGACGACTTAATAATCAGCCACCAACAGAAATATATTAAACACCCTGAGCCCCTGCCAAGCCCTATACTTCCCTTATTGAACAATATTATTAACATACATGGTTTGCTTTATTGACAAAAAAAAAAAAAAAAAAAAAAAAAAATCCTGGAAATAGACTAACTCTTAGCTGACGTCACGTAACGACCAGAGCACACGTAATTGTATAGACGTCACGTAATGACTAGTCAAAGTACACGTTACCTAAATGACAAAGCACACGTTACATTAACTGACGCTTCTGAACCCTTTGGCCACTTATGGCCGAAGGGGTCAGTAACGTCTGTAAAAGTAAAGTACACGTACCCTTAAACACACGTGACGTGATGACCAAAAACAGTACGCGTACTGAATACTGGCTTCTGATTGGTCAATATAGGTACGTGTATCGAAAATCAAGTACGCGTGGTGAGTAGACGTAAGTAGACCCCGATGGCTTGCCATAGGCGCCCACCCGTGAGTTGAGTAATTAGTAGTGGGGGCATGCTTTCTCTTCGCGGCCGAACGGAGCGAACGGGCCCCGCCCGCAGTGGCGGCACCAGGATTTTTAAAGTGGGGGGGGGGGGCAAATGGGGGGCAAAAGAAAATGTTGGGGGGGCAAGGGCGGACAAAAAAAAATTGACACTTTTTGTAGTGAAAATGTACAGAATATTCGGCTATAAACCTACCCAGATATGAGGACATTTTGAGCATCTAGCTGAACTGCCCGATTATAAAGAGGTGTTAGTTATATACTGCGAGCGAGCGAAGCGAGCGAGCAAAAATTTTGACATTTTTCGTAGTAAAAATGTACAAAATTGTACAAAATTACATATTCGGCTATAAAACTACCCCAATATGCATGAGGACATTTGAGCATCTTGCTGCCCGATTATGAGGTGGTAGTTATTTATTGCGAACACTTTTTGTCGTGAAAATGTACAGAAATTATATTCGGCTATGAAACTACCCAGATATGAGGACATTTGAGCATCTTGCTGCCCGATAATAAGGTGGTAGTTATACATTGCGAACAGGCAAAAATTTTGAAACTTTTTGTGGTGAAAATGTACAGAAATGATTATTTGGCTATAAAACTACCCCAATATGAGGACATTTGATCATCTCGCGGCCTGATTATGTGGTGGGAGTTATAGGCCTGTATTGCGAGCGAGCGAAGCGAGCGAACAAAAATTTTGACACTATTATAGTGGAAATGTACAGAAATTATTCGGCTATAAAACTACCCAAAAATGAGGATATTTACACGAGCTGAGCTAACAAATTTGCCCCATGCCCCCCCCCCACCTTGATGCCGCCACTGCTTTCCAAGTTTCCGTTTTCTTTCTTTTTCCTTCTTTTCTCCATTCCTTTTTCACTTTTTTCTTTCCTTTTCTTTTCTTTTTCATTTTCCACCCTTTTATTTTTTTTCACTCCGAAAATTATTGGGGGGGGGGCAACTGGGGGGACAAAGCTTCTGACTGGGGGGGGGGGGGCAAATGCCCCCCATGCCCCCCCCCCCCCCCTTGGTGCCGCCACTGCCCGCCCGGCCCGCGCCCCGGCCACAGCGGGGATGCATGTCCCCACTACTTAATCAACTGCACTAGCGCCGAAAGTTTTTATCAATTAACCTGCAGCAGAGCTGCATTTATATATTTGGGCCAAGCAAAAATTATTTACCTATATGGATACTTGTGCTTTGGTATTACTAGAATGACGAGTTGCCTCGAATGAGTGACTTGAAGTTGAATGATGCCGCGTGCAGCCTGCTTCCTCGAGGGTTGCAAGCATAGTTGCAAGACAGCGTACGTACGATCAAAAGTCGCATGCATAAACCTATGCGTGCCGCGCCGCATATCTGATCTGGCATGGCAGTACAGTACTTAGGCCTACTTTGCGACGGAGAATGAAACAATGGATATGGGTAATGAATAGAGCCTACGCAGTATCTTGCATGATCAGGTCGGCAGAATTTCTGGGAAAAAAAAAAAAAAAAAAAAACGCCAAGAAAGACGGCGCCAAGTTAAAAAAAACAAAAAAAAAAAAAAAAAAAAAAAAAAAAAAACGCCAAGAAAGACGGCGCCAAGTTAAAAAAAAAAAAAAAAAAAAAAAAAAAAAAAAAAAAAAAAACGCCAAGCAAGACGGCGCCAGGTACAAAAAAAAAAAAAAAAAAAAAAAACCGGCGCCAAAAAGGGGGGGGGGTCCGGACCCCCGCGACCCCCCCCCCTCTGGATCCGCCTATGATTTATACAATTATTTCCCCCTTCCTAAGGTAATATCTAACCTGGACTAATCCCGGCGAATACACACAAAACCTACTTTATTTTAGACAGGCAGAATTATGCAGGGGTACAAGGTTATTTCAAATAACCTTTTACATGTATAAGTGGGTTAAACATGGCGTTCGTTTTTCAACGAACGTGTTATAGAAAATTGATTTTAAAAACACAATCTTATGTTCTTTTCTTCATTTTTTTTTTAATATAATGATATTTAAAAACAGAAGTCATTGTTGCACATGCATATCATAGCTTACCAGTTCTTATTTGTGTCGATGCCAGGCCCATATTACCGCCTTGCACAGTCACATTGAATACAGTTCCCGGACGTGGTAAGGCCAGCTCAACCTCAGCTTCGAAGATGCCTGGTAAAGATTTACTGACATCCCTTGATTCATACAACACAGTGTAGACAAACACGGTTTCATAATTCCTCCACTGGATAAAGGCTGATGATGACGTAACTTCAGACGCCAATATCTCTCCCTCTGATATAGCCTCTGTAGAAGAGAGACAAAAAATATCCGAAAAAAATTACTTCCATATGTCTGACCCGAATGTTGATCGCATTCGAAACGTTCATAATGCAACATTGGGTGAGAACGAATCACTGTATAAACAGATCTAGGCTTAATTTGAGGATACAAGTATTGACAAATCGATGAAGTGTTTTCAATGAGAACTATCTCATCAAATCATTAGTTTTATACCTATAATCATAATGAATTATATTCGTTGTATAATATCAATTCGATAGTGAACAACCACAAGAACCATTATTATCCTCTTTGTGGCTACATCGATTACCCGTAGTGACTGTTGTATTCAAGGAATCTCCACTGCCCTCACTCGTCCATGGAATGACAGTTATTGTGTATTCATCAACAGGTCGGAGTCCCGTGATCAGCTGAGACATGTCGGTAGTGTTGGTTGGATAGCTGTTTACACTTCTCCCGGATGCTTTGACAACATCCACTGTGTAGTACTCCCATGATGACCCTGCTTCTACATCCCAAGAAATGCTGATGTAGGTTGGAGTATTCTCGTCAATACTGATAGACTCAATTCCTTGTCCATGCTGTAAAATTACCACAATAGAAGAACCTTGATTACAATAATGTTTCCCTGTTTTCATTATATTCAACATATTAAGTGCCTGTAGAAAAGACATTTTGTGTACACGTGACTTCGCTTTAGGTTATAGTTACCTTACCATTACGTAAGACTACATCTCTATTTCGTGCCGTAAAGTGAGAATTTGTACTGATATTGTAAAGAATAATTTGTTAAAAATAATCTTACCTTGTGTTTCCTATGTATTTGTTGTTTTTCCTTATAGAGATAACCTATATTCTTTATATCTTTCTTCTTCTTCTTCTTCTTCTTCTTCTTCTTCTTCTTCTTAGTTTGATTTACATGCAAGTAGGAGGTGAAAATGATTTATACGGATTTAGGAGGTAGAAAATAATGGCCTAAATTACGCCATGTTTACCCTTTCTAATATATCGGCACCACAAATGGCATTAGGTACTTACAGAAGAAAAATACACGAATAGCAAGACGATGGCTTTAAGCACTTGATAACCGTTCGTCGTTCTCTTCACAATGAACGCCATGGTAATAATGGTAATAACATTAACATCCAACTTTAGGCCAACTCCTCTGGATAGTTTGTTAGTAAGCTGCTATACTGTATATATCGTAATATCGTGCTTGACCTATTTATGGATTCTTTAACCAGTCGAGATAACATTTTTTTTTAAATCAACCCCATTTGGCTGAAGCAACCGTATCATGCGTATGAAATACTGTTTTGAACAATTACAATGTTAAAACATTGGTGATAATCTTCGGCATGATCAGGTATAAATCTACAAACTAAAAATATGCAATTTGGGCGTTGTCTGCCGCTAGGTTAAACATAGCTTGATGATGTGATACCGCATTGTACTTTATACAGTCATGCAAAGATTATAGTCTACCAGTTATGAACTCGGAAGTATGGCTGCTGGCAATAGAGCTACTGCACAGTAAATTCTAAATAATACATTTCCTGACAATAAAGTGGAAACGGAGGAGTATGAGTCATGTTAATGAGTAAAACTTCACGAATTTTTAGAAGTAGCTTCATAAAGGCGGGAAATTGGTTAGCTAGGCGTGATACGTGTATGGTATTCGTTTTGGACATAAAGACAAAATGAGCTGACTACCAGGCATGAATAACTATGTCATATCAACATTGTTAGATAGAGATTAATATTACATTCCAGATTGCGGTCTACCAGTTATACACTTTGATGTATGGCCAAAGCACTGTAAATCCTAAATAAAACATAATGATATTTATACTGCTATACCTATCCAAATAGTATCTTTTACCTTGATTTATGAGGCCTGATCGTGTCTAAATAATTCTGAAATTCTCTATAATTTTTTAACTAGAAAATTCCAATTGATAGTGGTAATGTGTACATAAGTATGAAACTATTATGTCGCCCTGCATTTGATTAAAAAAAACCTGCATGACCTGAGAGTAATTCTATTCAATCCTTGAAAGTATGACTATACATTAGGTTCCTTTGTTAAATTTTATGTTTAACAAAGTGGTGACTTTTTTTAATCGTTTGAAGGTACATGTATATTATGAACAAAATGCCAGAGCAGTGAACAGAAGAGGTATTCTCAGCTTTTTCATTTTTTTTTTTCATTTTTTTTGTAAATAGCCTATCATGTTACATTTTACATAATCTGATCATTGCCGACTAATATGATAATGATTACAGGACATCTTATGTTCTCATTTAAAATAATGAAAACTTAGGAAGCATCCTTATATGATAAGGAGAGGAAATTTAATAGCTGCAAACAGAAAGACTCAGAAAAAACGAATGTTTAATCATATTGAACCCCTTAACCTTCAAAATAACCGATGCTATACAGCTACCATACCGGCACTTCAGTATTTGGTCCCCAGAAGTAGACCTAAAGTTATTTGTGAATGCAATTATTACCATTTTGACAATATACCATTTCTGAGATGCAGTCAAATCATACACGCTTGCCTAGTAATGAGATATTATATTCATCTGTATTGTACTCCAATAGCCAAACATTATGGCTTACTCGACCTAACAGCACGTAATGTATGAAATTTGCATTCTGACTATTAAAATACAATTATGGGTAAAAATTCGTGACATTGGCATCAACTTTGTATACATTACGAACACGGCCTATCGTGCTGTGATACTCTTGAAATAGGATATGGGTTATTGTTGGCAATGTTATGTAATAGTGAGAACGATGCTATCATCGAATTAAGTCGCATACCAGTAGGTTATTGTTTGTCAGAATGACTAACAGCCTTATAAGTAATTCAAACTGTGGTTATAGTTATTACCAATTCCCGTTTAAATGCCATCCATTGTCTGATTAAATCATCTTCTAGGTTGTATTCAACGCTGGGAAATGGTTACAGTGCAGCGGAACCAGCACATCCGAGAATATATGGCACGCTTGTCTTGAAATAATAGTCACCGTGTTTTGAAAGAAGGATACTCTTTCAAAACTAAATATTTTACACTTACACTATACCTTTTTTTTTACCGCTGATGTCATAGGCTTTTTTTCGACGAGATAATCAGTGACACATTAATCCTGTAATTTGATAAGGGTTAAAGATTTTCTTCTTTTTAATTTACTAAATATATCAAATTTTACTAGAAACTGCATGTTAAGGATTCCTAATTAAAATGTTTTTTAATGTTTTTTTTTTTTTTTTTTTTAATGTTTCATCTTCTTAACCTCTCCAAAAAATCTGCATTTAAAGTTTGAGCGTTGATATCGCACTTGTTAATATATCATCATACATGAATCTGGTGTCATCAAAGCCTGTTTTTGCCCCATTTGTATTGATTATGTCATTTTGTATTCTGCAATACACCTGAATATGGGGCCAACTTATCAGACCAAACGGTCATTGGACAAACTGAGATTTGAACCAAATGATTATAAAAAACTACGTTCTGTAAAGACAATTTTCATTTACCATTCTGTTTTACCTACCTCACCTCACTATATAGTTTAAAACAAACTATAATGAACAACTTATTCATGATAGCATTGATCTCTTACCACCAGTTTGACTTTTAGTAGCCTAAAAGTTTAAAAAGCAAAGAGAAATAGTAGTACTCAGTAAGACTTTAGAGGCTTGATTGAAAATAATTTAAATTCACTATTTTTACATTAAAATTCAGATCTCAGATTATTCAGATTATTTTTTATTCCTATTCAAAAGATTACCCATTCAGCACTAAAGCACCAATGACAAGTATTTTCTAGTCAGAGAATAATAGTAAAACATCAACATTTCTGGGTTAACTTGTTTTGATACTAACTTTGTATACGATATTATTAAACGGCCACTTTTCTCTACCTCTATTATAATGATATTTAATTCATATATCAATCTTCCACAGATATACAAAATAAGGTTATTAGCGATTGATGAGGCAAAGTATAATTGAAATCGCTGTAAATTCCACAGACTCATAAGGCATGCGGTTCCACGGATATATAAAATAAAGTAATGATAGTGATTAATGAGGCAAAGTATAACTGAAATTGATGTAAATTCCACAGACTCAGAAGGCATACTGTGAGCCAAAGCGCCCTTCCCCCCCCCCCCCTTCCTTCAGAAGAACAAAGTTATGTTGAGGGAAAATGTTCCATCCATTAGTTCAGGTAATCAGCTACACATCCGAGGATTGAATTTGATAGTCCAGTCCCAAAACACCATTATACTGAAGACATTACACCGTGTCAATGAAAGATATAATACGTTCAACACATATATTTCATAAATGGAATGACGTTTTTTGTTGCAGTATAGATTGTGTTTTTGTCTTCAAAAACACTCCAAACGCCGCTTACACAGATTGTCATCGGCGTCAACCTGTGCTGCTTGTGTTGTATCCTATTTCGCTCCCCGCTGGCAACATTACATGCAGGGAAATCAAATCCTAACTGCACATATTACCGCCAGTGACTGTTTTCCGAAGCACATGTTGACATTGACAGAGATGATATTGATGATGATGATCATCATCATCATCATGATCATCATGATGATGGTGATGATGGTGATTATGATGATGTTGTTGATTTATATAGTGTAGAATTCATGAAAGTATTCTGCCCTTTAACAGTAAGTACTCCTTACCTAACCAATGTGACAAGTTGACATTTCTAATGACCATTCAGCTACATGAAGGAGGAATAAGGAAAAGGGTTTCTTCAACTGTAGGCGTAGCCAAGAGGGTTGGGCCCCATGACCCGAGAGCAAAACAAACAAACAAACTAACAAACAGTCAAACACACAAACCCCCATCCTTTGTAAACAGGGGCGTCGATTCGAGAGGGGCAGGGGGAGAACCCCCCCCCCCTAAAAAAAAATAAAAATAAAAATTAAATATATATATCCCAAAGCATTCACTTGGATCCAGCTGAGGCATGCGGCTTGTCATTGTTCAAAACTCACCTGCCCCCGACAAAGGAATTAATTAAAGAGGTTGAAGATTTTTCAATCTTTCGGTCACTTGCATCTGGTGTCGCCGAAATCACTGGCCCATCTCCGTGGTCTAGTGGTTAAGGCATTGGCGTTCTAAGCCAACGGCCCGGGTTCGATTCCCGGCGAAGACATTTTTTCAACCTTTGCAAAAATTTCAAAAAGGGAGGATAGCTCTGGGCAACTTTGAATTAAGCCTCGCAACCATTATTCTCTCATTTCATTTCTCACAATTATAATTATTTCCACGAGAGTTGCCAAAGCTGTTGTATATGTTATTTCCTTACAATTTTATATACATATATATATATATATATATATATATATATATATATATATATATATATATGAAGGACAAACATGTCGTCACCCATAAATAGCTCCGATATATTTTTTTTTTGATCGATAAATGTTACATGAACTAAATGAACCAAAGAATATTGCAAAGAAGAAGCATAATACCATTCCATTTTTTTTTTTTTTTTTTTTTTTTTTTTTTTTTTTTTTACTTTAGTATGACCTTAGCCCATGCACCAACAATGATTTACTACTACACCAACGGGTATCTTATTGAAACTAAAAACAATTTTAGGAACAGATTATGAATGAAATGATCCGTTAAAAATCCAATTTCAAATGAGCTCATGGCCTTAAAGGGGGTACCCAATGCTGAAACGATGTTAGTTCATTTAAAAGATCATGATTTTATTAGAAGAAAATCATCTGCCTTAAATTTTTTTTAAAATTCGTGTTGCCAGAAAATCCCCGAAATATGGTAAGATTTCAGGATATTTTGGCCCCTCAGCTGTGTCCCAATTTCAGCTAGGTAACCACAATGACGTCAAAGTGGTTACCTTGTCGCGCAATTCTAGCAAAATGCGCGCAAGGAATATAGTGCATTTTGTACAGTCTAGCGCGCAACACATCTGCAATACGCGAACCTGGGTAACCACTTTGACGTCATTGTGGTTACCAAGCTGAAATTGGGACACAGCTGAGGGGCCAAAATATCCTGAAATCTTACCATATTTCGGGGATTTTCTGGCAACACGAATTTTTAAAAAACTTAAGGCAGATAATTTTCTGCTAATAAAATCATGATCTTTTAAATGAACTAATATTGTTTCAGCATTGGGTACCCCCTTTAACTCTTCGAGCTAAGAACCGAACACGAAAATGATATTTCAATAAATGGCGTCTGTTATCATGGTTATGTGTAATGAGAAAGATCAAGGAAATGCTCTGAACATGGTGACCTGGGCCAGTATTCTGACAACTGTTTTATTAGTTTATATCTAATATTGTTGTATCTACATCATTATAACAAAATTAGTAGGCCTATTCTGAAAATTGTTGTAACTTATTTTGTAACTTTTGTCGTAACGTTTGTTGTATCTTTGTTCATTCTGCGCATGATCCTAATTTACATATGTGCGCAGCTGAATATAATATCATGAGATAATTTGTATTCTGAAAACTATTTTATCGTTTGTTGTATCTTATCTTCCATGGTAGAGTCAAGGATTGTAATTCCGAACAGATTGTATTACCGAACGTGTACAGTTAAGCGCCTAAAATGGGGTTTTCATACGCGTGTATTACGTATGACAACCACACTATTGAAACAAAGGTTGTGTCTTTTTCCCATAGGTTTAACACGTTCGGAAATACAGTACCTTTTTCAAGGGACCAAAACGCCGCGTTGGGAAGGGGTTCACTCGGAAGGGAATATCGTATTAAATCTACGTTGTCTTTATAAAATTCCATCAACCTCTTTTTCTGTAGGACTTTGAGCATTCATTATGTAAGTTTGACAGATATTCGTTTGATATTTTTTTTGCTATCGTTGATTTTCTGAAAAGTGTTCGGACACTGGATCCACCTACATAATTACAACAAAACTTACAACAGCTTCTAGCTGTTGTATCTCATGATGTCGGTATTTGTTCTAGCTCAGAATCAGACAGTACATGTTCTAATAACAAGATGGAGACTGTGTGTGATTCAAGATCTCATAGAGGAGACACTTTGAAGAAATTGCAGATGGGATTCGATGATTTTACATCAGTATGTGATTTGGTTTGAGCAGAAAAGTGTGAGCCATTTTGTGAACTAATTGCAGTCCAATAGCGCATGGCGCATTATAAAACGCGTAAATTAATGACCATGATAACTACGCCCGAAATTGATATACGCGCAAAGCGCATCCTTATGTTTGAATTAAGGGGTGCTGACCGTACCTACCTATATAAAATCCATCTTGATTGGTAAAGTGTCAGAAAATGGGCATGTCAAAGACAATATAAAGGCGGTCCTGAGAGAGATAATATCCCGTTAAAACAATTTTCAGAATACCAAATTACAACAATATTAGCGCTATATTATCTCTTGAAGATACAACAAAAGTTGCAACAATTTTCAGAATACCACCCTCGGTCTTTGTAGAGCCATTTTACAATTCGCTCTGACATGTCTGATGTCTGGAGATGATCTGTGGTGACAGCCACGTGCACATATCGACAAGGGCGACAATCTGTGATGCAACAGGCATTTCTTCCTCGAGCAAAGAAAAGGGTAAATCTAACAACGTTAGATGGGAAAAAAGAAGGAATGCACAAACCTCCATGTCAATTTTTTAAAGCCTGGCGTACTTTTTTACTTTTGAAAACAAATGTCACAAAAAAGTCACACCAAAAGGTAATAAGAAGTATATATCATTCTCTCCTTTCAGTCAGTTGAGTTAAAGGGAAGATGAGTTCTGGCAAAGGGCAGTAATAACTTTTATCCATATTTCTCATCCAAAAGTGAAAAATTTCTTGATATGACAATTGATTAATGCTTCTTTTAGGATCGTTTTCATTAGTCAAAAGTCATATAAAGGGGATTTTTATTTTTGGATGAAATAAAAAGATTAAAGGCATAATGTCTCGCGCGGAATCGCCTTGAATGTGAAAACTATTTGATTTTTTTTTTCCATTTTTATTTCTATGCGGAAGAATACTGTAAATGTTACACGAAAAGGATAGCACTTGAGATACCCTATTATTCAAAATAACCTAGAACTGCGGACCAAACTCTGATGCCACATGTATGTGCGGTTCCCTATACCTATATCTGTGTACAGTGATTTTCACTGCATGCGATTTTCAGCAAGATTAGTTATTGTTTTTTGTGGTACCACGGCTTTAAAATAACCGAATATTCTATTTACTTCACCATCTCATTTTATCTTAAAGAAAAAAAATACTGAAAAATCATTATAGCCTATTAAAAGTGAGATAGAACCACAATGGGTGCAATCGACTGATAAATCACCTCGTAAAACATCACACGTCGGCTATAGCTTTAGCACATGAGAATACGAATTCAACTTTATCCTGACAGAATTAACGAAATTACGAAATATATGCATTAATGATTTCAATATCGTAATTTTTCTCACTCGGTACTGGAAATCAGGCACAAATGATCTTTTTACTTCCACCACGCATGGAAATCAAAATAGAATTCAAGGACCATTAACTCCTGTTTTCATGATATGAAATATATCAACCACCTTTGATATTACTGTAATCACCTTCATTATTGTCATTACACCACATTCATCAGTGTCAACTTGAGACGAATGGTATGAAAACTTGACTGGGGACAAGAAGATCTTGGGTCACAAGGGTGTCATTACATATACTACGAAAGCTGCACTACTCAAATATGTTAAAACGCCCATGTTATTGTTTTCTTTCTAATTAAGCTCCCCTATAATTTCTCCATTACGTCATTAATTTCATTTTGCCTGGATGTTTTTTTTTTTTTTTCTGCAAGTATTTACATAGTTCATTTCCAATTAAGTCTACACTGACTTCCCAATCCTGAAAAATTAGTGGACACCATTAATCCTCTGTTGTTCCAACTTGTTTGTAGTGATTGAGTATTTGGTTGCTAGGAGATAAATGTATCATGAAAATATGTCTCTTAAAATAAACAAAAATCCACAGACCTAGGCAACGTCTGCAAAGTAAATAAATAAAGCTGTTTCTAGCGGTATCATAAAATCGTGGTCTATGCTCCATTTGTCCTTACAACAGATAACATAACATCACGCATGATGAACATGAATAATGTGGCCATTCAAATCGAAGTAAAAAGGATCATTTGTACCAGAATTCCGCAGTCTATCCACGGGTTTCATGGGCACGTGTGATTTACACTAATATAGATTGATAGTGACAATTTGGATTAACTATACTCATGTTATCTGTAGGCATAGACAATAACTGGGAAAAAAGTCGAGGCAAGATGCCCCTGCTCCCTTCTGAAAATTTACAATGCTTCGCAACATTTAGATGTTACATATAGGTTACATGGTTTTTTTTTTTTTTTTTGTCTTCTTCTTCTTTCTTTTTCTTTGTTAGCATACCATTTGCTTGCGAAGTTTCATTGATATATAGAATTGTATTCAATTCTTAGGTTAGAAGACCTGGAATGGTGCCGGAAGCGGCGCCTGCGGAAGCGGTGGCTCTTGTTAGAAATCAATGCAAAAATTCACATTTTAGTGCAATTTCTTTTTTAATGATAGATTTTTGTCAAAACTTGACATATTATTATTCTCCTAATTTGGTATCAAATTAAAGCTATCATATTCAACTTAACTATGATTGAAAAGTAAGGTTGACTAAGCAATAGCTCCAGTTACTGGGTGTAAAAAGGTATATTTGTCTCTTTTGATAATTAATAACTAGAAAGTTATAACTATCTGATCGACGTATTTACATTGTAAAGTTAGAGGATGTCAAATCCAATTGAAGTAAGTTTTATGACGCTTCTCTGAATACTGTTCTTAAAACAATTGCCATTGTGCATAACAAGTGAAATTTCAGGACACCTCTTTTATTAATCCAGAGTCATTAATCATTAATGACCCTGGATAGCAAAAGGTTGGCAGAAATGACAGGTGCTATGCACAATGGTATTGTTGTGTTTTGAATTCATTATAAATACGCACAGATGTAGTGGCCTTGTCTTTTCAGAAAGGAAAATCAAATTGGATAATCTGAACATTATTTTTGAGAATATTAATGAACTTAAAGGAAATTTCATAAAACTTACTCGGAATAACTATAACTATGACGATTATAGCTTGTTGTAAAGGCCACCGCACACCTTACGATCGGCCTGCGATCCGATTTCAGAAGAAAATGTAATATCATTTGAAAAATCATTTCAAAACGAAAAATATTTTTGATTGAGGGTCTGAATAGTCATACAGATATGTAAATCGATAATACGGCCTTTGCCGAGTTTTCTAGTAGGTGGAATGGCCAAATCGGCTCCGAGTCGTAGTGAGGTCACAAAAATCGTACGACTGCCTACGATTTGAAACTAATTCTGCCCTTATTCCCTGTAGAAAGCTGACAGCTCACCCAAACCCTATGTTTAGTATTCATATTACTTTTCAGAACCTGAATAGGGTAGATTTCATTCGTTAAAGTGCCAATATTTAATGCCATAGCGATTTATTTCACAAATTGGATCGCAGACCGATCGTAAGGTGTGCGGTGGCCTTAAGGATCTAAATGTGTTTTGCAACAATATGACATTATTATTGCCTTAGGGGCCTCAGAAATTTTTATGATGATAACAATATATTTTTAAAATGTCGAGATTTCCATATTCATGTCTACGTAAACTTTTTTGTCTTACCCATTATGCCATTTGTAAGGGGAATATTTAGATTTCTTTTCTAATTTCCTATCAGTTTAGGTATTTAAAACAGTGATATAAACCTGCATCAGTTGGATTAAATCTGAGTTCTAAAATGGAAGTTTCGAATGAACCCTGCTGATCTAATATAAGCAATTCCAATTGTACATTTCTACACATATTTCCTTTGTATATCATATTGTACCGATCAGAAGTAAAAAAATGTTAATTTCAATTGAATCAAAAAAATGGAAAATGTATGTTTTTGCTATCATTATTAAGTATACTTAGGGGGATATACGTTTTTAAAGTTAAGTGCATCACAAATGCACCTTGTAAAGACCATTTGTCGACACAACGTTACATACAATGGCGTATCCTGGGGGACAGAGGGGGGCCATGCCCCGGGCGACACTTGAAGGGGCACAAAAGTCGCAAAAGAGACAAAGAGGAAGGAGAGAAAAGTAATGAATGTTATGGCCCCTATAAGAATTATATGCGCCCCCACTTCAGGGTAGAATGCGTAAAAAGTATTTTAAATGGTTAAAAATGCGTAGATTTCTTAATCGCGGCCGCTTTGCCATCTTTGCATAAGATTTTGTATTTTTGCGCCCCTGAAATGTAGAGAATCTCGATTTTAAAGGCTTAAAGCTTTAAATATTCATTATGTTCTGAGACTGGTAGATCATACATAATTATACTCACTGATATTGTAACATGAAGTATCAAAATAGTTGTCAAGAGACAAAGGAAGTGACCGCCGCTGGTAGAAGAACACATGATGTCTCAAAAGTATTACATAAAACAAAAGCTGATTACAAAGTATAAGCCTACAGGTGATTCACAGTGATAGTACTACTAAATTTCCTTTCTTTCCTTGTGTAGATGTAGGATTCGAAAGAGAGAGAGAGACTAAATTTCCGGAATGTAACATAAATGTTATTGATCGAATGAGCCCTTCAACGTCATATGTGAAACCGGGTGCGGCTTCTATTGTGCATGTACTTCCCTCAAGCGAATTCCACGCAGAGCATGAACTTGAGGAATGAGCATGTACATGTACGTATAATATGAGGGTATGCGTTTATATACCATATTATGTACGCCATGTGACTGCCTGCAGGAGGCCTGTTGTGTTACTTTGTATTACGTGGGAGTAACACCAGTCTCTTTCATGCAGGATCTCAAAATAGCCTCCTATTAATAATAGCTGGGGAAAATTAAGATATTGTGAACGATCAAAATAGCCCTTCTGAGACTTTGTTTTTCAGCCAGAAGGATCGAACTGAATAAGCTTCCCACAATTTTCTATAAAAATGCTTGCCAACAAATTACAGAGTTTGTACGCTAAATCACACAAGATAATACCTCTAATTTATAGTATATCGTCTACCTAGCACCCTAAAATAAACCCCTATTTCAAACTGGTAATGAAAATGAGTAAAAAAAATTTTTTTTTTAAATAATATTTTAAAAGCCAAGGATAAAAAAAATATTACCCCCCCCCAAAAAAAAAAAAATAAATAAATAAATAAAAATGGGGGTTCCGTTATACCCCCACACTACCCCCCTCTAGGAACGCCCCTGCTTACACATGTTGATACAGGATGAACTCAGGATGTTGGCTCACATTTCACTTGCCATGCTTGCAGAGTCGAATAGAGCTGAACGAAAAACACAATGTGTGATCATGAAATAGATATGTTGTGGATGTTCATAATATACGTTTAACTTATGATCATAGGTGAGTCAACATAGTGGACAATCTTGGGAATTCTTCCCCCATCCCACCTCTTTCCTAGGAATCGTGGACTTTCGTAGCTTCCCATCATTCGACCCACCCCCCCCCCCCCCCTCCTCCTCGCCACCCCTTTGAGACTACAGTGAAATTGATCATAAAATTGAGTCGTATTCTTTTCACAGTAGTATACCAGAGGGAGTATTATCAGTGACGTATATAGGTATATTTTGCCCCATACACTGACGAGTCATTGTAAAAATATGAAATTTGATATAATTGTTAAAGTCACACATTAAAGCGCAGGTCCGGAATACATGTTTGTCTGATAAAACATCATCAGACATTGATGAACTTGATAAAAATATATGTGACAGATGAGCTCATGTGAAAAAAACAAAATTGCAATAGAAATAAAGGATATTTGATCCACATCTTACATAAGTGTACGATATAGATATTCACATAAAAGATTACTTTATTCATAAGCATTGTTTCAAAAACACGTAATATACAGTGCGTCCCAAGAAAACAAAACCCTAAAACAAAGGGTTATTGTTACCACACTATCCATCCGTACATGCTTTACCGAGCAGCAGCATTTTGAAAATTACATGTAAAAACTCAGTTGTGCCGGATTTGGGTAAAACCGTGAAAACATTAGGATCACTTGCAAAATGACTAAATTGAAATACCAGCTTTAAGAGATATGATACGTGAAATTCCCTAACGTGTGTGATGGTATACATTTAATCAGAAATTCATAAAACACAGGTCAATAACTAATTTCCAGTGGCAGCAGGGGCATACGCCCCCAAAATTGTCAATATCATTAAATATCCGTTAAAGATGTAAAAGTGCTCTTCCTGTGATGGAAAAAGGTGCCCCTCCTGAGGTGGGAAATTGCCACAATTTTGATATTTGTTCTGCCTTATGTGCCCTTTGTATCTTTTACTTCCATTTTACGGCAATGGAAAGTGTCACTTACTTTACTTTTATGAAAAATATCACCTTTCTTTCCGCTTTGTTCTTAAAAGAAATTAACTGTTCAGAAAAATGCAAAGAAATTGCTTTTCATTTCGATTGCAGGGACCATTTCAATACAAAACATCCCCTTTCTTTACCCCCAACATTGACCATCCTATATTTTATGATGAGGGCATCATCCTTGCCCTCATTATTGAAAGAAACAGATGAAAACAGTTTTCTCATAGGGTTTTAAAAGTCATGTTGCACAGTGGCGTATCTAGGTATTCTGGCAAACTATCAAATCTGCGCCCCTCCCATGCCCAAACTCAGATTAATGAGCGTTTTTAATTTAGAAATGATGGTACTACGTGAAAATAAGTTTTGATGCACATAACCCGAGGTTGTTAGCCCAAATTTTATGAGTTATTGTATAAGCGAGGGAGCAACGCGACCGAGCGGCAGATTTTTTTTCTTTTCTTTTCACCCCTCAAATTGAAATTTCTTATGTAATTTACCCTTACAAAAAAAAAATCCAAGGGAATACAGCAACCTAGCAAGAGATTTTTTTTTTCAATTTTGAACATTCCCATTTGGGGGCGCAAAATGAATGGAAATCTTGAAGAAATAAATTTGAGGAATCTAGTAAGGCAATTGCACTGCAAACTTATAATTTCTTTCGAATGTTCTATACATTGAAAGTGCTTTTTATGCACTTATATCCCATCTGGGGGCGCAAAATTTAACAAGCTCCTGCCTTATGCGGGATGGGGGCAAAACAACTAGAGTCAATTAATGGTTAACACTTTAAAAACACCATTGGGGGCTCTAAATGGCCAGATCTTGAACATAATTATGTGAAGGAGCAAAGCAACTGAGCTTTAGAAAATTTTCACCTTTCAAACCCTATAAAAAAACCATTTCTTACGCATTTTGTCTTTGACTGGGGCGCAAATAACTCCCAAAGACCATAAAATTTCTTGTATTTCTCCCCTTTTCCTTCTCTCTTTTGCGTTTATTGCGCCCCCCCCCCCCGGGCACGTGCCCCCTCTGCCCCACCACCCCCCCCCCCCCAGATACGCCACTGATGTTGCATTTGGGTCATGGACGCATGTGATCCTAATGTTTTCATGGTTTACCCAAATCCGGCACAACTAAGCTTTTACATGTCATTTTTAAAATGCTGCTACTCGGTAAAGCATGTTCGGATGGATGCCATCAAGGTATCGTTTAAGCATAATACTCCTAGTTTATGGAAAATAGATAATTATTGTCATAGAGCACATAGTGTGGTCACAATAAACCTTTGTTTTAGGGTTTCGTGAGGGTTTTTTTCTGGGACGCACTGTATCGTACATGTACAAAAAGGAAAATGTTTCAACAGGTAAGGCACCAAGATATGAAGCCACACTTTTCATGCTTTTAACATTAGGAAATCACAGGTTCAAATTTGCAGCTAAACTGTGCAATAGGAGCATCCCTAAAATTGGGTGTAAATTTACACCTTGGACAAGAAGGACGCATATGTTTCTAGACGCCCCTTCAGCTGTTCAGTTAAAAATGATATATAGGTTTCAATCTTTTGTTCGATATTAAACATTTATCCATTGGTGCATCCAGTCGGTTTAATAGGAACATCCCCCTCCCCCTCCCTCTACTGAGGAAAAGGCGCAAACTCAGTCATTATAAGAAGTACAATGTGTCACCCCCAACCTCATTGCGGAGGCTCTGGGGGAATATCCACAATTTTGAGCGTGAAAACTATTTTGAAAAATGTGAGAAACTTTTTTGGATTATAATTACTTTCTCATACCCTTTTTTTTTTTTCTTCTTCTTCATTTTTGGGGGTTGGGCAGATTTTTTTTTTACTTGTGTCTGCGTTCACACACACACCCTTCTGATAGTCAAGGATGCTGATTTTTATTAAACCCAAGTTGATATCAGGTGTAATTCCCCTTCAAAACATCCATGTATTTTCGGAATATGCATGTGATACAGAAAAATAGGTGTAAATATTTTTTTTAAAGAGACTTCCTCATTTTACATTTTTTGCAAGGATGCGAGAAGTTCTGAAAAGCTTTATTTTTTTTTTATTTAACTTTTTTTTTGTTGGTTAAGCCTTGATGATTGTCTCATGATAATAACTCGGCGCCAGAAACCCAAGGGTAAGACCTAAACTAATATTGACATGATTATACGTTCTACTATCAATTTTCGGCGGTACCTGGAGTGTAACATAAAAAATGATTATTCTAAATAAAAAATTACATCTATACCCACTTTTCACAATTATCTGGTTATGGTGTACAAAGTGCAAAACCTTTCATAGTCTGCGCCCTGCGACACAACAATGTATCACAGCTTTGGGTCCGATCCAAACTTTTGCAAAAAATTGCGGGTACTCAATGATTACCACAACTTGAAAGATGAATTATCATACAGTACGACATATGTGACGTCACAAAGCTGGCTTGTGCCTTTGAAATTCCAATGTGGGCAGCCATGGTGTTCGTTGTGTGTTACGTCAATATAAGCAATGTATCATAAACTATTCATAAACACTTACTAAGCTGTAGTGGCCTGGTATCTTCTTGTGAAGATATGCCTTTGTGTCCCTAGCATAATTATAATCAAGTGCTTAAATGCTCTGTAAACTCTGATCTTTTATAAAGTAGTACATGGGTTGGTTGGACAAGCAAATCATAAATGAACTGACAAAAAGTATTTGGTAACACTCACTAAAAATCACTAAATACATATCATAATAAACATGGACGGCGATCCCGGGGGGACGGGGGACGCGTCCCCCCCCCCCGAAATTTTGAATTTTGTACAGCAACCATTGGCAAAGGCTAGTCTCGTCCCCCCCCCCCCCCCCCCCCCCTCACCGTGACAAGACATCTCCGCACATGATAATACAAATTTTGATGTTCTCATGTTAGATGAGCACACGCAATGGGAACAAGGATAGTCCCGTCTTTTCCCTTTCCCGTCTTTCTATGCCCATTGCTCAACCATTATTAACTTTCTACCAGATTTATTTATCACTTATTTATAGTCCTGGACATTCAGTATAAGTTTTGCTTGATAAATTTCCGTCATTACTAGAACTCAAGATTATCTTTAATTCCCGTGACTCACTAAACGTAATTTAATTTCATTACTACCTACGCCAATCAAACCAATGAATGAATAAGTGGATACAAGCCTGCATGGCTAACGTGTCATTTGCTGACGTTAGGACAGTGTCGGTGTCTTGTGTGGTCTTTTGAAAGAGTGATATCGTTTAAAAGTTGAATGCAAAATGACAGTGTTAACAATACGCTTAATTACTTTGATTTGTGTTCAAAAATGCATTCATTGGCTCGATTGGCGCAAGTAAAGACGCAATCGAAACGACGCGACTCTTCGTGTGAGTCGGGCCTGATTCAACTCAAGTTTGATATACGATGTCATTCTCAGATGACGCGTCTGTCGCTGACTGTCTCCGTCCTACGCCAGCCTGTGAGTACTGGTGCCGCAATGATGGCAGATGCGGTTCTTTGATTATTTCCTCAAAAGCCCTATTATCATGATTATATTTGGGATTTGGTTTTTATTTTATTTTATTTCATTTAAAGAAAAATAATAATAAAAACAATAAATAAATAAAAGCCCTGTTATATTTGGGATTGGTTACGGTACCATATCCGTTTTTCCGGCAAAGAAAGGAAACTACCTAGCTGCAGGTTCCAGGTTTCGAGGGGGGGGGGGCTATATTTTCATTGTGAGATTCAGCAAATATACTTGATATTGCAGGCATTACTGGGAGTGTGTAAACAAGACAGTATGTACATATGCATCTTTAGTTTATATATTTAAACTAAGATTTGCTCACTATATTTTCAGCTTGTTGCATGCCTATAGGGGTAACAGGTTGCCCCGATCAAATTGCGAAAATGGGGATGATAAAAAGAGACAAAGAAAGACAAAGAGAGGGAGAGGGGAAAGGCAATGTTAAAGTTGTTTGATGATACACCTCCTCAAACTCCTCCCATTATATGATCCATTTTCTCTCGCATTTCGTCCGCTGAATAGTTCGGTAGTTCGGTGACCCCCCCCCCCCCCCTCCCTCCCGATAAAGCTAGAGCCCCATCAATCACTAGACTCCACCCAAGCTATGGCACTAGTTTCAATATAAACAGAATTAACTTCGTCCCGTGATGCTCTAACACTACTTTATAAAACTTAAGCGGGAATACCATGTTAATAAACAGCAACTAATCAAAAGCGTTGTTGAATATTATTATGATGCAGGTAAAGGGAAGCGAAACATCCGAAGTAAATAAGGGTGATAGCGCAATCCTACAGACAAGGAAGTTTCATCATCATGCAGGGCGTAGAGGAAAATTGGATAGAAAGCAGGAATGGTAAAAGCCACCTCCCGATATATTAACGTGTTATCCATTGCATCGTTTTATACACATGGAGGTAGAAAATTAAATGAACATGATGAAAATGCCCCCAATTTGTTGGATGATGATTAGCATTGGGATGTTGATTGATAACGCTGGTAAGTGTTTCTTGTTTCGTCCTCTATCAATCGTAGAGCCGATTGTTTATTGTTTTAAATGCATAATTGAAACTATTTAGGTACATTTAATTTAGTTTCCCTTACATACAATTGATTATGTCTATTTGTGTTAACTTTATTATTATTAACCAGTACTAGATCAGGGGCCTGTAACATAAAGAGATACAATCAATCTTACGATCAATCGTAACTCTTCAGTACATGGTTTGCCATAGACTTACGATTGATATCAATCGTAAGATTGATTAATCTCTTTATGTTACAGGCCCCAGATATTATAATCCTTGTCACCTTAAATTATGATGTGATGAACCACACAGACGGGTTTACAGACATTTGCGCCTGCGAAAATTGCTTCCAGCTTTATTTTGCCAAAGATAAAGGGTAATTATGAGGGTTGTAATTGGGTTTTAGTTTAGGTTTAGGATTAGCGTTAAGGATAGTTAAGCAATTGTCGCCGGAGTATGTGTGGTAAAAACCGTAAAATGCCTGTGTCCATGAAAAGTCGACCCTGTTTATCTTTTGAACTCGACATGTATATATACAGCCCTGGAAAAAATTATTAGATCAGCTCCTTATAAAGGCCTATATGGCAAGTGTTGGCTATATCAGTAATTGAATTTTCAGATTGATTTCTACTAGCTAACTCATAATGAGTGGATGAATACACCCCAAAACAATTAGCTTGTGTAACAACTAATCCCTCGTACAATTACTGCCAGGGTAATTGCCCCCAGGACAATTAACCCCGGACAATTTTCGCTGAAGGAAAATTACTTCCAAGGGGCATCCCAACGGATTGATAGTTTAGAACAACTAACAGAGTGTAAATATCCTAGATGCTAACTGTCCTTAGGGATATTCTCCAGGGGAAGGGGGTTTTGGAAAAATGTCCTGACAGAAGTGGTCTGGCAGTTTGTTCAGTTCTTGGTGAAAAATTGCTACATTTGATAATAGCAGCCATGCCTTGTGGCATTCTGTCAACAAGGTGTTACCTTTTTTCCCCCTCACAGTAGCTCATTCATGCTGCAAGAATGTTTTTTTGTTTCATAAAATTAATTTTCCAATACCTTTCATTTTTATGTCACACGCACTGGTCTCAGTAGAATAATGAGAATGCCATGGTGCTCAGACCAAGAGTAGTAACACTTGAAATTCATCCTCTCAGACAGTTATAGTCTATTAGGTGCTCCAAAAACTCTTTCTCATGGGAAAAAGGGGGTGTTGTAATTGTCTGGGGAGATTAGTCCGGGACAATTTGTCCTGGCTGTAGTCGTCCTAGTGAGTGGTAACTATCCTGGGGTAAAAAGTCATAGGAGTAATTGTTCTAGTTAGTTAGTAGTAGTACATTAATCATGTATTAGCTGTTTATAATCATTTTTCTACTTCCATAGACAATGAACTTACCACTAATCATATACCCCCAAATGGAGCTGGTCTAATATATTTTTCCATGGCTCAAGGGCTGTATATACAAGTACGGTGTCTTTGCTGATAAAGCCTATATTGTAAGAAAGGAGAAAAAGGAGCCCGGACTCAACATGCAATACTATTAATTTATATAACAATGGCAGCAGCAAAAAGGTTGCTAACTTTTGAAAACTTTCAACTATGCCGACAGATATATTGTAGACTGGAGAAATGAAATGAGAACATAACCTGTAGGAAATCATATTCTAGAAAATATATCGGCGAAATAAAATAATTCTTTATGCCGTTTATTTTTGCAGACTGTGCAGACAGATTGAACACATCTGTTAAACAGAGCTCATCAGCTGAACCGTTTGAAGTACAGTATTTTACCAACTTTGGTATGAGCATTCATTTTAAATTAGTTGCAAAATTTCCTTTCGTGCTGTGAGGGAAGAAATGTCCATGCAATATCTACTAAATTACATTACACCCCCCCCCCCCCTCCTTGAAGAGGTAATTCCGATGGTAATAGCAGCCCTTGTTCTATCTAGGCTTACTTTACATTGTTTCTGGCAAGGCTATAGGTATCCATAAAATGAAGGAAGAGGATTTGGGTTTTGTTAACTCGATAATTTATTTCGCTGGCAGTTCCATCTGGTTGAACTTTCGCACATTTTATGTTTAAACCGACGACAAATATTGATATTCGGATTCAGATTCAGATTCGTTTATTCACCGTTTTCAAATAATCATATAAACATAGAGTGCATATTAAACAGCAATATATTTCTGATGAGTATTATGTGTTTCATAAATCTCAGTGAAAAGCAATTCGGCTTAAATAATTTCATAATACATGATACACAATCAGTGGCGAAAGGAGTAAAAGATTTTAAGATGTATGAGCAAGCAAGAATGAAAATATTTTCTAAAGCCAAAGGAAAGCATTACATACATGACATAAGACAAGTTATGACCTGATAACCTCATATTGGATATTATACACGTATATTGCTAATTTTTTTAATTGATATTCATTCATAATATACACTCTTTTACAATTTTATGAATTATGGTAATAACTGTAAATATGTTTTCAATTGCCATTCTCTTGTTATTGATTCAAATGCTTGGAATATATCAAAAGAAGAGTTCGAACAAATGATATAGAATTATCAACAAATTTTCTCTTTTCTCAATGATCTCTGTTGTGGTTTACCTTTTTGCTTCAACAGATGATATAAAGTTATATCATACGAACGACGTGTTCTCCAAATTGCTAATGTTGCCAAGATCTACAGGAGAGGTAAGTTAAAGACACAGAGTGGCAAATTTCCATGTGCATTGCGTCATAGTTCGCATACCCCGACTTGTTGGAAATGAATTAATGTGTGTAGGCCTAAATTTCTTACATACCAAATTCGATGGTCATGGAGGTACAACGGGAGTTTCTTTCGGGAGATCGCAAAAATGCCACTCTTCTTTCGGATGCTTCATTTATGGTGATTACATTTCTTTACAGGGCGGAAACTAAGAAGTTGGGGGAGGTCTCAAGCAATACGTAAGACCTGTCGGTCGCAAAAATGAAGTCCACTATCGGTGACTGATAACCCCCGTTATCTGTTAGATAGCCGAACGGTGTCAAATTCCCCATGAGCCCACGCGACAAGTTTGAGATAATAATTTAAAATGTGATTGTCGGTCCGGGAAGGGATATTAGCTTCCTTTTCTCCTTCGTTATGATTCTATTACAGGCTAACTGTTGGTTACCTGAATTACCAAAAAAGGTACTCTATGTTAGCAAGGAGGTACTAGGCGAGCAAAAGGGTGTCGTTGTAAAGTTTAAAAATAAAACCGTTTAAATCATTATGTAAACTCATACCAGGATATCCAAGTAGATCGAAATCCCAAGAGACCGACATGTCGGTTTAGTGGGAAGCCGGTCTCGTGGGAGGTAGCCACCTAATACTTCTGCCTCGTTTTCCGTAAAGATTGTAGTATGCTGTCGTCACTTCACCTATTTTGTCCATGGCCGAGTACATACCATTACTTTGACTGTCTATGATGGCCTGATCAGAGATGAAGAGACAGGAAAACAGTTAGTTGTGAAGACATACCCTGATCAAACAACGACCAAGAAAGCGCTTGAACGAGCTATGATACACTACATGACGTCACTTGGGCAGATGGATGGTAAATATACTTTGTTCAGGTGTTGGTGATATACTTCATATTTCATCAAAGAGGTTAATTTTACAGATAGACTGACAGATAAGGAGACCCATTTAGATAATAGAGGGATAAACCGAAAAATGTGTAGTAACATACAAACATGACATGAGATGAAATTTTGGAGAATCGCATTGCACATCCTTATCTGCTTATTCCAACACCAATAAGCTTTGACTCTTGTTAGAAATTGATCGCGAGGCAATCATCAGTTATCATACGTCCAAATAGAAAGAGGATTGTCTGTAGTTGATAAGAGAGAGATATTCCCTTTACTGTTTCTTCTCATTGGTTGTCTTGCTTTTTAAGTGATTTGCATTTTGAAATGATTTACAGACCAGTACTTTTACAGATAGTAGTTATTTACCATCATTGCTGAGAATAAATTGCCCGTATTTATGATACTAATTTGATGTTACAGTGAAACGTTGTGTGTTGAATTACAAATACCCACTGATCAGCTCTGTTGAAACTTGTGCTAGTGGTAGATCCATCTCCTGTGATCAACAGTGTATCTTTAAATGCTGGGAAGGTTCTCCTTCTACAAACGAACCTATTAGGTGCTGTGACAAAGGGCAATTATCATTACCCCTTCCAACCTGTCGTGGTAAGTGGTTTAGTTGATTTCCCTTTTGTTTTATCCAGGTTTTAATTAGAGTTTGGCTATAAAATTATCTGCAAACAGGGCCCCGTTGCATAAAACTTACCATTAACGGTAACTTTGCCGTCAATGGTAACTCCCATGGGAAACCTTGATTTTGATTGGCTATTGAGTGGTGTTACCATGGTAGTTACCATTGATAGCAGACTTACCGTTAATGGTAAGTTTTATGCAACGGGGCCCAGGTTATACATGCATGAATGAATAAGACAGTAATTTCTTATGCTGTATACCAATTTCACTGTATTATAGTTTACGCAGAAAGTGTCTGAGGAATTTACCTTAGCTTTCCACTCATTATCACTCATTTCAATTCCTCCGAGGAACTATTTTTGCTTACAAAACTTTACGCAAAATGCGATGTAACCTCTTACAGGGATGAATGGAGAATTGCGACGATTTGGGGGACAAATTTGTTTCTATTTCAATTTATTCAACGTATTTTTTCTTTCTTTTTTCTTAAATACCAAACATAATACACCTGTTATTTGTGGATTTGGAAGGACAAGTAAGTTGGTATGGCATGTATGGTAGCCTGGTTGCTCAAGTAGATTATGCATCATTATTTTTTTTTATACTCCTTTTTATAGCCACTGGTGGTATCATCCCAAATCCACTGACAGCCAATGCTTCATCAGCATCCACTGTGACACGTCCACCAGCAGCTACAGTAGAGCAAAATGACTACACAACTAGCAGGGCATCAAGTCTGGCCAACCCGACAGACGCCGCTACCAACACATCTACAGACGGAGTGAGCGCTAGCGTACCTGCTACATACAGTAAGCCAAGTTTAAGGTTATATAGATATAACAAAACGGTCTTTTGGTTATCACTAGAAGCGTGTGACATGTTTGAGACGTTGACTTTTAAAGTTTTTTTTTTTTTGTCTTCTCAAAGTTAGCATATTAACACTGCACAGAGCAATCCATTGTTGTACTGCCTAGGTATCCAGAAATAGATGATTTTCACAGTATATAAATGGTTATATATTCAGGTCCTGGAAGAAATGGAAACTACTTCGCATTCTTCGTATTGGCCGTTGTATTAATCATCATTCCTATCACCTACTATGCTACAAAGAAAAGGAGGAATATAATGGTAAAAATTGATTTCATTTTTCCTTCTTCTTCTTCTTCTTCTTCTTCTTCTTCTTCTTCTTCTTCTTCTTCTTTTATATATCTGTTATTTGGTATTGTTGATAATCAATGTCTCACTGCTCTAAGCTATTTGGCACATTCCTGCGAGGCAAGCGTCGGATTTGTTAGTTTTGGTTTCATATGTACAGATGTAAGGATTAGACAAAGCAAAGTGTTTATGTTGCAATGATGAGACGTAAAATGTTTACGTTGATGATTCTAATTATTTCACCATCTTTGAAAATACTTCATATATATATATATATATCACAAAATGTTCACAGGAACAAAGTTCCGACGAAATGCAGTGTTAAAGATATGTAGAAAATAAAGTTCACAACATCGTATAGAATACACACACGAGGAGCATGTTTTTAACTTCACAAGCGCTTTCGATTTATTCTCTTCAGGTGAAGTGAGCCTTTGATAGTTTTACATGACTTTATATACAAGTATAATCAAGGAAATACAGTAATATTCAAATGAGGACGAGGTTTTTAACATTGTCCTATAGTTGTTTTTACGACATGATTAATCTTAATCTTAATCTTAATCTTAGATTAAGCGTTGTAAGTAGGAAGTCTTCTATGTTCAGTTTGTTTGAGAATCTTAATCCATACAACTCAACACATCGTAAAGTTACACAAAGATTCTTAATGATGTAAAACATCTAATATTTCCTGTGTTCATGGGAATAACAAACAAAGGTGGGTGTCTGTAAAAAAATAACAAAGGAAAAAGATATAGGTTATAGGATATTTCCCAGCATTCGGATTGAACGTGCATAGTCTTAAGAAGAGAAAGACATAGAGTGATGGGTGGGGGGGGGGGGGGGGGGGGGGGCAAGGCAGAAGAGAGAGAGAGAGAGAGCGTGTATATATATATATATATATATATACACACACACACACACACACACACACACACATTACCACTCATTCAATATTTTCATCATTTTCTTCAACTACTCAACAGAGTTTTGAAAGGAATAAACAAAAACAATCGTAAATTCAAACAAAGCAACTTGATTAAACATGATTGATTGATATTTATTCTTTGAAATACCACTTTTTTTTCTTTTTTAAAAAAGTTCGTCTTCTCTTTAATTAAAATACAGTACAGCCATCTGGATGATAACTCACGTCCCTCTACTTCAGAAGGTAAATTTACATTTCCGTTTCAGTTCAATTCAGTTCAGTTCAGTTTATTTGATTCCATCTCATTATAAAAACATTATACATTAATAATACCATGTAATTTCAAATTTAAAAAAAATACAAAATTAGAATAATACATGTGCATGTATATTACTATAAAACAGAATGAGGCACCGCTGTTAAAAAAAGGAATAGGTTTTGTCTAGACAGCTTCCTAATTAATTTGAATTTCATAAATATATATCAGAAATAAGAAAAAAAAGTTTTGGGTAGTACCATGATATAAGAAAATTGCACAGAATACACAAGCCCTATATACACAAAGTTTCGATTAACTTTAAAAAAATAAAAGTGTAATGATTGACATAAGTAAATAATCAATTTTATTGATATATTTTTTTCATCTAAATACATGAGTATAAGGAGTGAGTGACCAAGCATCTTAAAGAGAGAGTTGAGTTCTGATGAAGATGAACAATAATTTGTTAGCTTTCTCCTTTTGTTTAAGTCAATTTAGAAGAATATCACAAAAGAAATGTCAACTGATAAAGTTTGCTCTTCAAATCCCTTGAAGAAACAGGTAAATAGTTGGGACCAAACTTTCATGCCACGTGTTTTTGTGGTCCCATATACACGTTTATGTGTGTAGTGCATGTGACTACCAGGAAGGATGAGTCATTTTTTGTTATTTTTATGATTCGAAACCTCAGAGTAATAATAATAGTAATGGCCAACTATATAGGGCTCATATCCGTCGCGTTGTGACGCACATAGCGCTTAGACATTCATAACTCCGGTTATAGCTGAACCGCCAAAGTAACCAGAGCTCAAACTTATCAGGTACCCATTTACACCTGGGTGGAGAGTGGCAAATGTAGATTAATGTCTTACCAAAAAACGTTAGTGCGGGGCTGGGATTCGAACCCTGTACCCTGTGATCTACATTCCATTGACTTATCCACTATTAAATTTCGGTTTTATTATATTTAAAAAAAATACATGACAAAAGTCCAAAGACTCACAAGTGTAATATTTACATTATAATACAAAGAAAATATTTGAAAGAAGCAAATTAACATGCAATAGGTCAGTAACAAATACTAAAGGATTTAACACTGATCTTTAAAAATGATAAAGTAGTATTAAAAGTAGTACAGACTGATATTTAAAACTGATAACGAATTCAATGGGTAAGGAAAATACACTAAGTAATAAATGTACATTATAGAATTGTTCAGATATTGCAATTTAAATTCATTATACAGATGATAACAAGAATAAATGCTTATGAATGAGGAAAATAATGCAAATACATATAATACGAATATAGATGTGAATTGAAAATTACTCATTATTGAGATAAAATATGTGCAATAATTATTTGACAGAATTTATTTCACAATAGGAATGTAAATGGAAGGATATTGATGTCATTTCTAAAATGTTAGGTAAAAACTACAGGTAAAACAAATCTATTGCAAGATTCACTCTTCAACAATTACCAAACATAATTCAACGCACAGTGTACTTCATGCAGACAGTTGTCACATTGCATTGCAGAGTTCAATAATTGTACAAAGTGGGGTATTGGGAATTGTTTGTATCTGGTCGTTCTGGTGCGAGGCATCACGAGATGATGGGCATTTCTGAGGGAGCGACAAGATGTGATCATTCGGATTTCAGGTAAGACCTGGCGATGCCGTTCTGACTTTAGCAAGGAGTGTGCGAACCTGCCTACGAGTTAAGTGAGGTCACATTCATGGTAGGCAGAAGTTCGGTGAATGGTAAAACATTCGGTCCTGCAATAATACGCAGAGCTCTCTTCTCACCCTCTCAATGCTTGTGGCTTGCTGGCTAGTGATACTAGAGGCCTATACAAGTGCAGCAAACTCAATTAATCGCCAAATGTACATTGTGTAGATGGTAACAAGATCCACAAGCATCGCGCCATTTTTCTTAAGCTTGCTAAGGATGAATAACCTACGTGATGCATTACTCAGTGGCGGATTCAGGGGGGGGGCAATCCCGGCCCGTGCCCCCCCCCCTTTTGAGGGAAAACAATGCAATGTGCCCCCCCCCTATTTGCGATTGTGCCCCCCCCCCTTTCGACCAGAAAACCTTTTTTTTTTTTTTTTTTGCTTGCTTGTCAGAGAATTATGGAGGGGAACTGGATCCCATACCCCCCCCCCCCCCCCCCACTGAGCGACTTTTGTTGGAGGGCTGGCGAAATTTTTTTTTTTTTTTTTTGCGGTTAATGTGGTCGAAAGCCTTCCGGAAGTCTACGGTACAAATGCTGGCGATGTGTCCTGCTTTATCAAGGCCCTTGTGGATGATATCAAGCATGCTGGCCAGAACTAGACGACAACACCTCTACATACCAATTCTATTGTACTACATATTAATCAAACTTTTTCAAATTGCTTCCAGACAGTGTCTTTCATATTGTAATTTCATCTTCAGAACTCAACTTTATCGTTAAAAAGATTTGATTTCAGTGCTGGAATGACATTAGTACATCATACGTGCGGTACATATTTTAGTGCTTTGATAGAAAATTGCCATTATCATCGTAAAATAGGCAACACGCAGTGAAATATCATTTGCCTTTTTTAACTTAGAAATTCACATGATTTGATTTGATTATACATGTATATAACTAAAATTCATGTTAGATATAAAGACAACAAATAGGTTAAATGATGCTTTTAAAATCAAATCATACTGTTTTCAGAGATGGATGTTGAGCCTGATGGCAGGGGTTCATACAAGCACTGGACAGTACAACCAGCCAAACCATCTCCTATCCAGTTGGATTTTATTGAGGTAATCCCTGAATATCGCTTTGATCCATCTTGTTAGTCATTAAAGGCATTGATTAACTTTGCCCAGGATTGAAAAAAAAATCACTGTTCCAGCTAATGCTGTAATCATAATTGCAAACCTTTAGCTCAGACAGGAATCGCCTGAGTTTTATAAGCTGATCGGCCGTTTATATATCAAGATATTTACGATTGAACATTGATGTCGGGATAGAGTACCACCGAACCCTAAAGAATTCTTACGGTTGGCATACCTCGCTCTATCACAGAATACCGTACGGGCTGGAAACCCGCTCTGAAATCGCGAAGCGCCGGTGCTTGGTTTTTGTGACTGCAGCGTAGCGAAGAAGCCGAGCGACTTGCGCTAGCGATTGATCGCGATTTTCTCTTTTTTAGGATAGTAAACGGGTTCCATTTTCTCTCATACTTTCACATATCCTTAATTATATATGTAGTTGGACGACTGCACACAATTCACTGGCATTTGAGCTGATTTTACAATTTTTCACAAAAAATCAATCACTAATACAAAAAAGGGGGAATTTAAGAATTTATTTGAATATTTGGTAAGAAAAGTCTTCCAAATCCAAGTTGAACTTAGTTTGTGAATTTCCTCTTGGTCTTGGTCTCCATATTAATTTACTTATCTGTTGATACAAAATGAGCCATGAATGTGGAATATTTTGTTAGAATGCCAACTAGTTATTGAAACAGATTCTACTGCTTCTTGGGAGAAACGAGCTTAGTAAAAATGCACATTAAAAAAAAACTTTTAATTTAACATTAGTAATGTTTAAAGTCATGGTGTACGTATTTGTGACATGTAGATATTTTTTTCATTAAACAAGGATAAACCAATAAAGCAAAGTAGTTATGAAATAAATAAATATTGTCAAATAAAAATAACCCGTGTAACCCGCTATTATTTTTTTTTCTTAATTCACATCGCTGATATTTAAACAACTGAGACTGATTTGGGGTTTTTTTAGACTATAAATTTCCTTGTATCTTATCTGTTTTACAGAATTACAGAATGAATGTTCGAGAGAAGGGTTTGATCTATATTCTCAACAACAGAACATTTATCCTACCTGATAATATGAAGCTGGAAAGGAAAGGATCTGAAATCGATGTCGAGAATATAAAGCACGTCTTTGAGGAGATCGGTTACAAACCCATCATCTATGAAAATTTGACTGCTCAGGTGATATCCCTCTGCGTCTTCCAAAAAGTGAAAAGTGTCTTTCTTTGTCATTTATATTCATATCATAAATCTGTTTCTTCCTTCATTCCTTAGTTTCATATTTTACATGACCTTAAAACAATCATAATTGTAATTATACATACTAATGCATATATATCTCTTTTGATATAGGCTTTCTCTGCCAATTTAATCATCTGGTCATTCTAATTCCTTTTTCTTGCATTCAAATTATAAAACGCAAATGTCGCCTTCGGACGAATTCCGGAATTCAAATTAAGAATCCAAGCATTCACATTCAACAACCATCAACAAAATTCACATACGTGCATTCAGTTTGCAAAATCGTGCACGATTTTTGAGATCAGTGCACTCAACACGGTCGACTTAACCGTTTTAACTTGAATGCGCGGATCTAAACGTTATGGACCGTACTTGACCATAGTAGTGATCGTCTTACTTGATGTTCGTAAGGTCAAACTCGGCCAATACGATCCATGACGGTCTAGTACGGTCATGTGACGGAAGTCAGGGAGCAAGCAAGTGAAGCAACGGCCCCTCACGGAGAATGATGTGTTGATCAAGCAGCGGTTTGCTTTCCTGGGAGTGCACATTTGCAGGCTACAAGGGAGAGATTCGAAGAAGGTAAAGTGAAAATAATTCATTGTTTGTATACATGTTGATTTAGTTTGTCCTATGAATTGATAATATTTATTTCAATTTATTTATTAATTTTCAGTTGTTTATGTTGCATGTACACTGTAATGTAAAGCAAAGACTGTATTGTAAATAATATGTAAAAATAAATAAATCGTATTAATGTACAGAAATGTCAAAAACTTTAAAGTGATAGTACAGTTCCGGTCAGAAACACTTCTAGATTACATTGATAGTTCTGAATCCTAGTAGAAATGCTAAAAAATATGAATTAGTTTGATATTTTGTCCCCTAATTTGAACTGATGAACGAAAAGGCATGCACTTTTTTTTTTTTTTACATGCTTCATAGCACAATGAACGGCAGGCCTTGCCGTTTATTCTAGGCATTTTTTTTTGTTGGTTTTATATATATATATATATATATATATATATATATATATATATATATTTACATATTTTGGGGTGATATTTCAGCCGTTCCTGAAACGATGTTTATTAAATGAATTTTCTTCTGTTTCTAAAATTGTGTAATTTAAGAATTTCTTAACCCACTTTCTTGCTACCTCAAAAGGAATTATTACCTCCAACAAGGACATGAAACTGGACCAGACGAGAGTGGAAATGGATCACCATTTATTTCAATTTATAAAAAATAGAATAATTATTGTTTGATTTTTTGCAGTTTGCCATGAAACCCAGAACGCCCCCAACCCAAAACAGTGAGTAAAAGGAAGAGGAGGAGGAACAGGAGGAACAGGAAGATGAACAGGAAAATGATGGACATGGGGAGAGCAGATCAACCCCAGTCCCCCAGGAAGGATCCATTCCTAGCCTCCCCTCCCTCGAGGAGCTCTTCAACCCACCCAGGTAGGATGTGCAGTGAGAGAGTCTTCAAGGAAGAAGAGGAAGAAGTCTGACAGTGAGCTGCAGATGATTCAGCAGTTGGTGTCGTTGGGGGACAAGATTACTGCTGCCGCCTCCCCTTTGCTGCCCCTCCCACTGCATTTGGACAACCCTCCCAGTCTGATGCGGAGATTGAGTACGAAGCGACTCCCAGAGGACACGTAAACTCTATTAAAGCTAACACCGCTGCGCTGATCGCCAGGTATGAAAGAGAAGCAAGGCGGCAGCAGCCTGCGACAGCAGCAACAATCCTTCAGTAGCAACAACCCTTCCAGTAGACCTTTGTAGACCGTAGTTGACCATTGTACCGACCGTTACAACCCGTTGCAGACCGTTACAAACCGTTACAGACCGTTACAAAGCGTAATAACGACCGTTACATACCGTTACAGACCGTAACAGACCGTTACATATCGTAGTAACGACCGTTACAAACCGTTACAGACTGCAGTAAAGGACCGTAACAGACCGTTGCTGTACCGTTGTATAACCGTTACAAACAGCCGACCGTCAATGTCCGGGACGGTCATGTAACGGACTTCAACCGTCAGAACCCTAGCTCTAGTGTATTTGCAAGTATTTGCAAGTTGAATGCACATGTGTGAATTTGTTTTTCTGTTGTTTAATTTGAATGTTTGGATTCCTAGTTTGAATTACGGAATTCTTCCGACCCGGGGGGGGGGGGGGGGCACTCGACCCCAAAATTGGTAGGAATGTGCCGAAGGCAAGACAAAACAAGGGGCTTCGGAACGAGCGCATCATGAAAAGGATGGTCTTCGGAACTCCTAACATTTTGGAAAAGGGGGGTCTTTGGAACTGGATTCACAATATAGATATTATGCTACGGAACTGGTTCCCACATGCTCCCATGTTTTTAGCTACAATGCTGTGTGTCTATGGTGTGTGTATTCACATTCGCATGCATGCGCTCAGCATGAATGAAAACTGATTTCTCTGGGGTGTATTGGATTGGAAGCAATGGGGAAAGCTTGGATGAATTAAGCACTGGAATGAAACTCGTTTTCAACTTTTCAACAAAAATGATATTCTTCGAAACGGGCCGGTGCGGGCCAGAACGGCCTTAACGACGGAATGAAACAAAAAGTGGTACTTTGGACCGGTTTTCTCTCTTCTTTTTCTCAACAAGAAAGAAATGGTATGCTTTGGAACGGAAATTTCAGTGTAAAAATGGGGGTCTTCTCTGCGGCACATGCCCACCGCACATATACTGAGTGCCCTCCCCCTCCCCCTCCCCCCGCGTCGTCCGACGGCGACATTTGCGTTAAAATGAATGCAAAAAATAAATTTGAGTAACTATAATGATGAAATTGGCCTGGAAAACCTATATTTTCCTATGAAAGAATCAGGAGAGATAGATACACTATACATTAAAATATGCTTCAAAGAAAACAAATGAAAGGAATATTTTTCATCGAAAATGTACAGTTATATTCGTGAAGTGAATATAAGATTAACATTCACCTAACAGACGTAGAAATAAAATAGTGAAGAAGGTTTCCACGTTTTTTACACTAACACTTTTTCTTCGACAGGGAATTCGAGAGAGTTTGGAGAATTTAAAAGGAAAGATTGAGCGGTCTCATCCCTCTTCTGTCCTTATGTTCATGAGCCATGGAGATGAAAAGGGAATTCTAGGAGTTGACCTGTGTCACATAACTATTAGAGAAATCAAAGATGCGTTCTCTGGCCAGAAATGTCCAGTCTTGATTGGAAAACCGAAGATGATCTTCGTTCAAGCCTGTCGGGGTGGTACGAACTTCTTTGCAAAGTATAATGATTAATTATTAAGTGCGTGTACAGTCAGTTTTGCGGAGCATTTCGTCAGACTGTGTTTGAATAATCACGACCCCTAGCGCATGTTAAATTATTACTTGAAGCAGATGCAAAAACGGTATTTGGCACTTTGTTTATCACTCATTAAGTTACAACTAGCATCGAGAAGATGATTTGGGTATCCGTGGTGAAGGAATAACAAAACATTTGATATAGGATTATACGATTACTTAAACGCAAAACCGATGACCATGATTAAATGGCAATCGCAAAAAATATATACAATAAGAAAGATCTTATATCAATAGCTGTTATTGTTTCACAAGTTATAATTATTGTCATTATTAGTAAAGAGAACAGATTTGCAAACATATTTTCTTTATACATACATTAATATTGCTATCAGATAGGACAATCAAAAATGTCTTGGAGAGTGACTGGACACCCGTACAAAAACCATGTTCAGACGTAGATGAGTCCAGATCTATCTTGGAGAAAGATGGTCCCGAACCTAGAGATATTGAGCTAACAACAAGAAACATTATTGAGCCCGATTCACCCGAAGCGGACATAGCGCATTACTACATTGCTCAATCTACAACTGAAGGTAGGCAATTAAATTTGGATTAAAGTAGATCCTGACTATTGTGGCAATAGTGACATGTCTTTTTTTTTTTTTTTTTTTTTTTTTTGTAATCACTTTAAGCAAGATATGGCAAAAACATATTATTCATGTATTAATACCGTTTAAAAGTTCTGCTGTATTCGGATATCTAAACGAGTCACTTGCTTTTTTTACTTGTGAAAGTATGGAGGAATTTAGGGAAAATGCATCTTAACCGTAATAGAATAAGTTCCGTACATTTGGAATCATTTACTCCAGTTGCAAACAATTCTTTAGCCATCCTCTTTAAAAAAATAATTAGGATCTGATTTTGATTTCTATGTGTTTGATTAAAAAAAGAACTGACACTGACGGCATACATTAAAAAAGGCTACATTCGCCCTCAGTCGTCTTGTGCACCGTTCTCTCTTTTGTTTTCCTCTCTCTCTCTCTCTCTCTCTCTCTCTTTCAGGTCATTTTTCTTTGAGAAGTAGAGTGGAAGGTTCGTGTTTCATCCAGGCTCTCTGTGAAGAACTTATCAAAAAGGCTCACGAAGAAACACTCGACACCATCATGGCATTGGTAAGGTGTTAGGTATTTTAAGTTCAGCTATCTTAATAATTGAACACTTCCAATGTTGATTTGTGATCAGAATGAATGATAGAAACCTGAACACTGATTTTAGTATCACTCTATGTAATAGCTGACTGCATGGTGTAAAGGTGTAAAGGTTTGTGTGCTTGAGTGACTTTAAAAATAGGTCCCTTTGGAGAAGAGTGTACTCACTGATTGAGTGCATCGTATAGATAAAGTATTACAGTGATAATAATAATTCTTCCTATTAAAATCATCTTATCTTATTGTATAATTGTGATTCCTAAAGTGAAGTTTAACATTATTTCTCCTCACAATAGGTAACGAGGCGAGTACAGGGGCGAGAATGGCAGTTCAACGGACTGAAAACCCTTCAAGTTCCACAGATTATCAAGCAAGGCATCGACAAGGACATTTATCTTTTGCCCAAATATCCAAATTGATTTTGTACATTAGACCTATTACCTATAGCTAAGAAGAAATTGATATAAAAATAAAGTACTCAGACTTAAATTAGAGAGTGAACAGATGTATTTATTTATTTGTCATTTTATTTTAACAGGGTAGCCCTTTCAGTAATAAAAACTGCTCGACAAAGGGGCCTTGTATCAAAATAATAAAAAAAACATATTTACATATATAAACAAATACTAACAATGAACCATGGGTGTCGATCCCGGGGGATAAAAAAAAAATTAGGTGGGGGTGGCCTGTATTATCATCCCCCAATATTTTTGGATAAAACAAATAAGAATTATGATACATTAACTTGAAACAAATAATTATCCAAACTCATTAGGTTAGATCTTGAAATACCATCACATTCTTTAATGATTAGAAGTAAGGAAATAAAAAATGCCATAATTTCAATGCGAAAATATCGAAGAAAATTCGTTCGCTAGTATTATTATTCTCAATTAAGGGGTTCCGTCCATTGGCGTAGATCCGTGCATTCCTTCTTTTAATTGGGGGGGGTGGCTTTGTTCTCCATGAATGGTCATTCCCCCCCCCCCCCCAGTTGAAAAGAAATTATTGCATATTTATTGTTTTCCGTCGATAACAATTTATCTAAAATGCTATTGTGTCACCTGTTCATTACTTACAGGTACTTAACCGATATTACAAAATATGTAAGTAAATTAAACTCATGGTGTCAATTAGGACGTGGGGGATACTGGGTATATATACATGGAGCGTTTTGAATATACATGTATGTGTTGCATTAATGTTCAGTAAGAGACCATGCATGCAATATTTTACCCTGCGTCTACTCGTATGCCCGTTCGTTTGTCTGTATGTGACATTTTTGGAGAAAGGTTGGATACTTGCAGTTCATTCGTCTAATATTATTTGATTTTTTTTTTCAAACTTAGTTGGTTATGAACTTATGGCGGGTAATAGTTTATAATAGTGGTTTGTACGATGTTAGGGTCAAATGACATCCAGTGCTGATAAAGTCACATTAATCATTTTGTTAGAAATCGCTGCTCATTTGTCTGATCTTCCATTTATTTTGAGCGCCATAAGGTTTTGAAACTTCAGCTCTGAACTTATTATCTTTGGGTAAAAGGGTCGTGTATGCCATGTATGCCGTGTTAGATCAGCTCGTTTTAAATAAGTGGTTAACGTTTTCAAAACCGCTGCTCTCTCTCTCTCTCTCTCTCTCTCTCTCTCTCTCCTAAATTATCTAATGTTCCATCGGTTTTGATTAATCTTTTGGATAATACAATTTTGGGATAGAAACATATATCGTGCGCATGCGATTGGGGTCAATATGGGTCTTAATTATGGTCACATATAAGCTATAAGCCGAATATACGTTTTGAAACCTCAACTCTGGAATTATCACTTTTGTTCTTTGTGTGTAATAAAACTTCTTCTTCGAACATTGAACTTTAAACTGTCTATCTGCCTCGTTTTTTCCTGAATCATTACAAATATTTTATAACACACATATTTGAATATCGTATGTTATGATTATTAATATTTTGTTGTATTTTCCGTGACTTTAGACGACTTTAGTCACACCCAATCATGAACACGGATCGACACCCCTGCAATGAACATAGAAAAAGAAGATCGCATTAAAAGAAGAGTAATTTATATTATATTTATGTAAGTATTAAATAGATTATTACTGTGTGAGGAAAAGGAGTTTGCAGTGTTTTTTAAATGGATCCAGTGAGGTTAATGAACGTAAAGAAGGGGGTAATGCATTCCATATAACGGAGCCGTGATTATAGAAGGATCTTGGAAAATATTCGGTTCTGGGTTTATCAATGTATAGATGACAGGCATGTCCGGTATTAACGCTTATCGTTCGGTAGCATAAATTATCCTTAATGTATTTTGGACATTTTATTATTATTCATTACCTGATACATCCATATTATTAGTATTGCACTCTCTCAACAACTGTTGCAATCATGAACTGGATAATAAACTACGAGGTGTCTAAATATTTACATTCAGTATCAAACGACCATAACGATTTTGAAGCTTTTGTAAGTTATCTAAGTGACTTGATGAACTGTAGAAGGCTAAAGACAGAGAATAGTGTAACAAAATGATCGCCAAAATGTCTTGATACTGCGAAAGAGGTATACATTTCTGTGTTGAATTGTTTAAGATAACACATGTTAGAAGGAAGACAACGTATTACATGCATCTTTTAATCTTAAAATGTTGTTTCAGGGTTTTATAGTGGTTTACGTTATTAGCTTTGGAAAAATGAATATCAGCCCCGATAACAGACAAGCTTACCTAAGAGTACTTGTCTTCATAATGAGAACTTTTAACATAAGCTGTCAACTTGCACTAAGGTCGGCCTTCATAATTATACGTTTAATTTTTTGTTAAATGTTCTTTTTGTTATCGTATTCTGTACTTTTTAATTTGTATGCCAAAGCTGTTATGCCTTTGCTGATCAACCCCCCCCCCCCCCCGGAAAAATAACACACACACACACACACACACACCCACGCGCGCACACACACACAAACGACGTTCTGCCAAACATAACACATTTAAATTATTTCTTTAACCAATGGACGAGGGACTTGTTAGGATGAGCCATATGGCTCTCATTATTCTCTTTTCTCTGACTGTAATCGGCAGTCAGCGTCGGTGGTGGCGCCCTCGGATTTTCCTTCACGAGAAGTACAGAGGGTTTATTTTTATCCAGAGTAGCCTGTTCATTTGCAATAATTACATAAAAGTACAGAATTCATTTACAATAAAATGAAGTAGAAGATACATCAAAAAGATAAAAAAAGGCACTGGTCTTCAACAGGACTCTGTATAATACAAGAATAAGTACTTACATGCTTCAACACAATTTCTTATCGTTTGCGTAATAATAATATAAGTTTATCTACTTTTAAGCATATTGATTGGAAAAAGAGAAATTAAGAAAGCAGAGGCATATAGGTATAGAGAGAGAGAGAAATAGAGGGAGAGAAGAGAGATTGGGAGCGAGAACATAATAAGAAGGAAGGAAAAGACAGACCAGAAAGGGGAAAAAAGTGAAAAATAGGCTCAGTGACAAGGGCAGAGAAGAATAAAGAGAGAGAGAGAGAGAGAAGCAGAAAGTAATAATAAAAGCAAAAATCAGTAGCAATAGACAGACCTATGAAATGCGAGATAATAATTAAACAATCTAAAACCAATCACACATCTTAATTAGTTATGAACACATACATGAAATAAAATAAATAAACGTTATAGAATCGGTTACAAGGGGGGGGGGGGGGTCAAACAGCATGAAGTGTACTCCATGATGGAATTGGCCATGTTAATATTTGAATATCAAAGTGGTATATAGAATTGCCAATTTACAGAAGGAGTAGATTTCGCAGGGATTATCATTAGAATCCTAAATGTTATGTGACTCGAGAAGAGATTTGAACGAGGAGAGTCTGCTTTCAAGTCTCGTGCAATGAGGAAGGCTGTTCCATCTTGTAGCTCCAGAATACAGAAAAGAATTCTGATATTTAAAAAATTGTGCGACATTTTGGGAGTCTAAGAATCATCTTATTCGAGCGTCGGGAATTTCTCATTAATACCAAATCAAGAGCAACTATTCTATTAGAGAGGATAGGTGGAGCAAGATTATTAACGAGTCTGAACACTGTACAGCAAGCTGGAGCAGTTTTCCAAAAGAGTGTGTCCAAACTTGGCCCAGATAATTGCTTGAAGAAGGCATTAGACGGAGTCTCCCATGTTACTTTTCATATTAAATATGCCGCCCTCTTATGGAGGCGGTTAAGAATATAGTAGTGCCCCTGTTCTTAAAGTGCGGCCCACGGGCCACTTGTGGCCCGCGAAACGATTTCATGTGGCCCGCCAAAAATATCTGAGTAAGAAGAAAAAAAAATCTTGTTTTAAGAACTATGTTGATACATAATATATCATCCTAACTACTGGTAAGAATAAAAGTATCAAATTTTTTTGCTCGCTCGCAAATAGCGTATCATATTTATCTGTTCCCTGCTCTACCACATATTATTATAGTTTGGGGGGGGGGGGGGGTTTTAATCAAACAAAGAAAAAATAAGGAGGGTGTATTCTAAAATCGTTTAACCGTCCTTAGATGAGCCATTCGGGTATGTATGCATTAACGTCTGTGGCGGGGGATGGGGCCTGGAGCCCTTTCCCCCGAGAATATGAAAATTTTTTCCTGCATTCGGGCACCCACCATTTCATTTTTGGGCAGTGAAATGGTCTCTTTGTAATTTTTTATATCTAATCTAAATTAGCACATTTTGACGACGAAATTACATTTTCACAATTCTAAAGTGTCAATTTTTTTTGCTCGCAAGCTTCGCTCGCTCGCTGAATGATAATAATAATAATAATAATAATAAATAAAAATAAAAAAAAGAAAGCTAATACTCAATGTATTCGGGCAAGAGTCATGAGTCCCATGCGTCTTTGTATGTATATATAATACTCTGTGGCCTACGAGGTAATTTCAAGAATATTTCTGGCCCTCGTAACAAAATAATTAAGAACCCAGGTAGTAGTGTATATCATTTATCCCTGTCCATACGTTACAGCAATAAACCATGTTGGACATGACATATTCCCAATATATCTGGGATAATTGCTGTGTGGGTAAAACTGTTCTTAAGATACCTAACTTCTGTTTGACTTCATTCGCAACTTTGTATGTATGACTTCTGAAATCTCGATATCAGTCAATAATAACCTCTAGCCATTTATATTCATTTACACAAGCTATGAGTTTGTCGTTTACGCTGACATGCAAATCTTTGTCCTGCATTCAGTCAGACCCAACTCCGGAAAACCGAGCACAGGTATATACTCTGAAAACGGCGTATGAATATAGAGCCCTCATCGTTCAGTGTGAGTCAATGTGTACAAAAGGCATGGGCAAAATCTTGCAAAGTCAACCAGCCAAAGATATATATTTTTTTTTAAATAATGCTGCGTGTCAATTATCTTCAGAATCCTTGAATGATTCGTCATATGAAATGACTTTCAAATGACAAACGTTTGAAATAAATATATCCGCAGCATTATTTTTGAAAAATATATTATCAACAGCAGGTCGACATTGCACGATTTCTCCCATGTCTTTTGTACACACTGTCTCGCACTGAACGATGAGGGCTCTCTATTCATCTTGCTCCATACGCCGTTTTCGGAGTATATACCTGTGCTCGGTTTTCCGGAGTTGGGTCTGACTGGCATTGTTTTAATTCTGTGTCGTGAACTGGACGCCAAATTCGGTGCTTTTATCACAAAATGCACAATTATTTCACTATTCCGCCTGACTATATATGGTTATCGGCCTGTAGTTATTTGAGTTGCTTTTGGACTCGACCAATTTTCCAGGCGTCAGTAAAGACACGTTTTCACTTGATAGATTTAAAATGTATACCAAGGTTTGCATTAATAATGGAATAATACACACGTACTTCAGCAGCCGTGCAGATATATGATCATATACCCTGTACCTTTTTTCACTCCTAATTTGTTTATTCCTGACTTTGCTAACTCGTGAGTAATTAGTGGCATTTCCAAAATAGTTTTTTCACATACTGTTTAGTTATTATCGTCTTTATTTGACGCAATATTATCATTACAGTTTACAATTTAACCACATTCCTAGTTTGATTCTTGAGCCAATTTTTCTACGGACTCGACAAAGTAATTATTCAAGCAGTTAATGCTTATGCACCATTTAAAAGAAACGCATTCGTACTAACTCATGCCCATGGGTGACAGGAGAATTGATTTCTCTAATGAATACTCGTAATTATTTGCATAAAAAGCTATTAATTCAAATCACAGTTTAAATCACCGAACATAATAATCTCATTTGCAATATCAATTACATTATGCCTGATACAATTCAGTTCATCAAAGAAAGTTGGTGGTGAGTTACGCGGTCTATAGATAACACAGATCCAAGCAAGGAGGTACTAGGCAAGCTTGCCTAGTACCTCCTCATAGGCGCCGGAAGTGGGGGGGGGGGCAGGGGGCGGTCGCCCCCCCCCCAAACGAAAAAGTGGGGGGGGGGGGGCAAAATGCATTTTCGCCCCCCCCCCCTCAAAAAAAAGCCCCCCCCCCCTCAAAAAAACACAAAAAGTCATTAGTAAAGGAGTAAAATTGGAGGGGGAACCAAAAATAAAATAAACAAAAATAAAACCTGAATTGAATCACATCGCAAATGTTATTCCATTCAAATAAAAGAAGAGTATGAGCCCTTGAAAGGTGAGCCCTCTTGAATGTTTGCCCCTCCCCCCCCCCCCAATCCCAAACTGCTTCCGGCGCGCCTGTACCTCCTTGATCCAAAGTTATCTGAAAGAGAGAGAGGGGGTGGGAGAGAGAGAAAGAAGTGGGGGCCGGGGAATGTTTGAAAACAGCAAATGTCTAACATATCTGGTATTGGTAGCATAACAAACAGCGCCTATGTGTGAATATTTTGCTTTAATATGAGGGGAAATGGGCGGCCGATTTCCCCCTTTTCGATCCATTTATACAAGAAGAAGAAAAAATTAAATAATTACTTGATAAGAGACGATTCAAAAGTCCCTTGATACTCTCTCTCTCTCTCTCTCTCTCTCTCTCTCTCTCTCTCTTTCTTCTATCTATCTGTAAGACAGCTTCGTAACATGACTGGCTCCCTACAATTAAATGCAGTACAGAACGATATTGAAAATCCACCATCCCTCACCTTGCCAGAATCTTGAAATAACCCCCCCCCCCCCCCCCCCCCCCCCCCCCACGCTTTGCATCCCAAACCTTTTTACTTCTCAGATTGCATGTCTCGATGTAATGGCTCATTTTGCATGGTTACGGCTTCCTATCTGACTTGGTTATATTTATGTATTCCTTCCAAATCTTCTCCTTTCTCACTTACTATCTCCTTTTTTTTTTCTTTCTCTGACTTTTCACACTTGTTATCTTATTATTTTGTAGCGTAAGTCTTTGTATCTTTGTTTTGCTTCCAATTATGTATTTTTTTTAAATATATTTGATGCGATTCTATTGTATATATGTACATGCATATCTGATTGTAAATTGACCCTTTCAGCATTGCTGCTGGTCAATCAACATATTCCAATAAAAAAAAAATCTCTGTGTTCTAGGCTTTTGTTGCTGAATCCCCAGATGCTATGAAATAATTAGAGTGTACGTCTATCCCGTATGCAGGTCCATCTGACTAGAATCTAAAAAATATCATTGAGAATCCGATTAGAGATATTGTGGGAGAAGCAAAGAAAATATCTAAATGCCACATACTGTAGATCTAGTGCTACAGGAGCCAGAGTGGCGCCTCGGTCAGTGGACTCTGATATCATTGGCTCATAGCTCACGATTCACGATATTTGTTTTATAGGATGTAATATCAAAAATTTCCATTTCCCACACTCCATCAACCATGACAGAAACTTATCCTTATTGCCTTTTCATTAAATATTTTAAGTGATACTATGTCTGTGCCACAGTATATTTCTCAGTGGGTAGTTTTACGAATTCATTTAGGTTTATTTAAAAGTTTTCCAGTATAAGATTAGTACAATTTTCATACAGGAGATTCAGGAATTATCAGGTAGCCAATGAGCACCGGAAGTGGGTTTTATATGAAGCTTCTGTAATGCACAGCGGGAATCTGTTTGTTACTAGGTTCCTATTATTACCAAACATATTCCTATCAATTACTTCGACATATTTACCGGTCTTCTGACCCTACATCCTAACAAAGATCCAATTCATATGTTACAAATAATCAAAAGGCGGGCTAAATGACAAAAACAAATGCGAACCGCTCAGTTATTAATAAAGGGTCTTTACCATGCGGATGGCAGAGGCGTCGATTCGTTCGAAATAGACAAAGCATGGGGGGGGGGGGAAGCATTGTTTGTGAACAATACTCTGCCCCGCCCCCCCCCCCCCCCCCAATGCTTTGTCTATTTCGAACGAATCGACGCCTCTGGCGGATGGCAAGGTTTATCCGAAGTTTGATAATGCAATTTTATTCTATTTTTCAAAAAACTATTTTTTTTTTAATACTTCTCATTGGGAAAGTACAAGGTATTTTGTCCCAAAAGTTACTGACCACATCTAGCATTTTAGTATATATGATTATTGTTACAAGTGAAAAACCCTACTAGATCTTGGACCAGACAAAATATGGAGTGAAATAACATAAAAGTTAATTCATGTTCAGAACTTCCCAACACTTGTTAACCCCTACCATGCCGTGGGCGGCAAATTCTGCCCCCAAAATTGAGTGTTGAACATTTCATTCAGGCTGAGAATGGCTTGAAAATTCTTCCTTATACAGAAACCTGTGCCTTAAATATAATATTTATTCCTATGCAATAAACCCAGTTTGCTCAAGAAAAAAACTCATTGAAAGTTATATTTAACTTTTAAAGTTCATTTTTGACAATTGCCCAAAAATTTGTTGGCATGGAAGGGGTTAACTTACGGGACAATCATTGACCAAATAACTTTGATTTTCCCTGAACACGATAAAAACTACTTTCGACAAATGAATTTCAATAGCCCTGTCTAGTTGTGAAAGTAGTGTTATCGTCTTCCTAATGCTTCTTTCGACCAGTAATCACGCTTCTGAATCCAAACCATCCCTTACAGTCCTCCCCACTCTCCTGCTCTCTCCTCCTTTGGTCTTTACCCCATTAAATAATTTTCTCTACAGGACTTAACTTAATTGACATTGTTCTATGTGAATCCAAATGCTATATTTTATCATTTGAAACAAATACCTACAAAGGACTTTTTGTTGTTGTTGCTACAGTTCTTTACGATAACTTGAAGAGATGGAAAGAGCATCAAGAAAAGATGGAGACAGGTTGGGAAAGACAGATAGATAGACAGAGAGAGAGAGAAAAAAAAAAGATATATAGGGAGATAGAGAAAGTGCGAGAGAACGGTCATCAAGAAAGAGAGGGTGGGTGTTTGTGTGTCTGCGCGCGCTCGCGAGCGGGTGTGCATGTGGGCTTGTGTGTGTGGGTGCGTGGGTGTGTGTGTGATGTGTGTGTGTTGCGTGTGGGTGTGTGTATGTGTGTGTTGGTGTAGGTGTTAATGGGAGGGTTTGCGAGCGAAGGCAGCAGACCAGAGAGCCGACCACCGTACCAACTCGCATCAAGCTTTTCACCTCCTACACAATACTGAGTCGTTGTTGATAATTTCTATAGCTTTGGAAAAAGAAAGGAAAGTCTAAACTGGTGGGCGGGTCTCCGAAAGCGCTTAATTGTATTTGCGAGATTCCGTCAGTTGCCTCGGTCTTGTCGTCATAATTGGAAGTTTGTAAACAGGATTTTATGTATCATCTTAGGTTTCTAAATTGAAGATTACGCAGGATAATATCTTCTAAAAATATGATTTCTTTGGTCACAAGAAGAAGGTATGTATGATGTACAGCATTCAGAGTTTCTTCTTTTATTTTCTCGATTATTATTTACACGGGAAATTTCCACCATAAACATGTTATATTCGGCCAAGTGAAATACACAATAGCATGGATATACTACTCGAGTAGTATATCCATAAAAATGATAAGGAATATGAAAAGAAAACGGAGTAAATAATCATGATTTAAAAAAACGGTTTCTTAGGAAACGGTTTACCAGAAACAACTGACCACAGCGCTTACATGATTATTATTACACCAGTCACTGGATTCAAGTACTATTCCGCACACTACAGTGCAAAAACTCCACTCTTTGGGGAGCATTCCAGCTAGTCGCCTTTTTACGTGCTTATCAAATCACACTGAAATAAGAGGATAAACAGAAACTAAAGCGTAGTTAAAGATTAATTTGGTACAGGTTAAGGGAAGCGGAACAGCTAATCGTATATGATAGTTTCATCATATAGGTTCTGCAATAAATGCCTTTTTCATATTCTTAGGCAAGATGTAAAGGAGGCTGGATAGACATGATACAGTAACTAAAAGGCGACATTCCGATATGTTACACTGTTAACCATTGCATCTTTATACATGCAGGTGGAACATTAAATAATGCAGGCAGTTTTGGTGGTGATTACCGTTGGGATAGTGATGGATAGCGCTGGTAAGTGTGTGTGTGTGTGTGCGCGCGCGCGCGTGTGTGTGTGTGTGTGTGTGAGAGAGAGAGAGAGAGAGAGAGAGAGAGAGAGACAGGGGTGAGAAAGAGAAAAAGGGTGGGGGATTATAAATTGTATTTCGATCTTGGTTAAAAAAAAAAAAGAATTTTCGTTATTGATGATTATGATAACCATTTCATGATTCTGTGTACAGACTTACTATACTTTGGAAGACCTTGCAAATGGGATGAATAAAGTTTTTATCTGTTGAAGGTAAAATTGTCTTGTTAGCCTTCAATCATCACGTTTTAATCTGTAGTCTATAAAGTCATTATGTTGCCCTAGATTATTGTATTCTACAATATAATGATAATGGAACATATGTATGCATATATATATATATATATATATATATATATATATATATATATGTATATATATATATGGGTTTTGTTTTTATCATCTTACACAGTAAAGAAAATACAATTCCTGATGCATTGGATGTTATTAGTCAATCATACATAATCAAGTTATACATGTTTCATGTTCTAACTATTCACGAATCCTGACTTCCTTTTCGGAAATGTTTCGCATTTTAGGTTTTTTAATGCAAATTTTAACGACAGGCTGGAAAAGTAATTACATGTTGATGATTTATCATTAATTTTATGTAATCCCTCAAAGGCCTACTATTGCATTTTGTTTTAGAATTTTGAGCGTTCTCATAAGAAATTAAAAAACGCTTGTGTTTTACTTCCTCATTTCCTCAAGAGTTTGTTATGAGGAGAAACAAAATCAGGAAACGCCCATGCTAGGCGTATTGTATCTTATCCCCCTTCCTCTTTCTCATCCTGATTTAATATCATCCAACGAAGACAAGCTTTACTTCGATTATCAATTACAAACTGGAGAGTATGCATAATCATATTTATCCAATACAGTATATATATATATATATATATATATATATATATAGTGTGTGAGAAATTTATTCTAATACTAGAGCATCGGCAACTCTCGTGAGTAAATTTACATAATGTGAGAAAAAATAATAATAATAATAATATTGGATATTTATATAGCGCTCATATCCACCATGAATAGTGCTCAAGGCGCTCCAATATTACTCCGGCTGTAGCTAGGCTACCGATTTCACAGCATTCAAGGAATTCATTCCTGCCGGTACCCATTTAACACCTGGGTGGAGAGTAGCGAATGTAGATTAATGTCTTGCCAAAGGACAGTAGTGCCGCACCGGGGTTCGAACCCACGACCTTCCCATAGCCAGTCAAGTGTTTAAACCACTCGACTACGACACCTCTACTTATCAGTTCAATTGAAATGAATGTGATAAATACATTGCGTAGCTAAATTCATTGTTCCTCCTTACTGACTTTCTCTTTGCATGTGGAAATAACTGCAGGGGATGCAAAAACCTGTCTCCGCCGGGAGTCGAACCCGGGTCTTTGGCACTGTACGCCAAACGCCTTAAACACTAGACCGCGGAGGCGTGTAGAGTGGTGTTCGGCTACACCAGGTACAAACACAGAAAAGGTAGCTCTTGCTACCCCTTCGCAGTTAATGTATTCCTTTTCTTTGAGGGACAGGGGAGTATTGGACAATGAACAGCCGCATGCCTAGCTAGATCCAAGGCGGATTCATGTACATGTATTAGAATTAATTGATTATGTACAATTTGTGAGACATTTGTTCCAATACTATAGCATCGGCCACTCTCTTGGGTAAATTTACATAATGTGAGAAATCAATTGAAATGAATGAACACGCCTCCGTGGTCTAGTGGTTAAGGCGTTTGTCGTTCATTGCCAAAGACCAGGGTTCAACTCCCGGCTGAGAGAGTTTTTGCAACCCCTGCAGTTATTTCCACAAAGAGGAAGTCAGTAAGGAGGAATAATGAATTTAGCTACGCAAATTATTTCTCTCATTCAATTCAATTGATTTCTCAAATTATGTAAATTTACCCACGAGAGTTGCTGATGCTATAGTATAAGAACAAATTTCTCACACATTGTAAATAGTTAATCAATTCTAATACATGAATCCGCCTTGGATCTAGCTAGGCATGCGGTTTTTCATTGTTCAATACTCCCCTGTCCCTCCAAAAAAAAGGAATAAATTAACTGCAAAGGGGTTGCAAGGGCTGCCTATCGGTGTCTGTACCTGGTGTAGCCGAACACCACTCAACACGCCTCCGTGGTCTAGTGGTTAAGGCGTTTGGTGTACAGTGCCAAAGACCCGGGTTCGACTCCAGGCGGAGTCAGTTTTTGCAACTTTCTACAAAGAGGAAGTCAGTATGAAGGAACAATGAATTTAGCTATGCAAATTATTTCTCTCATTCGATTCAATTGATTACTCACATTATATATATATATATATATATATATATATATATATATATATATATATACACAAACACATTTACCTTTGCGTGAGTCGAATCTGTTGGGACCGCAAAAAATGTAGTTACACTTATGCAAAATTTGACTTATAAAATGTAAATAACACGTGTTTCGCATAGTTTAGTGAAAGAAAAAAAAAGCAGAGTTAGCTCTATATGCATATATTTATACATTTACCTATGTTTCTACCTTATTCCCTATTTTATCAATATATTTATGCCTCAAATACGGCCCTGAACAATTGTATCGTTTTTATTGTATGCTTAAGAGTGAAAAGACTTTGAATTTAAAAAAATATATATAAGAGATGGCTACGCATATAATCTTGAATAAGAGGCGTCCAAAATGACTCGATGCACAGGAAATAGTCATAATTGTGCTCCCAATAATTTTTTTAAAAGATACAAAATGGATAGTTTCGGCTTTGGCTAAATCAAGGAATTAATAAGATATTTTTATCATGGAATCCAGTGGTGTAACTGGACCTTGGAATCAAGAGGGGCCAAAAAAAAGAGAGAAGGTTAACAGTGATGACAAATTGTTTATTCGCCAGCCCTCCAAAATTCGCTGAGTGGGGGGGGGGGGGGGAGGGAGTATCAGATTTTATGGGGTCCAGTTTTCCTACAAAATTCCCTGACAAGCAAAAAAATAAAAATAGAAATAAAAAAAGGTTTTAAGTGCAACCCGATAACCTTTTTGGGGGTCAAAATTTGTCAGAGGGGGGGGGGGGGGGGGAGTCTGTTTTGTACGATGGTTAGGTTCATTTGCTGAGACAAATTCTAGCTTGGTTCCCATGCGACTGATTCCCACTATACGAGCATACCAAGCAATATTTTAACGTTGAAATAAAAAGTGACTACATGCTCTCGTTAGGTGTCCTCTTATTTCATCAGCTGTTATAATAATAATAATAATAATAATAATGTGACTTTAATATAAAGCGCCAAATCCACTCTGTAGAGTGCTCAAGGCGCATAAAGAATTACAAAGTACATGTAAATAGAAAGGTTTTGAGAAGATTTTTAAAAGAATCAACAGAGATACAAGCTTTGATGTCTACAGGAAGACTATTCCACAAGGTGGGGTTATCTAAACGTTCCACCGCGCCTGGGTTTCAGTTAGCACAAAGGTAACTACAATTCCCCCGGGTATTGATCACATACACACAGAAAACGCCTGGTTAAAAAACTTCGTGTAAATTATTTTCAGTGTATAATCGCATGAGTTCACCAGAAATTCGGTAATTCGATTTGAGAAGATGCGCTTGAAATAACCAGACAACGGGGTAAAAATTAACAGCTTTGTGTTGCCTACCGGTCAACCCGGAACTCTGGTAAAGTTTAACCCTTTTGTGTTAAAATTTTACAAGGAGTTTTTTCATTGTATAAACCTGAATTAGTAGTAAACTCTTTTTTCAGAGAATGAAAATGTGGCCGATAAACAGCACTTTACATTCGTGTTACGAAAATATCAATTGTTGTTAATTCTTTTTTTTGCTAATATCTGTCGATAGATGTCCCCTTATTTCATCAGTTGTTATCTGAACGTTTCATCGCCCCTGGGTTTCAGTTGCCACAAAGGTATTTCCCCGGACATGATCCGTTGCCTCTGTTGAATAGAAAATATCCGTGATCTGTTCTATCCAAAATAAACTTTGAATAGTAGTAAACTCTGTTTTCAGTGTTACTTAAGAGGATGAAAATGTGACCGATATAAAGCACTTGACATTTGTTTGTTGAAAATATCAATAATTGTATTTTTTCTATTATCTCTTATTTTTCCAGACTGTGCGGATGGATCGAAGACACCGATTATAGAAGTAAAACGGAGAGAACCGGCGGGACAATTTGATATCGGATACACCACCGACTTTGGTACGAACATCTATTTTTAAAGTCACATGACTGCATTGCAAAAATTTCCTTTTTGATCCTAGTTATTTAGGATAAATATTATTTGCATGATTTTAATTTGCATGGTTTTTTATAGGGGTAGAAATATAGGCCCATACCAGGACATATGAATGCAATTATTATAGAGGAGGCAGGGAGGAGGCGAGTTGGATCAGTCTCGGTAGAGCATCTGCGTGTCATGACAAAATTCTTTGGTTCAAATCTAGCCCAGTTAGCCTGCGTTGTATGTAAGATTTAGGATCATGGTTTGCGTTCCAATAGTTTGATTATGCAGACCTAAGTATTACTTGTGTATTATGGGGGCTGATCGACCCCATGTAATATTAAGGGGGAGGTGTTCATGTTGAATCGAAAATTTAATTGCATCTTTTCCAATTTTGGTATCCATATGCAAAAAAAAATTTAAATTAATAAATAAATTCATATATTTATTTGAAACAAACACTTGGATGTTGAGTAGCGTTGTTGGGTTAAATTCCAAGTTCTATTGTATGGCATCATGTTGAAAAATAAAATTCTTAAAAGACAGTTAATGTTGGAATTTATTTTCATATCATAAGAATCATTTTTGAACACGATAAAAACTATTTTCGAAAAATCAACTCAAGGCAATTTCAATAGCCCTGTCTATCACTTTTAGAAATGTGCGAACATTACAATGGCGTATTACGTAATCCGATCCTGATTTCTATGGGCAGTACAACAGGCCTTTGAAATTGCCCTTGAGTTTATTTTTCGAAAGTATTTTTTATCGTGTTTTTGACATTTTTGCTTCAACAGATAAAATCAAGGGATACTATGCAAACGCCATGTTGAATAAATTAGTCCATATGCCAAGCTCTAATGGAGAGGTAAGTTAAAGGAGAATTAACCCGAGTTAATGTACTTATGTTCAAGGTGTAATAATATTCTTAATCATTGGCCTGTATCACTTTAGAAATGAAATATCAGAAAAGGGTTTAAATCTATATTCTAGCACACGGTATCATCTGCTAAGACTTTACATGGGAGATGCCATTTTCTTGATGATATGGAGTTGTACATGAACCATTGGACGCTCGGGAAATTTATTTATCATCCATGAATTTTGAATTAATTTGCTCCGTCGCGTACGTCATAGTATCAAGAAAAAAGATTTCTGTTAAACATAGTAATTTTCTAAGAAATATAAAAAACAATTTCGTTTTTAGAATAATTGTATATTTCTGTTTAATATTTTAAAGCTTAAACGGGAGTTTGTATCAGGAAGAAAGACAATTTTGCATTCGGATCAAAAAATACTTTTATGTACACATCAAGAAAATGGCAGCCCGCAGGTATCGCTAGCAGACGATAAATTTTGCTAAGAAAATCTTGATTTATACCCATCTCGTATATTTTAATGCAAAACTACGTAGGACAACAAGAAGGAACTGATTACATCTTTGAATATAAACATATTTATATGTTGAGGTTAATTCCCCTTTAATGAATGTATTAAGCTTCAAATAGCAATCTAACATAATTGTGTGACTATCCGACCGATTGAACAGCGTGAGGGTGAAATGTGGCTTTTATACTCTAGGAGAAAAGGGGCTTTAATCAAAATGTTTGATGGGGAAGGCTTGAAATTCTAGTCTGGGTTAAAATTGCGCACTGATTCAAAAAATGTCCGTCTTACTGACCCTACCCACGGCAGTTTGGCCATTTTTGGCCAAAACTGACAATAATTTGATCAGGGGCAATTTCTCCAATTGTAATTATCAGCAAGGAAGATTTGATAGGCCTGTCCTATGTAAAAATGTGCCCTAATGCTGGAAAAAGTAGACAAATTGAAACTTGTCAACAAAAATGTGGTCAATTTGGTCACTTCTTAGCCAAAATTGACCATTTGTATAGATTTTTGTCCAAAATCAGATCATAATTTCAATAGGAAACCATTGATGGTTGGTTTTGACATCAAAATTTGATATAAAAATGTGCGCTGATTTCTGAACAATCAATCTCACTGAAAGAATTCACACAGTATGGACCACTTAAGTCATTTTGGCCACTTTGACTCCATTTGCATAATTTCTTTTACGAAGTCGAAATTCAAGTGTTCAGAGTGGACTTTGACTGACTTTAATTCGTGCAGGAAATGCGATAGGGAACGTTTGAAATGCTAAATATAGGTAAGATTTTCGCTGATTCCAAACATTTAAGTCATTTGACCTCACTCACGACGTTTTGGTTATTTTGGTCACCTTTTGGCCCAAAATGGCCCTTTGTATCATTAGGGGGAGGGTCCAATATCATTTCAATATTTCAGTCAGAATCAAGTGATGAATAGGTTTAACACCCAATATTTTAAAATGTGTTCTGATTTCCAAATTCAATCTCATTAAAATGATTACACTGTTTAGACCACTTTGGACATTTTGGCCACTTTGACCCCATTTCAACATTAGTGTCGTTTCTGTTACAAGCTCAAATTTTTAGGGAGCAGTGAGGATTTTGATTGGATTTAATTCAGTCAGAATATGTGATGAGGAACGTTTAAAATGCTCAACCTGGTAATATTTTGCCCTGATTCCATGAATGTCAGTGTTATCGACACGCTCACGACTCTTTTGTCATTTTGGTCACTTTTGGCCGAAGATGTCCATTTGTATCATTAGGGAGAGGGTCCAATATCACATATATATTTAAATCTGAATCAGTTTATAAATAGTTTTAACACCCAATTTGTACGTAAAATGTGTTCTGATTTCCGAACAATCAACACATGAAAATAATTTACACCGCTTCATTTTGGCCACTTTGACCCCATTTGACCGGTTCATACGCAGTTGACTGAAGGCCCGTGAGACCGAAGGCCCACGATTCCGAAGGCCCGCGAGATGGAAAATCGCAAATCGTAATCCATACAAGGCTCTGACCGATTCCAGTCTCAGAAAGGAGGTTTTAAATCATGGGTAAGGTTTAAACAACCCCCCCCCCCCTGCATTCACAAACCCACATGTACGCACTGGCTATTCTTAGGTCATCATTCCTTCCAACCTTCCTTCCAATCATGTAGCACCCTCCACCCCCCCCCCCCCCCCCCTACCTAGCCGGCCGCTATCGACTCAATGATTCTTTGCGTATAATAGATATCAGGTGAACCAAAAATTCTTGAACTTTTTTTTTGGGGGGGGGGGAAGAATTCGCGTTAATATTACCGTCCATGATCACAAACGACTAAAATGGGATATATTGGAGAAAGAGATTAATTTTTTTATCATAAGATTAATCGAAGAGCTCGTTAAATATTAGTTTGTGATAAATTCGCATTCTTAAAGAAAAAAATCAAAAGTCGTGACACGGGGAAACAAGAATAAGTATATAGCGAATGCAGATTTCTAGTTTTCTATTTCAGAAAAATCGTGAATCCTAACCATATGTTTTTAAGTACCCGCACACATATTCACACACACACGCACCCCAACACAAATAAACACAGAGCCCGCGTACTAAATAAAATGGCTATATTTCAACGTTTTTAAAACTCTTTATTAATAAACTTCTAAACAGAAACACAAAATCTGACGGGGTCTACATTTTATGATTGACATTTCATCATTCTTATAATAGTTGTGTGATGATGACACAGGTCATCACCCTCGATAAATACTGGGGTAATGTATTTCCTCTATCGCCACCACATTCGATTCCTGTGACTATATTTTCATTTCAATTTTGAAAATTATTAATAACATATTAATAACTTTCTCATTTGTTAATCTTTTAATGGAACAAGTAAAACAAAATATTCATTCAAGAAGGAGGCCTACAGACATGATACTTACCCTCATCAAATTTGGGCGGGCCCCGTCCTCAATTTGGAAGAAATTGGTTGTTGCTCTTCCCTGGCACTGCTTCCTCCAGCAGCGCCAAGATATGGATGCCACATTTACTTTGTTTTTTGTGATATCTGTGGCCATTGGCTACTAGAATTAGCCCCCTGCCAATCCCGGCTCTTATACATGCGTTTTCTTGTCCTTCTGCCATTTTTGACTGTGATGATAAAATTGCAATGAATTGTACCCTGAACTCACGTGCATGAGGTGAGAAATATCATGAATGTTAATTGCCTAATTTTACCAGTTTCCCACAAAAGTCATTTTTTCACACTTTTCAAATTCAAATTCAATTCGGTTTTATTTGATCTCAGCCAAAAGTCCGAAGACTAAAAATGTGAGTTTACAGACGTGTCATATATTCAATTATTATTTAAAAAACAACAATATTCAAATGCATATACAAAATGGAAAATATATGTATCAAAATAAATATACATGTATATATTAAATCAAAAGCATGAAAAATAAAGTTGCAAAAGAAATAAATTACTATGTCAAGAGAATGTACTGAAGAAAGGCCTACCACATATGGAATAATAATAAACAAATGAAGAGGAAAGAGATAAATAAAATTGATTAAGTATTACATATAAAAAACAGCAATTAATATTAAGCAATAAAAGTTCAGAAGTAAGCGATGAGTCATTGACCTGAAGGAGTGTGACCCCCTCAGAGTGTGTCGGAAAAAGTGAACACGCTGAAAAAAAAAAATTAACAGTATTCAGATTAGTTATGCTTTAATATATAAGTTCATGGTCTATACTTCATCACATTATACTATTTGCATTGAAAGCATTTTGCGCTTGAGTGAGCACGGCCTACTTCTATAAATTTGATAAAATCAGAAAAGGTTTAATAACCCAATCAAGGATGGAAGTACAAACTACAAGGAATTTCAAAACGTTTTCCTCTAGGATTTTTGACTATAATGCCTTCTTTTTTAACGAATTCCTGTAAAATATTGGCAGGCCTAAGTTACAACATTTCGCTCAAAATGTACTACTGCCAATAAAACTTGTCAAGCCAGAGTGTACAATAGTCTACCCAAGCAATTTTCCGCCACTGAAAAGCAGTTTTTTATGAACCTTAAAAAAGCCCGAGCACGCTCAAGCATAAAATGCTTTTACTGCCAAGAGAGCCATTCAATTGGGTAGACCGCCAGCTATTTGTGTGGATTTTTTGAACAGTTGTTTGAAATTAGTGTGAACTCTGTAGAATTGTCATGTTATTAAAAAGAATCGCAATGTTCACTTCTTTATGATGCTCTCTGTATTACTTTTGTGAGGAAATTGAAGCTTTGGCTGAAGCTGTCCCATTGCATCCCTCTTGATTTCGATGTAAATATATGTTATACCTGCTAATGTTTGATAGATTTTTTTTTTTAATGAATGTTTGAATATAAATTTAACTTAATTCAACTTCATTTAGTGTACAGTATCCAGTAAATCATGTCTTGCTATGCTTTTTTATATTTTGCCCTTTAAGCCTTTGTTGTCGTCAAATATATATACAGCCCTGGAAAAAATTATTAGACCAGCTCCTAATAAAGGTCTTTATGGCAGGTGTTGGCTATATCAGTAATCGAATTTTCAGAATGATTTCTACTAGAAAACTCATAATGAGTGGATGAATACTCTACGAAACAATTAGCTCGTGTAATAACTAATCCCTAGGACAATTATCGCCAGGGTAATTGCCCCTAGGACAATTAACCCCGGATAATTTTCACTGAAGGACAGTTACTTCTAAGGGCACCCAACTTTCAGAACAATTAACAGAATGTAAAGCTGTCCTCAGGGATATTCTCCAGAGGCAGGGGTTTTGGAAAAAAAAATGTCCTGACAGAAGTGGTCTGGGGATAATTGTCCAGGGGGTATGCCTGATTTTCTCGTAAAGCCATGTCCACTCCTCTGGGGGCAGTTTGTTCAGTTCTTGGTGGAAAATTGCTACATTTGATGATAGCAGCCATGCCTTGTGGCATTCTGTCAACAAGGTGTTGCCCTTTTTTTGTTTGCTTCATAAAATTAATTTTCTAATACCTTTATTTTTTATGTCACCCGCTCTGGTCTCAGTAGAATAATGAGAAGGCCATGGTGCATGAGACCAAAAGTAGTAACACTTGAAATTCATCCTCTCAGACATTTATAGTCTATTAGGTGGTCCAAAAACTCTTTCTCATGTGAAAAAAGGGTGTTGTAATTGTCTGGGGAAATTTGTCCGGGACAATTTGTCCTGGGTGTAGTCGTCCTAGTGGTAACTGTCCTTTGGTAAAAAGTCATAGGGGTAATCGTTCTATTTACTAGTTTATATATATATTATATATATGATTATTAATTTTGTTATTTTTATGTACCTATTATGGGCCTTCGGCCTCGTGGTCTTTCGGTCAAGTGGTCAGACCCCATTTGACCATTAGCGTCTGACAAGCAGTGAGGATTTTGACTGGATTTAATTCAATCAGAATATGCGATCGGGAAAGTTTGAAATGCATAACCTAGGTAAACTTTTGCGCTGATTCCAAGTGACCCCTCGTTAATGGGGGTCAATTTGACCACTTTTCGTGCATTATGGCACATTTTAACATAGGACAGGCCTATCAGATCTTCTTTGCTGATAATAACAATTGGAGAAATTTCCTCTGACCAAAAGTGACTATAATGATAAGTTTTAGCCTCATAATGTCCAAAATGGCCAAAATGTCGTGAGTAGGGTCAGTAAAACTGAGATTGTTGGAATCAGCGCAAAGTTGGACCCCAGATAAGCCTTCCTAACCTTCCTCAGCGAAAATTCTGATTAAAGCCACTTTTCTACTAATGTATTAGAATCACTTTAGAATTGTACCAAAAATCCCAGAATTGAATTGTATTGAAATTTTCTTGGCTAAACTTTAATTTTGCCTAGAAGACTTCTTTAAGTTCTTTTAACTGTTTAAGCAAGTCCACGTGATTACCATACAAAAAATTCATACACAAAATAAGGATATAGTTACACAACATGCATAACAACAATGAAGTTTAAAAGATTAGTATTATATATATTGATCTCGTTACCTCTATTACCTGAAGTTTGTATACAAAATGAAGTACTGATGTAATTACTGTGATAACTTTACATCAAAACCATCTTAATTAAAACAAATCAAAATTGTACGTATGAAATTTTACGTTTATACATGTACCCCGTTTTCCTAAAAGATTGTAGTTTGCTGTCGTCACTTCACCTACTTCATCCACGGCCGATTGCACACAGTTGCTATGACTGTCTATGATGGTTTAATCACAGATGAAGAGACAGGAAAACAGTTAATGGTCGAAACGTACCCTGACGAAACAACGACCAAGAATGCGCTTCAACGAGCTATGGTACACTATCTAACATTACTTGGGATGATGAATGGTAAACATACATTTTGTGTCATAATATACTTAGTTATTATACTGTATACCCCTTCGAATAGTCTCATTTTGCAGATAAACAAACAGAACGTCAGCAGCAGCTGCTGATAGATGGATTAATAAGCAAGAATTTTTTTGAAATGTACCAACATTACACGAGATAATAATACAGTTAATGATATTGAACATTCCTATTTCCTATCAGATTTTCGTTTATCAATCACAAAAAAAAAATCAACTGTGTATCTATTGGAAATAGTCCCATTAAAGCATAAATGAACAAAAGGGCCCTGCAATGAAAGTATTACCCCGTCTTTAGCGGAGCGCCAATGATAAGGCGCTCAATCATTCAAGGAATCTCTTCCTACTGGGTACCCATTTACTTCACCTGATTTGATTCATTTGATTACCAACGTGTGCGTGCATGTGTGTGTGTTTCTTTTTACAAGCAAAATTCACATCTTCCAAAGATTGGGCATTTGGAAATAAATGCGACGTCAGAGACTTATTGCACAAAAAGATAGAATGAGGAAAAAATAATTTGGTTGTGGGTTAAGGTTATTGTTAAGGTTATTCTCAGGGTTGGGTATAATGGTATCTCACGGATTCAAATTAGAAATCTGACTAGAAATAGAAATTCCCCTTTTAAAACATCGTCACTGCAGCATTACACCTTAGGCCTACAATTAAATAATTACAATGTTGAGGGAAATGGCTAGTTGTGCTGTATACGCCTTACATGAATGTCGTCTATATGACGACATCAGGGGCGTCGATCCGTTTTTCGGATGGGGGGGGGGGAGACAGCCTATCGTAACGATGATCATTTCGCACTCAATTCAATCATGATCAGGGGCGGCGGTGCGTCTTTCAAAGTGGGGGGGGGCACCAACAATAGGGGCACCTACAAAGGGTGGAAACAAGGCGGAAAATACCTCTGCCTCTGATCATCATAGCATTGATAAGATATCATGGTAATTTGAACTTAAATAAAGTATGCACATCGATATCATGAACAGAAAATGGAATTAAAGATCTCATGTAAAACGACAAAATGATGGGAAAATATATTTTACATAACAGCAAATTGAGTAGAGAAGATGTAACACAAAATGACAGAAAAAATGAACACTAATAAAATATGAAAAAATAGGGGAAAAAACTAAATAAATATAAAAATTTAAACTTTGAATTGAATTATGTATGTTCAGAACGTTTTTTAATGGCTTCATGATTTTTTGGAACGCCTCTTAAAAACAGCTTCTCCACGGTTACATGACGCAGTAAAGATTAGAGAATTTGCGCGCGGAGCGCGCGGCGAAATTGAAGTCTGACCGTGTAAAACCTTTTTGTAATTCATTGTTTGGAAGGTTTCATTCAGTTTTGCATCAGTTTTTCCTTATTTTATTTTACACCTCCGGATTTATTGGGGGGGGGGGGGCAAAATGATATGTTTGCCCCCCCCCCCCAGGATCGACGCCCCTGGACGACATTTCAATTTTGAGAAAAAATTATTGCCCTTAGCCTTTTATGTTTGGCTGTCTTGTATTCATACAATGTGAAATGACCTTCCATCCAATACCTATTATCATAAAAGGAAAGTACCATCATTGCCAAAATCAAAGTTGTTGCTCATCTGATACTATTTTAATGTTACAGTGAAACCTTGTGTGTTGAACTACACATATCCACTAATCAGCTCTGATGACACATTTGCTAGTGGTAGATCTATCTCCTGTGATCAGCAGTGTATCTTTAAATGCGGGGAAGGTTCTCCTTCTACAACTCAACCTATTAAATGCTGTGACAAAGGGCAATTGTCGTCGCGTCTTCCGACTTGTCGTGGTAAATCTTTTCGTTCTATTTTCTATCAGCAAGGTGCAATTAATGATATGCTACACAAATATCTACACACAAATTATACATGCATCATGTGCATGGAGAAATAAGACGGAATTTCTTTTCTTTTTTCAATTTTATTAATCAAGCATTCGATATCTTTAAAATACATCAACAACAACAACAAAAAAAGAATTTTCCTTCAGGTTTCATTCATTATTATTCAAGCAAAAAATCAGAAACTTCTCGCGCTTACATGTATGACACAAAAAGTACACTCTTAAAATGTTGGGTAAATTTAGTTGGGTAACTGCTGGTTGGTTAAAAATATTCCCAATTCTGGGCTATTATTAACCAACTGGACACTCGAGTGGTGTAACCAATATTGGTCAATACTTTTTACCTAAATATTGGGCATATATTTACCAACAGTATTTGGTAATTATGGGTTGGGTACTTGTTGCCCTGTAGTTGTGTAATTCTGTCACATTTCCTTTGCCAGTTGGGTAAATTTTGTTGGGTAACTGATGGTTGGTTAGAAATTCGCTTTTGCCCAACTTGTGGTAAATATTTTTACCCAATATTGGGGAAAACACTTATATGAATATTCATGAATTTTTAGTAGCGTATGGTTTGGGGTGGCCCGATTTACTAACTGTCACCGAATGCACAAAAAATATAAGGGGTATATAAGAGCTTGCACTAGTTTGCACTAACTGGATAGGATAGGATAGGTTAAGATATAGAATAGGACAGCTTAAAATAGGATAGGTTAGGATTGATTAGGTTAAGACCCAGAAGGACGTAACAAGCAGATTTCATTTTTTTTTACCTAGGTTGGAGGAAAAAGGAAACAATAAATTGGGCAGCTGAATTTGCCCAACCACATGATATTTGTTACCAAACAGCTGAACAAATAGAGGGTTGGGCAATCCTATTGGGTAAGATTGGTTGGGCAATAATTACCCAACTGAGAATATAACCAACAGTTGGGCATTGTAGAGTTGGGTAAAATCTAATGGGTCACCAACTGATGGGCAATTTAATTTGCCCAACAACATAGTAAATGGATTGCCCAACATCAGTTGGGCAAATTTTAACCAAAAGTTGTGTGGACAGTATGTTGCCCAGTGTTGGTTAAAAATTGGGCATTTTTTTGCCCAACTTTTTAAAGAGTGTATGGGGAAAAGGTGATTTAACCTACAAACATAATACATGTCTATAGTCAAAGTACATGTATGTTTGACTAAAAAACACATTTGTTCCCCTTTCAAATTGTTCAACGTATAAACGTTTGAAATATGAATCTTTATTATTTACTTTTCGTTTATTTGGCCGTACAGAAATGGCGGTTACTAGATGTGGCTCTCATTGCTTTAACAATCCGTTTTGTAGCTACAGGTGGTAACAGTACACAGGTTACTTCACCAACAGCCATTGTGATGTCATCATCAACCGTCAAAACATCAGCCACTTCATCAGAGTATGGTGGTGGTAAGCCATCTAATCTACTCACCCAAGCAGACACCTCTACAGACACCATCGGCACTGGCTTACCAGAATATAGTGAGAATGTGATTTTTTTTGTGATTTTGCATGAATTTTGTAGAAGAAAGATGTCGAACTGACACTGTCTGTTGGTTAATACTAAAAACTGTTTTTTTCCTAGCTTGGAAAGTCAGCTCCTCTCCACTAAAACATATTTTCAACAATGTTGTACGATTCTAGATCATGTTTGGTTTGTTTGTTTCGTTGGTTTTTGGTTTTATTTTTGTTATTTTGTTAGATTTGGTAATACATGTACGTTGTAACCACATTAATTTTCATTATATTTGATATAATGATTTCACTGGTCTACAATTCACCGGAGAGCTACTACAGCGTACGAGGTTCTCATGATTTTATTTTGTAAAACTGTGAATGATTAAATCATACGTACATATTGTGCATCCCTAAACTTAAATTTTCCATTTTCCATATGGCTAAAATAATAACTGCTTCTTACCAATTACAAGGTAACCGACAAAGCGCTTACAGGACTATTGGTGAACTAAAATAACGCAGTCAAGCAATCAGGAAACATACCGTTAGTCATATTGGTTGGATGACCGATTGCTATGGAAAGCAAATTGTGAAAAAGATTTGTAAAAGACATATATTTCTTCAATATACTCTTCCGCATTGTCCCTGTGCAGCCCCTGTTTATTGCAATGTCGTCCCACGACACTTGCCTTGGACTCGTCTGCGTTGTGCCTTCCTATTCTTCTTCTTGATCTTCTTTTTACCTCGAAATCCTATTCATTTTGCACGCACCGCTTGTCCTTCCTAAATAGTCCCTTTATCTTATCCATTTCATTTCAAATTTCATATGCATGTTCCTTGCCATGTCATGTAATGCACCTGACTCTTCATTTCTCGAACTCACTCATGCATGACCATCCTGGCGCCATTTTGTCCATTTTCATCACATTTTCATGCCCATCTCCACTATCCTACATCCTACAGACTTCTAACAAATTGCTCTAGATAGTCCAAGAGTTGCTCTTTACATTACAATAAAATATTAATATAAACAATTCCATCTTCATACTCTAAATTTAAGTCCGAAATGGGCCATATTAAAAAACGCTAAATTTCTTGAAATGTTCACTCCCGAAAATAAAAAAAATTCCTCTAACTTTCTCATATCAAATAATTATTAATGTCTCAAATTTACACTGTGTCTTGATCTTATCATTGTACATAATCCTGCCAAATTTCACGCATCAATAATCACGCATGATATCAATAGCGCCCTCTAAAGTTTTCAAACTGACTATCTTCTTGTGGCCGTATCTCCGTCAAGCTTCCGTAAATCCGTACCCTTTTTTATTTAGATACTTCAAGATATACCCTTTTCAGCCAAATGAAAAAATATATACCTTATCACTGACCGACTTTGCGAAAATTGCTTGTCAAAGCACGATATTTACGGAATTGCCGAAACAGCTTCAACTTGCTCTAATTTTGCGGTCCTTTAACCTACGTATTTGAAATTTGTTGGGTATGTGTTTATATGTATTTGACAACTGTCAGCTAAATTTGGTGAAAACGGTTGACGTCATTGCAAAGTTATTGCGAAAAAGCCTCAAATTATCCTGTATTTCATAATATGTTTATGTTAAATGGCGCGTAAACGGCAGTCGGCTCAAAATGACAGGAATGAAATTCCTTTCTCGGAGATACCAAACACGGTATATGGTCTCACGGAAAATTTTCATTAAATCGCGATTTAAATCAGGTCATAATACGGATCCTGCACAGTTTCCACCCATGCATTACACATATTGTCTATGGGACAAATTGTTTTCCCGACTTTGGCCCCTGAACGATCTTTATTTTTCTTGAAATTTTGTAAGCACAGTTTATGAGGCAAAATGAAGAGAATCGCGAAGCCGAATTTTGAAAATCGATCAAGCGTGACATTTTAGACGCCATTTTGTCCTATAAATCTATTATGCATCACACGCTTCGATAGGAGAGTCATAAAACATGAAAGTGGTCTCAAAATTACGGCTATGAAATGCTCTTTCCTATAATACCAAATACGGCATATAAAGAAACACAAAAAGCCAAGTTAATAGCAAAGAAAGTCATTTCAGTACATGTCATTTTAGGACATTTTCTTCTATACAATTCTGCACAAAGCCAATGTGCCGTGGTATACTTAGCGTCACATATAGTGTGGAAGCCACGTCGTCGGACCCTATGGATAGGCATTTGGCGTGTAATTTTATCCTTCTATCTTTCCCTATGTAATTCTTTGTTTTCATCCTTCTGTCATCTTGTCTTTCTATCTATGCTTTACCCTATTGTCATTGTTCTATCATCTTTGCTTTCTACCTTTCCCTATGTTATGTTCAAGACAACACAACCCCGATGTGCCGCGCGTGGTTTTTACTATGCTTCATTGTGTGGAAGTCACGTGGACCGGAGCCTGTGGAAAGCCATTTGGGTCAGGGCGTGCGCCATGGCGTGCGATTTTATCTGTCAAGTAATCCTTCTGCTATCTTTTCTTTCTATCTTTCTTTTACCATACTTTCAACGTACTATCATCTTCTGTTTTTACCTTTCCTTGTGTTAATTTTTGTGTTCATCATTCTGATCATCTCTCATTTCACAGGATGCCCTTTTTTTTGTCTCCCATCTTATCTTTGTATATATTTTTATACATGTTTTTTAAATTGTTTTCTGCTTCTCTCATCTTAACTTATGTCACGTTTTACCATGCATATTTTTATTTTTCACATGTCAACTTCTCAACAAAATAGAAGACACTCACGTCATTGCATGCACATCGTTCTGATACGATTGCAGTTCTAGTTATTATATTCTTATCGTCATGAAGTTGGTCTTTCAACGTCTCAAATGCCTGTTTATCAGGTCCATTACTGTAGTACCTAGTAGATATTCAAATATAGAAATAGATACATGTTTACAGTGAATGTTTTATATTTTCAGGTCCTAGAAGAAAAGGAGTGTTTATTGCATTCTTCTCTTTTGTCGCTGTGTTAATCATCACTCCAATCATCTACTGCGCTCGAAAGAAAAGGAAGCATATGCGGATAAAGGTTAATGATCTTCTATATATTTCAGTAATCGTCATCACTAATAAAATATGTAACACTCTTTCTATTTTCTAGAAACGCCCTACAATATACAAGGAACCTTTGAAATTTATTACACGTCTTAAATTAATCATACCATATTTGTTCATTCCTTTTTAACGGGGACTTTAAAATGTTTACTGTTGATTTAATTTCATCACCACCACCACCACCACCACAACAAAACAGTATCTTACTTATGATATAAGTTCAGATCCAAATACTGTCATGAACGCCTTTAATTTTAATCATACTTGTATCATTTCCTAAAATGCTTCAAAGGCTTTTGAAATTAGAGCAATCCTTTTATTTAACTAATAGTATAAACAAAATTAATCAAGGTGATTGAATAAGAATAGGGTTTCATAGCCAAGCATTTTTTTAAACATTACAGAGTTTTTTTCTGTTGAATTAATGTGACTCTTCTTTCCTTTTAATATATGCAGTACATCTATCTTGAAAAATCATGTCCGTCGATTTCGGAAGGCAAGTCTAATTATATATTTTGCGTACGTCAGGGAAAGAAAATACATTAGATTTACGACAATGAATCTCTCTTTAAAGGGCAATCCAACCTTGGTAATAAGATGATTTGTGTGAAAGCAGAAAAATAAGAAAAACAGGATGGTGAAAGTTTGAAAGAAATCGGACAAGGACTAAGAAAGTTATGGATGTTTGAAAAATGAGATCACTACATCTACATGATCTATGCGAATCTCAAATTTGGCAATTTGGTGAGTCAGTTGTGACATTTTTGTAGACAACTCTCCCATTTGTCGTACACAAAAATATCATTAATTCGCGATTTTCTTCGATGCACTTTTACCCTCAGGGCAGTACTCAAAATCTATTGGAGATAGCATATTGTTATAGGTCCTCATGAACGAAACGATCCTACTGAGTAATGCATTTTGAAAAAAGCGCCATTTTAGTCTTTTTTTGTGTTAGAGCGAATGGGGCAGTTGTCCACAGCTACATCACAGTGACATTACCTATTCGGCCAATTTGAAATTCCCATATGCATAGTGATTACAACTTTCAAAAATTCATAACTTTCTTATTGCTTGTCCGATTTCGTTCAAACTTTCACCAATCTGCTTCTCTGATTTTCCTCCTTCTTTCAAAGCAACTTGCTAAGGTTGGATTTCCCTTTAATAATATCTGCTCAACAATACGCTTATGAATTAGAAATGTAGCATCATTACCGACATTTCGAGGGTTAATTCAATTGCTGGTAGTTATTGCAATAGAACTAAATATTTGAGAGAAACTCTCTGAAAGTCATCCATATTTATAAATTATGTAATCCATAAATGTAGGTTGTTTTGACTGACAATCTACAGTTGGGCCTAAAAGTTTAAATACACCTGTTTAAAAAAATATGTTTACCTCACATTTTCCAAACATCACTCATTCCTATTAGGAGTCATGGATTCTAGGACAACTACCCCTACATTGTTCATCCTGATTGTAATTCATCTGTTATTATCATCATTATTATTATCATAACTCCATTTCTATATGCAGGAATTTTGTATTGTCCAATGCCATGCCAGAGTTTCCGTGTAAGAATCTCCTATACGTCATAGGCTATGGAGAGGGTAAACAAAATCTGGTCTGCATGTGTCTCACCTAGTCCACATACCTACCTGTTCATCATCTTGTATGGTGCTCTTAAAAAATAAATTATTTATTAAAACCATCTTAAATTCCATCTTCTTATGTATGTATCTAGGATTTTTTTTTAATATGTCTTACAATTTGTATACTATATATTTTTTTTCTTTTTTTTGGGGGGGGATACGCCCCTTGTATTCATTTTAATCGATTTGCAATTAACTGAATTGAGAGGGGGAAAAAATCTTTGATGTATTATGAGGTTCAGAGTTGAACAGTATAGGACCTTCTGGCTCAGGAATGACAAATGGTCATAATTATAATTATACGTAAATTTGCTCTTTCAGAAATAGATATTGAACCTGATGGCAGGGGTTCTTACACGCATTGGACAATACAACCAGCATATCCATCACGTACGCAATTGGATATCAATGAGGTATTCCTTGCTTATAGATGTATATTATCTTAGTTGTAGGCCTATATGTTTAGCGCGGTATTTAAGGATCTATCGAAATATCTTGTACGATAAAAAAAGAAATCTGTGAAATATAGTTTGATATTAGTTCGCATAGATAAGAGGAAAAGAGCACTGAAAGTTTTGTTGTGGTTTTTCTAATTTCTTCAAATCCAATGGTCAATAAAAAACAAATTGTTTGTAGTGTGGTACTAAATTTGTAAAAATTAATTTCCATTAATTAATTCATTTTTAAATTACAAAGCTGAACTATCAAGACTGAGTTTACCAATATAAAATCTTTCTATTTCTTTGTATTTCATTTACAGAACTACAGAATGAATTTTCGAGACAAAGGTTTGATCTACATTCTCAACAACAAATTTTTTTCCCTGCCTGATAATATGAAGCTGGAAAGGAAAGGATCTGAAATCGATGTCGAGAATGTAAAGCATGTCTTTGAGCAGATTGGTTACAAACCGGTCATCTATGAAAATTTGACAGCTCAGGTATTTTGTCTTTGTAACTCTCCTGTTAATATAATAATGATATTGATTTCAGTCAACAAATCAAAACCTGAGCCCCGTCTTATAAAGAGTTGCGATTGATCCTAATCAAATGATATCAATCGCAAATTAAGTTGCAGGTAATCGCAATTCTTTATAAGACGGGGCCCTGTTTTCTTGCCGTTCAAAGGATCACACTTGGCAACATTAAGGGCTAAACTTTTAGCCTCAAATGTAAAATTCAGTTTTCTGAGTTTACTCTCAATTACATTCCCATACTACTACAATGCCGTCGTCGAGTGCTTTGTGGGTTGTGGGTTCGAGCCTCAGCATGGCAGTTATGTAGTTTGCCATTCTCGACTCACCTAGTAAAGGAGTTCCTTGTAGTATTTATCCCTTTCTAAAAACGGTTGCCAAGGATTGAAGCCAGTGTAAATACTTCAACACTGGACACTATACCTAACCTTAAACACTAAACATAACCTTAAACCTAACACCTAACCTAACTTTAAACCCAATTGCAACCCTAACCCTAACTCTATATCTTTTACGAAATAAAGCCTAGAGCATATATGACGGAGCACCAAAGTGTAAAATCACATTATATTCAGACCCCCCCCCCATATTTTTTTTTTCAATTTTCAAAATATATCCTGTATTCGTATTTGGTCGTATAATTATGAAGGATTGGAAAAAAAACAGTTCATGACTTATGCCTATTATCAGCGTTTCTTTCTTGTCCTTGTCGACCTTTTCACACAGGAAATTCGACAAAGTTTGGAGAATTTGAAAGGAAAGATTGAGTCGTCTCATCCTTCTGTTGTCCTTATGTTCATGAGCCATGGAGATGAAAAGGGGATCTTAGGAGTTGACCTGTGTCACATAACCATTAGAGAAATCAAAGATGCGTTCTCTGGCCAGAAATGTCCGGTCTTGATTGGAAAGCCAAAGATAATCTTCATTCAGGCTTGTCGTGGGGGTATGATTAATTCATAATGTGGGTGTACCCTCAGCTTTGATGAACACCTCGTCACAGAGTATTTTAATCATCACGAATCATAACGTATGTCAATATTTGCATGTACTCAGTGTACAAACAAAGTTTTACAGCTTTGGCCTTTTAATCTGAGGTTTGCACATTGTAAAGATTTGTTTTTCCATGGCTGTCGTTTCTTTATTTTTATTTATTTTTTTTTTTTGTTAGTTTTATCATGAATTTTATTAATGGTAACGAAATGATACTTATCAATATTTTTGATCGTATGTAAGAATATTATTTTTTGTATATTTTTTTCAGATAAGACAATCAAGAATGTTTTTGAAAGTGACTGGATACCTGAATCAAGAACATGTTCGAACACGGTCGAGTCCAGGTCTAATGTGGAGAATGATGGCCCGGAACCTCTAGATTTGGACTTAACAAGAAACATCATAGAACCCGATTCCCCCGAAGCGGACATAGCTCATTACTACATTGCCCAATCGACTACCGAAGGTGAGGACAATAATACCCCCTTTTCCATTGAACAAACTTCATTCTTTCAAACCTTGAGTAAAAGAAATGGATTTCATTTCATTACGATAAAACCACAATTTTTACAATAGTGATATCAAAGGGGAAAAAACAGGCACTAAAATTAAGTTTGCCAAAGCCAGATTCATCTTTTGATGCATTTTGAAATTCCAACTGTAGCTGGATACTTATGCAAATTACATTGATTAACGGAAGCTGTACATGTATATTTTTCGTTATGTTTTCGGTCGAAGGGAAGTAAATTTCATTACAATATCATTTCATTTCAGTCGGAAAGGTCCGTACATCTGAACCGATTTACTCCCGTTGTAGCAAATCTTCTCTCTTCTCTCTTTAAGTGCCCCTTGTGTTTGATTGTAAGAGAATCGACCCTGACTTGATAAACGTAGGAAGTTTACATTGATTCCACTGAATCTGCACTTGCTCATAATTACCATATGAAATGTGGAAATGCGTGTGCTCCTCTCTCTCTCTCTCTCTCTCTCTCTCTCTCTTTCAGGTCATTTCTCTTTGAGAAGCAGAGTGGAAGGGTCATGCTTCATTCAAGCTCTCTGTGAAGAACTCATCAAAAAGGCTCACGAAGAAACACTAGACACCATCATGGGATTGGTAAGATACGAATATATGATCAACATAGGCTACATAGCGCTAGGTAGACCTACATGCACCCCAGGGATGCTGCCTGTAACGTTTCTGTTGATAATGGGCACCGTCTTTGACGCGTGATCTCAAAGATTTTTGTTTTCATTCGGACATGTCATTTGAAGTAGACATTCATTGGTTCTTTAAAAGTGATACTTACACATCGGAAAATGTTGAGTCCAAAACAAGAATCCTGGATATTTAAAATCATAAATCTAAAGCAGGAAAATGTTAAAGGTAACAAACATTTATTACACCAGGAGAAAAGCAATACCACAATATCTTACACTGACATTGGCAAACGAGGTGTTCATGGTAGTAGGATCTATCCCCCACGATCTTAGTGATTGTATAGCCAATGTTTAAATTACCTCAAATCACGATAACCTTCCTTTAAAAAAAAATTACACACTTGATAAAAGGGTGACGATTGGTATCTCATGGTATGTATGCAAGGTAAGCTTTATACTTCAGTTTATGACTATGAGTTTGTGAGCTCAGAGTTTACAATGCATCTTGGAAATATTTCTAGTATACGAATAGAAAGCACAGGGTTAATGATAAATAATATTAAGAAAAGGAGTAAACTGTACTAATTAGCAAATTTTGCTTAAAAACCCAACATATTTTTATATGAAGTGTAACCTGTAACCTTATTACGGTTCATTCAGTTCTAGTGCAAGACCTTTGGTGTTTCTTTGGAATGTATAGCGCTTAACACTACGTTTCTGATGGCGCAGTCACATATTTACGATTTAGCCAGCGTATGCCCGACGTATCAAAATTTCTCTAAAACTCTGGCATACGCTGAACTGTCGATGGTTTTTTTGTTTTGTTTTTGTTGTTGTTGTTTTTTTTTTTTTTTTTTTTTTTTTTTTTTTTTTTAGGCGTATACATAACGTATTAGTAACTTATAGAAAGTTTCTGTAACTTATACAAACGAATGCGTAGCGGATTCTTTCTTCTTTTTTTTATATATTTGGTTTATTCCCTAACGCTGCTCTTTCTCTACACGCACATCCCACACAGAGCGCGACTCTCCACTAATCGCGCGATCCCCAAAATTTCGCTCCTTCGAAAAAAAAACGAGGTTGCGAGGTTGAAAGGGATATCTCAGTTTTAGCGTTGGGGTGTATTATTTTCTCAACGGATTACGTTCTTGCGCGAACAGTCCAGGCAGTGGACTAGTCTAACTTATGCATAGCGTTGGCGATTGGCGACCGTTGGCGATTTTAATAGCCAGCGTATGCCGACGAACAAAAAAAAAATTGGCGAATACGCAAATGTAATTTACTTATGATTTGAATTCATGTCCAGTGTATTGGTTAGACGTTATGTTGCTGTCTTGCTGTCTAATTATTTCAAAACATAAGTTGTAGTATTGTTTTACTGCCAATTGTTCATTTGTTTTTAAAGTTAAAATCAGGAAGATTATCGTATCGAATATGTGAATGAGAAATATATCAATTGAAAAATGGATATGGCTGGCATATGTACAAGCTACAGTAAGAATAAAATGGGACTCCTTATTTTTTGTGAGGATTTGTGTGATTACATTTACATTTTTCCCGAATAAGCAAACATGAAGAAATCACAAATTTGGGGGGATTCGTATCAGTATACAGCATGACCTTAACTTATTACCTTATTATTTATCATAGTTTGTAACTGTGATATACAGCATTTTTGCTTCTTTCTTTTTCTTGTATCTTTTCCAACAAGGCCCTTTGTGCACGCAGTTATTTTCTAAACTGTATAAAGATAGCCTTTATATTTATTATATAAATCGCTATACTCCTTTCTTGCTTTTATCATTTCTTTAATCGGTGATTCGAAAACTAAAGTTCATTCTTCTTAATTATAGGTTACAAGACGGGTACAGGGTCGAGAATGGCAGTTCAACGGACTGAAAACCCTTCAAGTACCACAGATTATTAAGCAAGGCATCGCGAAGGATATCTACCTTTTGCCCAAATATCCAAACTAATCTTTGTAGGGTACCTTTGCCATGATTTTTTTTATAAGTGATCGGTACCGGGGTGAAAAATTACTTTGGAAATTCCTATAGAAGGTGTTACAAATAAACAAAAACATGAGAAGCTTATGAAAAAATTTTATGTAAATGTGTAGTATTTGATCACATAGCAAAGGATAATTCATTTTGGTACTCAGTTTGTAACCTAGTTGTTACCCATAGGTACTCTAATGAATATACGCATAATAATCTTTATGATATCACTAAGTAGTGGCGCATTAATGACAATGGTCTACAGTCAAAATGCCTCTTGGACATAAACAGTCAAACTAGACTAATTTGGGGTCACCGAAAATGAATATGACACTTAAAATTGTTGATTGGCCCAGGTTTCCAAGATATTTGAATTTCATATTTCATGTGTAATATACTGTACGTACTGGGCGTAAGACAAAAAAGATGTGACCTTTTCCTTGGTAATAACTCAAAAGTCGAAACTCGTATCTGACTGAATTTTGCACATGGCAAAGTTGAAGGATATCAAATTTATTTGGAGCAAGTTTCATGACCTGCTTTCAAATATCATTCTCACAATAATGCATTATTTATAGCTTTATTTTTTGTCAAATCAAGTTAAAAAGTTTGTGTATACCTCATAGTTAATTCAGAAAATACAATTGCAAATATTTATTGCAGCTGAAATTCTAGGGCACCTTTGTTACCCAGAGTTATGAATAATTAATTGACTCTGGGTTAAAAGAGATGTCCTAGAATTTCAGACGCAATGAACAATGGCAGTTGTTGAGTTCTGAATTAATTACAGACAGATACAAATTTTCTTATCTCGATTTTTTTTTTCCAAAAGTTAAACTAATATAAATGCCTTATTGTGAGAATCATATTTGAAAGAAGGTCATAAAACTTACTTATCCTTCAACTTTACAATGTGCATATTTCAGTCTGATACAAATTTCAACTTTTTGAGTTATTTACAAGCAAAAAGGCCTCATGTTTTTGTCTTATACCCAGGCTGGACAGCATGAGTCCCATATACATTACACATGAAATATGAAAATTGAAATATCTTGAAAACCTGAGAAAATTAACAATTTTCATTGTCATACTTGAATTCAGCTTGTCAAAATCCCAAAGAAAAGGTGTGTTTTCATTAAGAGGCAAAAAATGTTGGATTTTTTTTTTTCTTTTTTTTTTTTTTTTGGACCTGTGTAACAGAAGAACGAAATACACCTTCCCCAAAGCGACTGGCGTAGTTTAACGCGTCATGTTACGGTTGCATCTTACAAAGGGAATACAAATTAACCCTTTCAAGACAATTGACCACATTTTGTGGTTTGGCTCAATATCTTTTGAATCAGAGCTCTAAAAAATATACCAGATGCATGAGTAGAAAGAGCAAAAATATCTGCACACACTATGTCCATTTTTGTTGCATGACCATATTGCGTTTGATGCCAGGAATTTTAAAAATGAGAATAAGCTTTAAAATCCCTAAATTGGCAACACATTGAGAGGTTCAAAATTATTGTTTTTTATCAAAATTGGCAATTTTTTCAACTTTTCGACAAAATTAGTAACCATGTATATTGTTTTCAAAGACATTACACCTCATTAGAACCATGTAGCACTAAAAGAAAAATATTATTGTTGCCAATTTGAAGAACAAAATGTGATCAATTTAACCCTTAAATAATTCCTGTCCTGAAAGGGTTAACAGTGCAAATACTGCGTTCAGCTACTGGCGCATGCTACAGTGGACCTCATAGGATTGATAAGAGTAGGTAAAAACTCAATAGAAATGACGCCTCTTGTGTAACTAGACTAGGCAAATGTATGATATATTGTATACAATTGTTTCTATATTTCCGTGTTAGATTGGATTGTATAAAATACCTTGTTACAAAATTGGGTCTGCAACTCCAAACTAGCCAGGGGCAGTTCATGCTGACCAAAGCAGATAAGGCTAGGCCGGTTTGGGGGAAGCAGGAGAGAGGAGACCAGTCAAGGGTAGAGTGAATATGGCTATGCGGAGTATAAGCCAGGGAGTAAGAAGATGGAATTCATTTGACAGTTAAGTTGTGATTTAAGCTGGTATTCCTTCTTGTCATTGGACAGACGTTGTTAGTTTGAGGTATGTGACTTGGCTGTGGCACTGCGGCTTGGCGCGGCGCGCCTCGCTGGGTAGAAATTTTCCAACATTTTTAAGGAATTTTTTGTATGGTATCTTTTTTTTTTTGAGCAGCGAAAAAAATAAAAGGAATTCCCCCCCCCCCCCGAACATTTTTCAGAAATTTTATGTATGATTTGTGTGTGCGTGTGTGTGTGTGTGTGTGGTTTTTTTTTTTTTTTTTTTTTTTTTTTTTTTTGTGTGTGTGTGTGTGTGTATGTTGAATCAAATCAGACCACTGGCATACTTTCAAAATTTAGGTCTGTGTAGTGGAAATATAGCTAAGATTTGGGAAATGTGTAATGTAATTTTAGAGAGCAGAAAATATGACGGGGGTTCAGACAACTGCTACTCAGTGGATGTACGAAATTACAACAATACCTTAAAGATATTTGGAAATATGATCCTACTGAGAGATGTATCATCTAGAAAGGTGTACGGTCATTTTATTACAGCTTTGCAACATTCATAACACTTTACGAATTCGGGATGGTCAAAATAAATTTGAATTTTCAGAAAAGGAAATAAAAGATATTTTTGTAAGACCCAGAATCACAACGCTTTATTAAAAGTTAAGGAATTTCAGTACAAATTACTCCACGGAGCAATTTATACAAAAGAACATCTGTTAAGATTTGGCTTTGTTGAAAATGACCAGTGCTCTTTTTGTAGACAAATGAAGGAGACATACTCACATTTATTTTTGGATTGTGTATATGTTAAGCCCTTGTGGCAGGGAGTGGTAGAAAGAATAGGGTTAGTGGAACTACAAAACGTACGGTGGGAAACTATTCATGTTGGTATAATGGGAAATTCATTTAGGATTAAGTGCTGCAATACACTAATTTTTATAATTAAGTATATCATATTTTGGTCACGTTCAGAGGGCGCAATTCCCAAACTAGATAATTTGTTTAAAATAATATTGGAATATAGGGATGAGGAAAAGGAGTTAGATATAAAAAGAAACAAGTTAGGTAAACTTCTACAAAAGTGGGAAAGCATTGAACTACAACCAGTGTCAAGACATTTATCTTTTAATTCATCAAGACTGATGGCAGTCGGTGTGTATGGGTGAGTGTGTGTATGTGTGCAAGTGTCTATAGTGTGTGTAGGTGTGTAGGTGTGTATGATAAGTAATGTGTATGTGTATGATGATGAGGTGTGTGTGGGTGTGTGGGGGGGGGGTAGAAATTTTAACGTCTGGTATAAGTGACTTCATTCAATTTTGTTTTGTTCTTCAATCAAATGTATGAATTGTTCATGAATTAAGTTTACTGGAAAAGAATTGTATTTTGTATTCAGTTTAGTGGAAAAAGAATCGTATTTTGAAGAATAAGTTAAATTTTTGTGATGATCGAGATCAGAATAAAAAATCATAAAAATATTCATGGGGGGTGTTTGGGGTTTTGGTTTATGTATGTACTTTCGTCGGGGGTTTCTTTGTTTGTTTATATTGATTATTGATTTATGTGTAGTGATGTATTTTGCATGAAATCTCTAATAAAAACATTATGGAAAAAAAATGTTATGCTGTGTAAACTGAAAATTCAAAATGATCTTATATGTTTGACTTTTGAATCAATAAATGAATGTGAATTTGAATTTGAATTTGAATTTGTTTACTTGCAGTAAAGAAGCGAACCCTTCTTTCTGAATAATTACACCTTTCCTCCCTCCACTAAATTGATCTCTATTCTCTTCTAACTCCCTTTTGACCCTTTCTTCCTTTTCTTGCTAAATATTACCCTGAATTCAGAAAAGTACAGATAATTTAGTTAAAAACAAGTGTAATAATATGAACAAATCTGTAATGTATTATTACTTATCTGTCAAAAAGCATTTGAATTGTCATACTATTATGCCATAACCTATCATTTTGCAATTATATTCCACTTGAAGATTAACCATAATATTCATACAGCCCAAAACAGCAATAGATATGTCATAAATTTGCCTGTACTGTGATTCCTTTTTTTTTTTTTTTTTTTTTTTTTTTTTTAGTCTTCTAATCCACTTTCAATTCTAAAATAATTCTGGATATTATATTAATCTGCAGCATTATCGTAGTACACAGTGATTTATATTTCATATGTATTTATAAAATTTGGTAATTATCTAGCCTCCATACAATAGTTTGCCTCCTCTGTGTATTTCTATCATTCCCCATGTATTTTTCAATCTATTGCAATTAAATTTCAAATCATAATGTATACTTGCATTGCAATTTTTAATATGAAAGTATATTAGCATTTTTAATGTTACATGCAATTGATGTTTTTAATGATATTCTGGTAAGATTTAAACTTTTGAAGTTGAATTTTAAGTCAGATTTCATTTCATTTCATTGTGTTTTCTTCATTTTTTGAATAGTGGATTATCCATTATTCCCTTCTTGTTTTTTCCAAGGTCTCAATCAAACAGATATTTTCACGAATTAATCAACATTGATGACAGGCAGTTTTATCCGAATCCGATGTAATTTACATTTTGCAATTTTCAATACTTCACTGTAATTTTCTGGACGATCATTTGTTTTCATTTGTATAATTATATATGTATATTGTGCAATATCTATTATATTTCTCGGAATGGCATGTGCGGGTTCACATGCCTACGGGCCACAGAGAAGAATTTCTCTTTTGTGAACCCTGACCCATGCCATTCCGTTTTATCTTATTCTATTTTATCTATTTTATCTATTACTCTGTATGCATATCTTGTATTCGTTTTTATGGTCAAATAAATAATAATAATAATAATAATAATAATAATAAAAAGAATGGGATGCCTCCAACGTCAATAGATCTAGGTTCTCAAGGAAGTAGATGTCAGTAAACGTAACAAAACTAAATTAAATTGATGCTTACCTGTCGCCATCTTCCCCTGAGCTTGAAGTCATTGTGATACATGTACTTTTGCATGAAAAGCTAAGTGTATTTGTACATCATACTACACACATCATTCAGAGGCGCAACGAGCTTCACGAAAAACGTAAACACAGCTAAATAAGCGCGGGAACAAGTAGGTGTAGCGCGGGAAAGTGACCTCTCTGCGTTTTGAATCCGACATTTTTTTCCAAAGATCAACAAAAACAACAATTAATCGATTACGTAAGTGATTAATTGATCAATTAATTAATTAATCCATCAATAGATTCATTCATTGGGAAATCAAACAATTATTTCATGCTGCGATCAGGTCACCTCTTTTTTAATATAAAAATTTCATACAGAATTACTAAAATAAATTTTTGACGTAACAAAATTACAAGTAAAGTATCACATTTCATACATAAAGTGGCGTATCTGCGGGGGCAGAGGGGGCACGTGGCCCGGGCGGCACTTGAAGGGGGCGCACAAAACGCAATAGAGAGAAAGAAAAGGGGGAGAAATACAAGAAAATTTATGGTCTTTGAGTTTGAAGGTTATTTGCGCCACAGTCAAGGACAAAATGTGTAAGAAATGGTGTTTTATTACGTTTTGAAAAGATTTTTAAAAGCTCGGTCGTTTTGCTCCCTCGCAAAATTATGTTCTGGATCTAGCTATTTCGTGCCCCAATGGCGTTTTAAAGTTAGACCAAAAATTGACTCTAGTTGTTTTGCCCCCCCCCCCCTCCCACCATAAAGCAGGAGCTTATTAAATTTTGTGCCCCAAGACGGGATATAAGTCCATAAAAATCACTTCCAAAGTAAAACATTTGAAAGAAATCATAAATTTGCCTAGCAATTGCCTTGGCTAAATTACACAGGGTTTCATTCATTTCGCGCCCCCAAAATAGAAATGTTCAAAATTTAAAAAGAAATTTATTGCTAGGTCGGTGACAGCGACCCTGTATACACTTGGATTATTTTTTCTAAGGGTAAAACACATAAACACAGCATAACATACAAAAATACCCCCCCCCCCCCCTCAAAAAAAATGTTTTAAAAAATGATTCATATCATTCCGGAAAAATGTCCGGGGGGAAAAAAATCCTCTTTTTTTCGCTGCTCAAAAAAAAAAGATACCATACAAAAAATTCCTTTAAAAATGTTGGAAAATTTCTACCCAGCGAGCCGCGACCCGACTGTTTAGTACAAGCCCTAAATAATGTAAATACATTGTAAAGTCTCTTGTTCTTGTAAATAAAAGTAGTCTAGTCAGTTTGATTTAGTAACTTGTGTGGGAAGTCTGATTTGTCTATGTACCAGAGATGCATTTCTAACTTTCTTGTAATTAAATCAATCATTAAATTTCCTAGTTTGGTTACAACCTATTGCGAACGAATACATCCCACGACATGATGGTTGAAGGCTCTTATGGGGGTTCGATGTATAAAACCGTCAATATCTTCATTTTTTAAATTTATCACTTCATAAATAATAAATGTTGTGATGTGACAATTTCTTTATATAACAAATATGCCATAAGGTTGGCTTACATTTTTTTAATTCCCAAAACGAAGTTGGTGATTTATTCATACGACTTTTGATATTACTTTCAAAACATGCCTTTTTAATCACCGTGTTAAAGGTTAAACCATTCTTCAGGTAAGGTTCTGTAAATTGATCTAAAATGTTAGAAGTGTGACTGTTTGAGCCATTTATTGAAACAAGCGGATAATGATGTAAAAAGTATAACAAAATGACTTGATATATACATATGATATTTGTAATTCATCAACTTGACAGATATTTTTAATTATACCAGGAGCATGTGCATAGGAAGCAGATGTTGTAGTATGTCTATCAAATCCTAAAATAGTTGTGTAAATATACAACAGCAAAAAATATCATATTGCAAGTATTGATCCGTTATACAGAATTCTGTTTCTGTTCTGATCTACTAATGTGGGAAAGCATGTCATTAATGTATTCTCTGAAATGAATAGAGCGGTTATTGTTTCTTTGCAGGTAAATCTGACATTTTCTCATAACAATTTACTACTTTGTAAGATTTTTAATGTTGTAAGTTTTTTTTCTGAAAATATCATCCAAGGCTTACCCATTATATAAGATCACAACTAGTGATGAAATATCCTATCTTGTATGAAAGGGATTCGGTAACTCTGCAGAGGCTTGATTTAATAAATTGTTGAATTTTGATATCTGTTTTGTATAATGATGTTCAGAAGGATAAATAAATAGCCAGGCATAGAAAGGTTTTCAAATATATTATGCTATTTTTAAGATATCTATGACTGAATACTCCCATTTACGAATGCGTATGGCCATACGCTTTAGTCTAACACTGAGTCTAAGGGGGAAATGAGTCTGGCATTTCCGGACACTTGTATATGTTTACTTTTGTGAAGCACATGCTGATTTTGAAGTGCTTTTTTTTTTTTCCTGGGCTTCATTTTTACACCTTATTACATACACTGATGGCATGTAAGGCCAGACAGTTTAGATTTTATCAAGCCTCTACAAAGTTACCAAAATGCTAGAATAAACTGCAATATACCTTAAAAGATGAAAGCTGCGCTTAGAGACATCAATATTGCTCAACGAGCTGAACCCCGAATATTGTCTTCGTAATAACATCTGATGAGAGCTATGGATGAGAGCTATGGCTGAGAGCCAGAAAGGCGATTATTTACAAACAGGTGGCTTTTAGCACACGACACTCCGCTTTATTTACCTCTACATTGCATGTAACGACAACCGAATTCAAAGTTATATATTATATTTGAAAAAAATATTGAATATGAATATAAGCATGATAAGATGTGGCATGAAACCGTGTAACCTAATATACAACGATTGACTTTATGTGCAATAAAAATACAAGGAAGTACCCAGATTTGTTAAAAGTATCATTCATATCTTCCATTTCCATATTAACATAGATTATTATATCCTTTTCATATGATATTTCATATTTGTTCTTATGTGTATACCCATAATTAATAAATTCAGTACTGACAGCGAATGGAGATGGAATTACTGTACAATAAAGCGAAATATATTTTGAGTCATGTTAATCATTAAAGATAGCAGAACATTTATTTATTAAATACAGCAAACAACTCCACCAAATGTTCTGTAGATTTATAACACCAAACTTGTGCAACAACTTGAACTATGTACATCGAAAAAGTGTACTGAGGAAAAAATATGAAAATAATACACAATGTGATTATTTCGGGTATTTTGATAAGAAAGATTTCAAGGTTTCAAGGTTATCTTTATTTCCACATAGTGTTTTTTGGTTCTTTACTTAACAAACAAACATGTATATACAATTTGCAAAGAAATATTTAGGCATTACTCCCAGTGTTAAAGATCGCTATTCTGGTTCACGGCCAAGTCAAGATGAACTGGAATCAAATACCCAAATCCTCTTCCGCCGTGGACAATAGTATTAAAGAACCTTAAAGGAAGGAATTTTATTTTTTTATTTCTTTGTTTTGTTTACTAATTAAAATTCCTCCCATTAAGCTGTATTTATACAAGTTGATATTACATAGCATCAAATAAGATAACGATATGGAAATGGAAAAAAATTGATAAAAATTAAGTAATTACATATAATAAACAATTGTAATATCATAATTTCAGTTAAATTAGGCATAGTAAAGAAACGTAGGTGAAGAAGTCTACTGAAAAGCTCAGGCTGGATTTTATAGACCCCATTGTGAGAAAACAAAATATACTTACAAATACTCTGATTATTTGCAAATATCATGTACAAAGAGGTATTAGACATTATTATTATCATTAAAGTAAGTTGCAGACGAAACGTCATTAATTTGCTGACTTACGGTTGCCTCAGCTACCGGTGCGGTCTTTGACGTAGCATGTTAGAGTGACATTGTAAAAAGAGAGAATGCAAAATAAACAGTTTAAGTATTTCACTGAATTAGTGGCGCTTGCACAAATCTCGATCATTACCATGATTACGTTCCTTGACTTGATTAGTGAGGGTAATGTCGCCTTGTGTGCATGCATGTAAGTATAATTATTATCATTATTATCAAAATTATTATTTTATTCTGCAAATCAAAGTACATACATGTTGAATTACAAAGAAGAACAAAATACAATACAGGAAGGTTTAAAACATTATAATAGATCCTCCAAGTGTACCGACAAGATGCCAGGAATGGGGCAGGTAAACTGCATCATCGAAACCCTAAGGGTCCCCCATTCCTACTTGCAATACTCTTGAGGGATCAATAAATACAAATAAAACAATAACAAATAGAATAACATGTGAAAAAGAAGGAGTATCACAATAGAATGGAATGAAATATATGGGGCTTTTTACGCAATCTGCTTTTCTGATTATTCTGCTTATCTTCAAAGTAGTTTGGTATGATCAGGTTTGGATTTCCCTTCCATAATTTTTTCATTTAAAACTTTCCCTAAACAGAAGAGTAATTTTGTAGACCTGAAAACTACAAAGAGCATTTATTTTTACATTAGGTATAATGCCCACCTCAACGCATAAGTGGCAGCTATTAAAAATGCTTTTCATTTAAATCGGAGTATTCTCCTTTAACAAGGCTGATATCAACGTCATGAGATATTTCATACATGCTATTATTTGTTTTGATTATCGAATGTATTACCAAATGAAATCCAACATGGAAAAACATCTTTTTTCCCCCACCAGGACAAGTCCTAAGCATTCACATCTCTCTTTCTCTCTCTCTGTCTCTCTCTCTCTCTCTTTCTCTCTATGCCGTATCCATCGACTCTCCGTCTCCAGCCTTTACATAATAGTTTCTGGTTCATTGGAAACTTCCATTTGTCTGAGAATTTAATTTATTGTAACTGTTCTTAGTACGAATGTGGACAACTATAAAGGCTTGCTCACAAATGAGTGATTTGTCGCCGTGACATGTCGCTTGGTGCTTAATAAGATTAAGTTCAGTAAGATTTCCAGATATAACACTAAAAATTCTGACAGAATGAAGGAAACTATTGGAAATGTTAAAATAAATGTCTATGGTTAGATTTTCGGTGATGGTATGGTGTACTGATGGAATTTCAGAAATTTTATTAACCAAAATACTAAACAAGTGAACATGCACTCCTTTTGTGCCAAGGTAATGTCTCGTTGACAAATGGCTCATATGTGAACAAGCCTTAGTATTTTGCTTGTATTCACAGTAATTATAGAGAGTTGACTCTATTGTTTCTGTGATAATGAAGAAAAGTTACACAAATTAATATTTGTTCATTTCAAAGGCCTATAATTTTATCTTTTATCAATTATAAGTCAACAGAACAAAACGATAACTTGAATGCCATTAACATGATTAAAGCCAATATAGAAAAGAAAGTTTCCAACTGAAATGGGGAAAAAAGGGGGAAAAATAATATTTCCCCAAGAACACCAATAGTTCAGTCTTATCAGATAGCTAATTAAAGTAATAAAAAAGTGAATCGTCAAACCCTAATAAAACCTTAAGTTTGTACATGTATCAGCTAGTTCATTAAACTGGCTTAATGGCTTGTAATACAAGTGCAACATTAGCATTCATTTTGGAAACTGACTACATGACTAAGTGACTCAAGTAAAACGAATGTAATTGTTAAACCGTAATTAAACCGTTTGACACTGCCAAAAAATTTTAATTGCTGACTTTGACTTTTTGCACATTTTACTTCTTGCCACAGGAGCATTGGTTGCAAGTAAAAAGATCAAAAGATTATAAACACTGTAGTTTATAATACTAGCTTGAAATACAAGTGGAATAGTAATCTGTTCGAGACTGCCCAAATATCCCAAGCTGGGGTCTATTGGAAACGTGTGTTATAGATTAATCCATCTCTAAATGGTTAATATCAAGTCCTTGTGGCTCGAGTCCGAGTCGGAGTCCGAGTCCGGACTCAAGTCCTACAGCACTGACTACTACTACTACTACTACTACTACTACTACTACTACTACTACTACTACTACTACTACTACTATTAATAATAATAATAATAATAATAATAATAATAATAATAATAATAATAATAATAATAATAATAATAATGATAATAATATTATTATTATTATTATTATTATTATTATAATAATAACAGACATAACAATAACAATGATAATAATAATAATCATTATAATAATGAACAACATCATTAATATTATAATTATATTGATTAGTACTTAACCATTGTAAGAAATTGAAATGTATATTCCGATGTAAATGTCAGCCATCATTTTGTGTTTTTATACAGTCCTGATGAAGATCATTGATCGAAAGCTTGACAAATAAAGGAGGACAATAAAAGCTACGACCGTCTCATAGTGACATTTCTTTCATTATATATATATATATATATATATATATATATATATATATATATATATATATATAATTTATTATTATTGATATTGTATTGTATTGTATGTGCATTTGTAATGTTTGGGGTTGCTTGTTTTAAACTTTTTTTAGCAATCCCGGCATGTAATTCAATATACTATATTTGTAATTATTTCATTCTGATTTTCATCTCTTGCTGAATTGATGTTAAATGAATTGAATTGAATAAAGAGGTGGCAATCATGCATATAAAAATCAAATAATGAGGTCTGTGATTAGAAGATACATTAAAAAAAAAACACTTACCAGCGTTATCAGTCACCATCCCAATGGTAACCATCATCCAAATTAGCTGCATTTTCATTTGATTTTCCAACTACATGTATAAAAAGATAAGGGATAAACATGTCAGCATATTGGGAGTTGGCCCTTTACCTAATTCTACTCTCCTTATGCATGTTATGTCTTGCATGATGACGACTTTGAATAGTTGCAGAATGTAATAAAGAATTGTGCCGTAGTTCTTATAGGATATTTCTCTTCATTTGATTAAAGTGTTCCATTGTATTAAAGTATCATTTACCGCGTAACACATGAATAACCATTTCTTCTCACGTTATTCTCTGTTATGGTTTATAATAATTCAGTTCCATTTACCAATTGAAACATGTTTATGTTGGAACTATCCTGTGTGAACCTCAATAAATAAAATGAAGATGACACTCTACATACCCTCTTGTCTCCACACTTCCGATTATGACGGCAACACCAACTACAACTGACTGAACTTCCCAACTACAGATCAGCGCTTTTGGAGACCCGCCCACCTGTAGCTGGGGAGTCCCCCTTCTCATTAGCCATAACGAAGATGACATCATTATAAATTTTGCAATCAATTTATAGCACTTCGGAAGATCCGAGGTCCGGCAGCTAAGGAATTTTCCTTTTTCTTATGCAACAAAAAACATTTAGTATCAACTGCGGCATGGGTTTTTAAAGTTTGTTCTTGTAATGACGTAAAATTGATATTATAATCCGACAAAACCTTAACTGGATGTTCAAGACCTCTAATGAATTTGGTGGGTCTTTCTATTGAAAATCTAGAAAACTGTGTAATAAAGAAGACCGAGAAGATCAAATCCTGACCAAGTGTGCCAAGAAAGAGAACAACGTGGTTCCAAATATATATATATAGATATATACCCATATATAGATATATAGATAGATAGATAAATAGATAGAAGATAGATAGATAAGAGAAAGGAAGCAGTGAGAGAATAATAGTTATGTAGCTTAAATCAAAGTTCCCCAGAGCTGTCCTCCCTTTCAAAATTTTTGCAAAGGCCAAAAAAATGTCTCCGTGGAGTGAATGAGGGGTGACATATTTCACGATAACGCAAAAAAGAAAAAAAAAAGAAAAAAAAAAAGGAAGTCTGTAAGGAGGAATATTGAATTTAGCTACGCAAATTATTTCTCTCTTTCAATTCAATTCAATTCAATTGATTTCTCACCGCCGGGAATCGATCCCGAGTCACTGGCTTAGAACGCCAGTGCCTTAACCGTTAGACCACGGAGACTGGCCAGTGATTTTGTCGACGCCAGATTCATTTGCCGAAGTCACTGGCCCGTCTCCGTGGTCTAGTGGTTAAGACATTGGCGTTCTAAGCCAGTGACCCGGGTTCGATTCCCGGCGGTGAGAAATCAATTGAATTGAATTGAATTGAAAGAGAGAAATAATTTGCGTAGCTAAATTCAATATTCCTCCTTACAGACTTCCTTTTTTTTTTTTTCTTTTTTTTTTTCTTTTTTGCGTTATCGTGAAATATGTCACCCCTCATTCACTCCACAAAGTATCAGTTCATTGCGTGCAACGCTATAACATCATTACACCTCAATAGATATAACACGCTGGTGTGTGCGTACCATATAACGTACACTCTGAATGAGAGGAGATATTCCACGATTAGGGCGAGATTATTGTCCTTGATTGACGTCTTCAGTTCAATTCAATTCAATTTATTTAAAAAAGCAGACATAGGGGCCTAGCAATCAAGCATGACGAAAAAACATGATGCGAATTGGGACCCCAAAAAGCTATGCTTGTGAGTGGGGCCCCTGAGAAGGATGGACCTCTCGATCCCGGCGGACCGGCAATGAGACCAACGTGTTCAAGGATCTGCGCATGCTCAAAACATGAAAGATAATACGATACGATCATAGAGTTACATACGATCCAGTCACACACGCGCGCAGAGCCCCAAAACAAGCAGATCCTAAAGTCCGCCACCCGAGATCGAGAACATTTAAAACAAAAACAAAAACATGATAATGTACAATACTGATTACAAGGAAATGGCAAGATTGTGTAACTTTAGAACGTATTTACAAGGGAAAAAACTGAATCACTGAATAAATCAATGAACCCCGGCCCTAACCCCCCCCCCCCAGCCTAATCGAGCTGTACACACACACACAAATACACACACCCACACACCCACACACACACACACCCAGGCTGACTGGCTAATCCTCACTATAATACTAATAGTACACAAAGTACTTGGCAATCTATTTCAATCTTTCTAACAGATATGATTTTCACAAAAGTCTGAATCTAGTAAGAGTGGTACTGTCCTTTAATGCCTGCCGGTAACTTGTTCCATTATTTAATGTACGTGATTCGAAAGGAATTTAGTGCAACATTTGTTCTTACATGAGGTTGATGCACAAGGTTACTTTGACGCGTATTGTAACTATGTATCTGGGAGTTACACAGTGGCGGCACCAAGGGGGGGGGGGGGGCATGGGGGGCATTTGCCCCCCCCCCAGGCAGAAGCTTTGCCCCCCCCCAGTTGCCCCCCCCCCCCCAATAATTTTCGGAGTGAAAAAAAATAAAAGGGTGGAAAATGAAAAAGAAAAGAAAAGGAAAGAAAAAAGTGAAAAAGGAATGGAGAAAAGAAGGAAAAAGAAAGAAAACGGAAACTTGGAAAGCAGTGGCGGCATCAAGGTGGGGGGCATGGGGCAAATTTGTTCGCTCAGCTCGTGTAAATATCCTCATATTTGGGTAGTTTTATAGCCGAATAATTTCTGTACATTTCCACTATAACAGTGTCAAAATTTTTGCTCGCTCGCTTGCAATACAGGCCTATAACTCCCACCACATAATCAGGCCGCGAGATGATCAAATGCCCTTATATTGGGGTAGTTTATAGCCAAATAATCATTTCTGTACATTTTCACCACAAAATTTTTGCCCGTTCGCAATGTATAACTACCACCTCATAATCGGGCAGCAAGATGCTCAAATGTCCTCATGCATATTGGGGTAGTTTTATAGCCGAATATGTAATTTCTGTACATTTTTACTACGAAATGTGTAAAAAATTTTGCTCGCTCGCTTCGCTCGCTCGCAGTATATAACTAACACCTCTTTATAATCGGGCAGTTCAGCTAGATGCTGAAAATGACCTATCTGGGTAGGTTTATAGCCGAATATTCTGTACATTATCACTACAAAAAGTGTCAAAATTTTTTTTGTCCGCCCTTGCCCCCCCCCCAACATTTTCTTTTGCCCCCCATTTGCCCCCCCCCCCCCACTTTAAAAATCCTGGTGCCGCCACTGGAGTTACAGGAAAATAGGTCTTTGAACAGGCAAACCTGGGGACAAAACTGAAGTTCAAACACAAAAAGCATAGGGCCTACTACTGAATGACACAAGCTCATCAAAAGTTAGGAATTTTCTAAACTCCTGGTTCTAATAAAAACAGTTTGTCTTTTGAACATCTTAGCAACAACTTAAAATGCCGGCCGTGGCGCTCTTCAGCCTTTCAAAGATTGTTCGCACCATTTCTTCGAATGATTATGCAGGGGGAATGGTGTAAGAGAGGGGGCGGTAGCTAGTGTCCTTAAGCATGTTAAGAAAGTGTATTTTAACCTTTGTTAAGCATCCTTCATAAAGGGGCGCTCTTCTACAAAGTAACTTCTTTTTTTTCTTCTTTTTTTTTGGCAACGATGCATGCTCACATCCCCCCCCCCCCTCTCCGCGACATCCCCCCAAAAGAATGTAAACAGTAAATGTTGGTCTTGTGAACACTGAGAAAAGCAGTCTTAAGACCGCTCACACGGAATGTTGGTCTGGAGAGCCTTCAGGTAAGTTACCAGAAGGCTAGCGAGAAGGACATGTCGGTCTCGAAGGCTGTCCATCAAGGGGGGGGGGGGGGGGGGGGGGGGGTTAAAGTAGCCCCCCTCCACACCCAAACACACACCTTTTTTGGTGTCAGTTTTGAATCCACAATGGTATTTAATAAGTAACAGTCAAGTGACCGCTATGTTTTAAATTCCATTGTTCTTAATTCTCTCTAAATTTGTTATTTTTGTCTTTTAATTTCCAGTCCATATATCGTCTGCTGAACGCCCTTCTGGCTACAAACAGATGATAAGCTCCTATATAATATAATATAATATATATATATATATATATATATATATATATATATAGAAGACAAGTAAATAAAAGATTCCGTGAGACTGAAAAGTTTTCAAATTTTCGGCCATAGGCCTTCATCAGGAAATGATGAAAATTTATTAAGTATCAACAAAAGAGCTTGAAGCGCAACAATGCAAAAAGCTCCATGGATACTAGCGCAACCATGGTAGAGAAGGCTGAGGGAGGACAGAGAGAGAACTTTTCAGTCTCACGGAATCTTTTATTTACCTGTCTTCTACACCTCATCTAACTACGATTCCGAAGCAGAACTCTTATTTTTTGTTATTATATATATATATATATATATATATATATATATATATATATATATATATATATATATATACATTAGAGCCCCGGCTTTTCTGTTTGACTGCATGTAGTGTGTGAATTAATTCCATCATTCATGACATCATTCATATGTGTTTTATATGTTGTTTTACGTTATACTGACTAAATTGTAATGTTTTCAATATGCGCATTAACTAAATCTGTATATGAACCGAAAGCTACCTTTTTGGGGATACAAATGAAAGATTTATGTGAAGCATAAAATAATAATGACTTCATGCAATATACATACCTAAAATAACATTTCCATTTATTCACATTTCAATTAGCAACATAGATTGAGAACTGAATTCCTCAAAAGAAATTATATGTTTTTCATCACTCATGTAATAACAGTTTCACTTAGCCCCATCAAGTTACTCTATCATTTAAGTTTGAAAAAAACATTCATTAATCATTGTTACAATTCTGCAAGTATGCGCATAATCCAGTATAACATCAATATAAACCTATTAACTGAATGTACCTTATAATTTTTACTATTATTATATACAAGTAAATCTTTACACACTGAAAGACAAAGAAGAGCTATATTTACTTGATCATATTATTTCTAAAAATATTATATTCATGTATTCATTTATATAGGTCTATGCTAGGGGTAACTATGAAAATTATATAATTATTCCAGCACCAGTACTGATATAAAAAGTGATAAATATATCTTCAATCTTCATAATATATGTATGTTTAGTACTACATGTAATTTCATAAAACATTATAATACATCTTTTACTGCATCATTGTCCCCTCTGCAATCAAATATCAAGACTTGATAATGAAGAATCAAATATAAAGTCATTAAAATAGAGAATTAAAGGAATGAAAGCAAGGAGGAAAGATACTGAAAAAAAAAGAAAAAACACAAATTTACCCAACAGGCATTTTTACATAACATGGCATTATACAAAATCAAATCATTAAATGTATGATACAATTTTATACAAACACAGGTAAAAGTAAATTGTTGTTTGGATTAAAATATATTTCACACTTTATGCTTTTTGTATATATATATATATATCTCTCTCTCTCTATTAACAATAAAAGATAACAATGAGCTGTTGAATCCAAAGATACATCCACATACACCCCACATATCGTCTGTTTAGAACCAGAAGGTTCACATAGTGAACACCCTTTTGGCTCTGCACCGACGATACTATCCCTCCAATAGCAATCGTAGTGTTTTTCATAATTAGTATTTCTAGAATAAGAATAAGAAAATTTAGTTTGAAAATATTATTTAACTTACTTTTATCCGCTATATATGAAACAAATATTTTGGTTTCCTTCTCCATGGAAATTAGTTTAGTTTCTAACAAATACACACGGTTGTTCAAATTACAATAATTCTGGGGGATAATATTCAAAATTCTAGTAGAAATATTCCAAGAAATAATGAAAACAAAACAAACAGGCTTTTCAAAGTATCTTTCAATTGTATGTATAAGTAGCACTATACTATATCAATTTGAGGTCCATGGTACATAAAACAACAAAATGATAAAATGAAAGGAGTAATATACACATAACAGAAAATAACAAACCAATAAATAGACATTATAAGATATACAGTCATTGCATAAACATGAAAATTAAATAAATGAACATAAATAAAATGACAAGTCTAAAGACACTTAATAACAGTTTCTGATAAACAATTTCAAATTCAGAAAATTGTAAACAATAACTATTAACATACATCAGAGGTGGTAAAGATGAGGGGCTTTATTGCTTTATTTTGGAGGTTTGTCAGTAGGTTGGTTGGAACAATATCAGGCCCTTAAGAACCAATGGTATTTTAATATATTGTATTGTAATCAAATATATTCAATTGGTTATAAAACTTAATAATAAAGAGAATGACCTACATGTATATATATACATGTGAACTACAATAAACAGAACTGATAATACATAATAACCATGCACAGATATCATATTTGATAAGTTTTCAGTGTGAATATATGAGATCCTACATAGGCCTGTACAAACAATATATTTTTAAAAATCAAGTAAACATTTCACCTCATTTAACATTTGCTTGTTTGTAAAATAGTATTTTACTTCAGAATTAAAATGTTTTGGTAAGTGGTGTATTCTAGAATACATAATACATAAGGTAGCTTAGCAAAACGTCGTGGCGCATAAGAACGTGGGAAAAATGCATTTTACAAATTTGCTCAAAATCATAATTTTATTCTATAAAGACAGACTCAAAATATTACAATGTAGAATTAGTATTCAAATATTTGAACAATTTTAAGCAATATCATTTGAAAATTTTTATTCAGATTATTCAGATATGACTGATCCTAATTTTATAAGCACATACAAAACTTGCAAAACTTCACAAAGGATATTAAAACTCAACCCATGGTCCAAACCAAGATTTAAACCTAAATCATAGTTAATAAACAATGAAAAGCACATTTATTAATCATATAGGAAACATATTCAATTTATCCAACACATGATATACAGAGACACAGATCAGTTTTCAATGTTTTAAGTTGACATACATGTAAGGCATACAAAGCTAGGGGAAAACATCATGGAATCTAGTCAGGAGATGACCTTGTCCATTATAGGGTAATTAAGCGAAGAAGATAATACAATGTATGTTTTAGGCCAAATTCTGAGTGTTATTTACACCAAATGATGTGCAGATGTCATTAAATGTTCAGTCAACATATATTTGTATTTTTCATGTGTGTGAATGCTTTATATGCTTGCTAGCCCAGTTTCATTTTTCATTAACAGTTTTTATAGTAGTTCTCTTTTTGTATATCAGGGCAGAAAATGATATGTAATTAGTATGTATTAATATAGAGAAACCAATTCATATCCGGTAACTCTAAAATTCTGTTAATGGTCTGTTATTCCGTAACATCAATTGATATACAAATACCTCTGTTCTTTTCTTTTCTAATTAACTTTATCAGTGTCTTATTCTAATTTCTTTTATCTGACTATGCTAACAAAAATTATGGTGATGCTCTTACAGTAACAGGATTTTTAAAATTTTGTTTCTGGAGTCCCCAACACAAGCTCCGCTGGCTATTCGGGTGATCGCCTCCTTCTTAGTAATATTTACTTCTTAATCTTTACTTGTGAAATATATTGTTATAGCTGTCAGAAGGATACAAATGTGAATCCCATTTCAATTGATTTCATTTCAATGTATCACATTTTAGTCTCATGGTAGACATAGCCTAATCTCAATATGACAGGTCTCCTTACATGTTAAGGTTTGCATACTCATCAAACTTCTTCATGTATTCTGCCATCCCTTCATAACACATGCCATACTGATCCTGTGAACAAAAAAAATGGAAAAAAGATGAAATAGAGAAAGGTCAAGAATATGAATCAATGAATTTGGTGCTATTGAAAATGCACACAAATGGCAAAGAATGAATTGCTTGTGTTACAGATACTCAAGAGATTATTATTCAAAATATCTATTCATTAAGACCTAACAGCACAGATTTTTATGAACACATTTCTATCTGTGAGGTGCATTAACAAAGCTTGTGGGATGCCTTTGCTATGGCTAGCTTACAGCTTCTTTTAAAAAAAAAGGAAACCGTCTGGCCAATCAGTCATTGTCTTCCACCTATCCAGCCAGGATTTAGCAAGCAGGGACAGACATTCATAAGAAGTATTCATTTGGATGCTACTACATCCCTGCTCCTGCTAGCTTCATCATGGACTACGGGAAAGAAAATTTCATTGGACACAAGTGTTTCTTTTTTAAAAGCTCTGGGAAAGACACACCACTTGTTTTGCTTATTGAACAATGTAATTCAATTTAATTAAATATGCATGTACATTTCCTTTGTTGTTACATTTTTCTTTAAATTAATTGTATCAGCTTTTAGCTGCAATCTTGAATATTCTCCAATAAACCAATAAACCAAACCAAACCAAACCAAACCAAAAACAGAAAAAAAAATTAATGGAGAAAAGCTAACAATCAACACAGAAAAACACAATTTTGGAGAAATGGGCACACAAATGTAATATCAAAATTTTTAATTAATTAATCAATTCATTAATTTAACTTAAATTAAATTTTCTTGAGAAAGAGAATGAACCTTTGAACCTCATGATCTTAAGCCATTATAATACATAATAATACATAACATTTATATTGCGCTTAATACAATGTTTCTAAGCGCCGAAGTAGTATTATTACCCTGGCTTTAGCCCAGCTGCCCTGTAAGGCGCTGAAAGCATTCAAGGAATAAATTCCTACCAGGTACCCATTTACTACTCCTGGGTGGAGAGTGACAAACGTAAATTAATGTCTTGCCAAAGGACATTAGTGCCGCGGCGGGACTCGAACCGCGAACCATGAGATCCACAGTCCGGTGACGTATCCACTAGACCACGACACCTCTACTTATGATGAACGATAACCATTCACAAAGAATGCGATATGTGGAAGCGTGTTTAGCTTGCCAATAAACTTGCCATCAAAACCAACCCTGTCTCAAAAAAACTTATACGATCCCCTTACCACTGATTCAATCATGCTGGGACGGTTTGCTCGTAATCTCTTCACAGCTTGGAAGATGTCAACAGAGCTGTCTGTGATCATCTTCTCTGCAGCTGAATAGAGGGCTGCAAATACACCACTCCTACCAATTCCATTGCTGGGACCATTAAACAGAAAAAAAGCATGATTTTATGATGGGAGTCAAAATTTCTGATAATCGTTATGTAAGTTGGTACAGAAAAAACAAAAGGTCTACATTAGATAGATGTGGTTGCTTCTGTGTTCACTTTATGATGATATGATTATGATTATGATTATTATTATTATTATCATCATCATTATCATTATCATTATTATTATTATTATTATCATCATCATCATCATTATCTAGGCATATTGATAGGCACTACAAATATCTCAGGCATACTGATATGTACTGTAAAGATTGTAGGCATATATTCATATGCACTGCAAAGATAATGGGTATATTGATATGCAATGTAAAAACTGAATGTTACAAACTTCTTGACCTTTAAACGATCTGGAAATAAAGATACAACTGATATGCATATAACTTTCAGGGATTCACACTAAGGATGCTGTATGCAAAAGAAATATTGACTGCTTTGTTTTGAGGGTTATAATTAGTGAATTGACCTGAGACTGCACAATGTCTCAAAGCTTCTTGACTTTGACAGGGGCTCCCACATATTTAATCTTGGGTTAAATTTAACCCTTTCGAGACAAATGACCACATTTTGTGGTTTGGCTCAATAACTTTTGATTCAGAGCTCTAAAAAATATACCAGATGCATGAGTAGAAAGAGCAAAAATTTCTACACATATTGTTTCCATTTTTGTTGCATGACCATATTGTGTTTGATGCCAGGAATTTTAAAAAGGAGAATAAGCTTCAAAATCCTTAAATTGGCAACACATTGAGAGGTTCAAAATCACTGTTTTTTAACAAAATTGGCAATTTTTTCAACTAAGTTTCTAATGATGTATATTGTTTTCAAAGACATTACATTTTGTTAGAACCATGTAGCACTAAACGAAAAATATTATTGTTGCCAATTTGAAGAACAAAATGTGATCAATTTAGCCCTTAAATAATTCCTGTCTTGAAAGGGGCATCAACCCTGCTCCCAAAGCATTCAACACTTGTACATTATCATATTTCTGTAACCACCTACACCATACAGTAACATGTACATAGGAAATATCACTACTTCCAATTTTGCATAGATTGGAAAGCTATACTCACATGCAGTGAATGACAATGGGACCTGATGCTTGTGATCTCCTTTCACATTCATTGACAGCATCAACCAGCTGAAGAAGAGGAGCCAAGGAGTCTGGTCTTGTCTGGTTAGTATTCCAACCCATCAACTGAAACTGCTTCACTGTCAGTGTCTGCAACATATGGCAAGATGGTGAAAATATAACAGGCTACATATGAATAAAGAAACATGTATTGCATGCCAGGATGTCATTGATCTCTACGTAAACAAAACATATCTTACAGTAAGCATCCTACGCATATACATATTTGTCTTGTTCAGTTAATGTAGCAACATTTCTCAACATTTCCTAGGAGGCAACAGGAAAAAGAAAATTAAGTAAGTTGAAGAAATGTATAGGAAACAACCATACTTCTTAAAAATTATTCCATATTCATGTGGAATTCTTACTACTTATGTTGAAGTTTGTAAGTTCTGTAAAGGAACATAGAAAATGCCTTCATACTTGTGTATGATCAAAAGAAAAATAAATCTTTAATATTGTAATTATATGTATTTTTTTCTCAAATGAACACAAAATGTAAATTCTGCAGTAGTATGAATATTATTCACAATCATATCTACAGACCAAAAAGATAATATGTTGGACTACAAAAGGATGTGACTCCACAGCTATGGAAGCACATCAGTATACATGTAGTATATGTAACATCCTAACCTGGTTGGACACAATTTTATTTCTCTACTTAGGCATTTCTACTAGAAGCCAGCTCTAGATGTCTAGGCAGAATATAAGAGAAACTTACCCCTTTCTTGGGTCCTTTGATCTCAAACTTCCTCATGATATAGTCACTGCGAATGGTTTCAGCTGAGACAATGGACACCTTGAGAGGACCAAACTGGACTGAGTCTTGGTTTGGCCAGTACTGGGCACAGGACTAGGGAAAGATCATCAGATTTATACAATTACAATATGAGAGAAAGCAAAGAATCCAAGATCTAAGGGACAAAATATTGGTGCAAAGATACAACCCTAATTATCATGAAATAATCCATTAAAATTTGAAAGTGGACATCACTGTTCTGTATTTCCTAAAAATGGGAATTATATTTTGAATTCTAATTTGATAATTTGCAAATTTCAAACTCCACAAAATATCTGATTTGAACATCTTGAGCCACTTAAATAAAAGAGTACCATAAAATGATAAATGTCACTCCATTAGCACAAGGATTCAATCAGTTCAGTAGGTTTCACCGGTTTGAATATTTTACTGCTGATCATGCTATTGCATTTAGGCTAATGATCGCATGTACACGTAGATCATGCTGTCACAATATAAAAACACAAGTAATTTAAGGGCTGAAAAATATCTTCTTCATTATTACATGTACTTCTACTTTATACATGTTTAGCTAGTATTTAACTTAGGTAGCTTAGCGAAACGTCGTGGCGCGTAAAAACGCGGGAAAAACGCATATGACAAATTTGCTCAAATTTATAATTTTATTCTGTAAAGGCAGACTCAAAATATTACAATGTAGAATTAGTATTCAAATATTTGAACAATTTTAAGCAAAATAATATGAAAAATTTTATTCAGATATATCTGATTCCAATTTTATAAGTACATACAAAACTTGCAGTTTTCCTCTATGCATCTTTCCCGCATTCTTACGCACCACGTTTCGCTAAGCTACCTTATGTCAGTGTAATATGCATTTTTGCTTTGAGCAAAATATGAACTTTACTATTCATCACATAAGGACAGTGGAATTAAGTAAATACCTTTGCAATGGTCCATACATTTACATTTTTTTGCTTAACCCTGTATTTCTAAATTGTGACAGAAATGAAACAAACAAACATAAAAACTTGTTGTCGCTCACGTATGTTCGCGACTCTATTTTCCTGCTTGGAACCATTTGAATGTAGTTGATTTTTTTATATCATCTCCCTTCAATTATTGATATTATGAGTAATTACACCTTTACTTTTTTAATTATTTTAATGGACCTGTTGTTTATGCTCTTATTAAATTCTGGATTGGATATAAGTATTTTTCCCTCTCTCTAATAATTGCTCATACATATACTGACACGAACACCTAACACGGCAATCCTCTGTAATCAGCAAAAATCTCAGTCCGAAAACTCCTTACATTTCAGTTCCGTTTGGAAATGGTTGAACAAATCAAGATGCTTGATAGTGAATAAATCAAGTCCCCCATTCATGCCATGTCATATTTCATAACTATTACAGGGATTATCAAAAAGATCACACTTTAGAATGTTTTGCAAAAATATGAATAATTTATTCATCAATAATACTAGAGTCTATTACACTTATTATTTTCCTCTTATAACTTATTAAAGTTTGATTTTAGTATGATATGGATACTAGGATACATGTATTACGCACTTGTTACAACACTGATTTTTATTATGCGTACATTTTGACAGAAAATGCCATCAAAAGCAGAGGGTAATAATACTACTTCGGCGCTTAGAAACATTGTATTAAGCGCAATATAAATGTTATGTATTATTATTATTATTATTACCAGACCAATATTTTCTTATAACAATATCTCCTCTATAATGAGCAAAAAGCATGTCTTATAATTCGATGCATATTCAATACCATGAGAAGTTATTACAAAGCATGTTGAGGTATGAATCTTGCTCTTTTAGGTATGCTAAGTCATATTACGATAGATAACCCAGATTTTCAAAATCTGAAGTATTTGTAAAAATATGAATAATTTATTGATCAATAATACTAGAGTCTATTACATGGAATATTTTCCTCCTACATATACTTATTGAAGTTTAATCTTAGTATGATATTTGATCCCCAAAACAGCCAAAAACAGGATGAATTTCTCATTACGGAGGTAAGCCTTTACATTGCAGGTAGTACATGTAACTCAGTGTGGGTGCTTCATCTTCATTTCCATATCAATTGGCAAATTATTCAAACAATTTGAAATGTCTGCGCGCAGGAAATTTCCATTCCTACTGTGTAATTCACTGATCTTGTCTTCTAGGTCTAGGGGGGTGTTTCATAAAGCTGTTCGTAAAGTTACGCATGACTTTACGAATGACTTAAATATGACAAACCAAATGGGATGCCCAATCATTTTTAACTGCATCAACTAAAGTTGAACTGTGCAGATGCAGATTATCATTCTTATTATGACAAACATTTTTAGTGCGAAGTATATTTTTTGCAATAATTTAATTGAGGTTCTTGGAAATACAGTCACACTTTGTCAAAACATCAGGAAAAACTTTGGGCATCCTATCTGGCACTTCATATTCAATTCGTTCGTAAAGACATGCGTAACTTTACGAACAGCTTTATGAAACACCCCCAGGTCATTAAGCAAGATAATGACTGGACATTTCACAGTCAAAACAATTTCAATGTTAATAAAAGGTATATAACCCTATGTACATGTATATTACATATTCAATTTAAAGCAAAACATGCTTTCCACTTTCTATCACTAAAATATGTACCACAAGTACTTCACTGACCTTGTCTTCTAGGTCAAGGTCATTGAGCATGACAATAACAGGACATCTCCAGTCATACACCATTCTCCAGATATCACCTGTAGTATGAGGGAGGGGCATCTGAGTTGCTATGAACACATCCTTCTTCATGAAAGTCTGAAAACAATAAACATCATCCATACATGACAAAACTATACATATTTCAATTTAACACTAAATTGACCCATTTTGTGCCAATTAAGGGCAGCAAAACCTACCAAAGAACAAAACAGAAAGGGGTACCTTCATTGAGAAGAATATTCTCATGGAAGATATATTGTGTCTAATTCAACCATGAAACAAAATCGCTAGTTATAATCAAAATTAAGACTTGAAAGTTAATTTATGACAACTGTTCATAAGCTTGGAGGTACTGAAAGGGTTACCCATGACAAGAAAGAGATCAACACTTCATAATCACAAAGTTACAAAATTAATATTAAATGTCAGGGTAAGTCATATATTTATGTGCTTTAAAACTGTTTCAGTTTGGTCAGGTCTCCTTTATAATTGTGAACAGTTATACTGTATACTGGTCAGGTATAATATACAAACATACAGTCAGCATCCATTATTAGTGAACAAGGTTATTCATTTTAATTCCTGGTATACATTTATATAAAACATTATGACATCAAAACACTTCATAATTATTTATCTCTTTGAGTTAGGGTTATATTTTATATAATGTCATTACAGCATTATTATACAGTTTAAGAAGAAAGAGTGAAAGTGCTAGTTATACTGATAAACATGGTTACCTTCATACTTACATTTACAAAGGAAGCATTGATATAGTCTGTGCTTCCTGACTCTCCCTTAGTAACTAGGCATGGTCTGTTCTTCTCCACTGTAATAAAGAAAAAACAATATATTAACATTTATATACCTTACTTTAAGAATCTTTCCTAATCCTGTCATCTGATTGGTTGAAAGTGAAGTCGTGTTTTTAACCATGCCCGCAAAAATGAACTATGCCCACGGGCATAGTTAAATTTTGCTGCGATCCCCATTGGTTTACGTGTAAAAAATTACTTTGTGCGAGCGCAAGTGCGGATATCAGCATAATATATACCAGTATAAGCAGTGCCATTTGATTGCTAAATTTATTTTACTTGCGAAAAAAAAACGGCGATCTCCTATCTCGATTTAATTCCCATTTTTTTAGTTTATTAACAGTTTGATGATGATTTTTAAATCTGAGGACCGCATGATTGGTAAGTTGCACATGTATTCTTTGATTCTTACCTGACTTTGTTCGGTATATAAAGGATATATTGACTGCTTCAATATTGGAGGCACATTTGTTTCTATAGGCTCTCGGGACCTTACATCCTGCTATGACCCCTCGGCGAGCCTCAGGGTCATAGCAGGATGTAAGGTCCTCTTGAGCCTATGCCTCTCATAGCAGTCAATATATCTATATTAATATGATACAAATGTATACATGTACATGTACATGCAGAATGATGCCCTGACTTAGCAAGAGAGAGGCCATACACTGTATCAATGAAAGTGATGGTTGTACAAGATAAGGGTAAGTATTATGTTTACAATTAAACACAGCAGTGACATTTTCCAAAACAAAAAGGAGGTGAACTCAAGATACATCAATCAGATCCCTCTTATTCAGACAGTTTAAACCAAAACTTCACACGATTGCTGGCAAAATATAGAAATGCTTGTCCTAAAAAATGTATTGATGTTTAACTGCCAATCATTCAATTCAAATCAATGGAATAAATTTTAACTACATATATGTCCATGCCTAGTAATAGTGAAAATAATGCACAACAATATTAGTCTATAAAGATTTGTTTACAGGGTAAATATGTGGTCTTCACCACACCTTAAAGATTAATGCGGCATACTACAAAGGAGGAAAACTTACTTGGCAGAATGTTGGGGAATCTGTTCTTGTCAATATTGGCAGGTAGACCAGCAGCCTTGAAAGCATGTGGTCCAGCAGGGGGGGTTAGCTGGGTCAAGATCTATCAACAAACACAAGGGAACACTACTACATACATGTAAACACACCACAGGGACAAAACAGTGGGGATTGCAGAAACATAAAATACATGTAGACAGAAGTCATATTCAACACATTCGATGGTTATACATGTACATGCTAAAAAGCAATATCTGTACTGTTACCATTGTCAAAATCAATTAATGAATTTAAACACTTTGTTCACCATAAAGGCATCCTGTGCTAACAGAGGAGATATATGTTCTTGATTGTTTCTTAGACCAATATGTGTATGTTTTACACATATTGTATGTTTGGAGCCAGAAGGGCATTAACTGTATAAAGATGTGAGTTAACACCCTTCTAGCTCCAACAGACTATAAAATGCAAGGAGCATTACAAATCAGTGCAAGAATTTAAATAATTGGAAAAACAAAGAGTAGGCAATCGCTGAGAATCCAAAGCTAGGGATAGATATCAGGTATGGTACTTTATAGTCCTTCAGGATGACTCAACATGGTTTTTTTTACTATCACTTTATGATATCCCAAAGGGATTTTATATTATTACCTCAAATTCATGTTCAATGTTGAGTTTCTGTGTGACTGGATTCCTTTCCTGGAGTGAGACTAGCTTAGCCTCAAAATGGCTGACAGGAACATCTGTGTTACCACTCAGGTAGGCCTCAACAAGGGCAGTGTGGATAAGTGTATACTGGTCCTAAAAATGAATAAATAACAAAATCTAAATAATCATATTTAAATATTAACTATCAATTTAACTATTATAATTTTCATTATCATACTACAACTATGTCACAGTACCTACTTGTTGCTAGTTACTTTCTTGTATTTTTCAAATCTTAAATTTATATTTTATATGTAATCTTAGACCTGTAATCTATGAAAATAAAGAATATTTGCACTTCAGACCTTCATGAAGAATATCAAGAGAGAAAGTAAGTGAAACTTACAGCAGTTTGGACCATATTAGGTCTATCCTCTCTCATCTTCTGAATGAATCCAAAGATGTTGACCCTGTTCTCAACTTTGACCTGACCCAGCATGCAGTACAGTGATATGAATGTTCCTGTCCTTCCAACACCAGCACTGTTTAGAACAAAAATAACTACAAGTTGACTACACAAGTTTAGTTGAATGTATTACACCTAATACTTCAAGATAAAGTTGAGTTCTGGTCATGCAATTACATGGTGACAGAAATTGTCTCAAAGTAACAAGGAAAGGTTGATCATGTCTACATAAGAATTGTAAGGTTTTGGAAGCATTAAAATGATAAGAAATTGACCCAGTCACGCTAAAAAGCACATGCACTGTACACAGAAATGGGTATGTGGGACTGCACACACAAATGTAGCATAAATGTTTGGGCCGACCACACTTCAGTTATTTCGTGTCATATTTGAATATTAGGGTCATTTGAAAGAAAGAATGAGAAAACTCACAAATTATTTTTACCTTTACCAGAACTAACCTTCTCTTTTACGAGCTACACATGTGTTTCATTTTCTAATGGCCAATCATAATAAACATAAACATTATGTTTCATAGGTTCAACCATTACAACTCATAAAACTATTTGGAATGTCATGAAGATATGTAAATTCTTCATAATAAAGGCATATGTAGTTCATTATCTTTAATTTATAAATTATCATATCACAGAAGAACTATGTTTTAGATATGTACACATTCTATAATTCTGTGAGTTTCACACTGTAACGGCCATGTTCTAAATCCATTCTATTGTACTTTGGTGTTTACACTCTGTGACTGATTTGGCAGCAAATACATCACATTGCATGAACACAGTAGGGTTTTTTTACTGTCGCACAGCGTGCAAAGTGGGAACATTGATTTCACTGTCACACAGCGTGCAATGTCTTAATTGTTTTTTCACTATGTCACAAAGTGTGTAAGTGTGAACATAGCGTTTTAACTCTGTCACACAGTGTTCTCACTGTCTCACAGCGTGCAAAGTGTATGAAGATATTGTTTTCACTATGTCACACAGGGTGTTTGGTGTGAACATAGCACTTTAACTCTGTCACACAGAGTAGAACAGTATGAACATAGTGTTTTCACTATGTCACACAGTGTAGCCCACCGCACACTATACGATCGGTCTGTGATCCGATTTCATAAGAAAATGTAATAGCATTGGATATAAACATTTAAACCCATGAAATATATTTGATTGAGGTTCTGAATAGTCATATAGATAGTAAAATAAAAAATACAGCCTATTGCTAGCTTTCTAGTCAGAGGAAAGACGAAAGTAGTGACCAGTCGTAGTGATGTCAGAGCAGTTCTACGATTGTCTACGATTTGAAACTGATTTGGCCCTTATTCGGGGTATATGGCTGGCAGCACACCATTTTTATTTGTTAAAATGCCTATTTTTAATGCCATTGTGATTTATTTCCAAAATTGGACTGCAGTTGATCATAAAAGTGGGCTTTAGGTGTAAGTATACGTTTCACTATGTCACATGGTGTAGAACAGTATAAACAGTGTTTTCACTATGTCACAGTGTGTTAAGTGTGAACATACATGTAGTGCGCTTTAACTCTGCCACACAGTGTAGAACAGTATGAACATCATGATTTCACTATGTCACACAGTGTTTTAAGTGTGAACATACCTGTGGCGCTTTAACTCGGTCGCACAGTGCAGAACAGTGTGAACATCATGTTTTCACTATGTCACACAGTGTGTTAAGTGTGAACATGGTTTGTTTTTAATATATCGTACTGTGTTTAACTTATGCACATAATATTTTCATGGAATTATACAGTTTGGAAAAGTGTGTAGGTTACCATTTTTTTCAGTGTTCATACTGTGTGCCACTGTCCAGTATGGGAGGCAACCTAATCACTCACCTGCAATGAATAAGCAACGGTGTTGGGCCCTTTGTATTAGCTGTGATTCTCTCATGTACATGTTTGACAGCCTGTGTGAAGCTGATGAGAGTTGTAGGATACTGTGGCACACCCATATCCGGCCAGGACATGTAATGGAACTGATGGACAGACCTTGTCTCTCGTCCATTCACCTGTGAAGAGAACATAAACAGAGCCATTTCATAAAACTTGTTATCACTAACAAGTTACAAGACTTGATGAAAGCTGCTCATATCATACAGTTTTATAGGCACAGAGTAAATTTATAATAGAATTCTAGCATGACTTATTAAACAGGGCCCAGGGCACACTTCACAACAAGTTATGTATTACTAGTGATTCCAACAATATACTCTAAGGAGTAGTAGAGCAGTGGTCTCCTAGCTGGACATTCCCACATTTGAAGGTGCAAAGATACAGTACTGGTAGTCTTTCCAGCTACTGGCTCTTACTCATGTCATCCACAAGTATTCTACAGTTAGTATCTGCCTACTCTTGATATGTTCCATTAGCACTTACCTGTTTGACATCCATAACCCTGTGCACATGATCTGAGAATTCCTCCACAGCCCTCAGCTTGACCTCAATCCCTCCAAACGTCCTGCTACTGCCCATCTCCTTTGGCCAGTATACTGTGCAGCGATCCTGGGAAATACAAGAATTACAAGGATTATATATACGGGTTGATCATCTTGCTGATATTATTAATAGCTGCTGACCACTCATTTAACTCATAGCCCGCTATTGTCGACCACTGTCACTTCCGGGTTCTCGCTTCTGTCAACTATCGTCGACAGAAATCACGTACAAAAGATATAGCCTTTGAAATAATCCAGCAGCCATGGGTTTCATAATGCACAGGGCAAAGAGTTAAAGACACAACATTTCAGTTCAATGCAACTTCAATTTTTTTCTCCTTCATAAGAAATGAGCTTACAGATATAAATAAGGATTCCTTACTGGGGTCACTTGATATATTGTCTACATTTCAAGCACACGAAATACCCATTATATTAAAAAAAAATCATTAAGTTTGCACCAGTTAATTCCTTGAAAAACTAAACCTTACCTCACTTTTATCACATTTATATCTTAGGGACAATTTCATTTTCGTTCAACCAAATTTCCAATCATATGGGCCTCATGCCAATTTCCCGAAGGCTTGATATTCACCACTTAAAACTATCTTATGAACTACCCCACTCCATAAATTTTAGGTGAGAACTTGTCATAATTATGTTTCTCACCTTGCCTCCCTCTACTGTGTTTGTAACCATGACAACAGAACAAACATTTTCCTGCCAAATGAGTCTCCAGAAATCATTGAGGCTTGCCGTGTTAGGGGCTGAAAGTAGAAAGAAATACAAGACATACATGCATTTATTAATTGTGAATTAGAAAAGTGAAATATCTATGTGTACAGTTGAACAACGCATTAAGATATCATTCTTTCTTTGCCAATTAAAGCCAAGTCTATTTTTTTAATCAATGTCAGAGAATCATATAAAGGACTTAATTTATCATTTTCAGAATTACTGTATATGCTTCCATGTTCAGAGTAAATGTTAATTCCATGATATCATCAATTTATTTGGATTGAATACTTTAAGAAGTCACAATTTTAAACAGACAGATTATGAGGATGCTGCCTTCAAACATACCTTGGGCAGCAATAAATGTCTTCTTCCCCTTGTCATCCTGTGGCAAAATTATAAAATAAATAGATATCAATATCATATTCCCAAACACGATGTACACACGATGTAGAACAAGCTTCTAAAATTGGTTTTACTACACTTCTCTTCTTTCTTCATTCAAAAGGACTTGCCAAAAGATATTTTCAGGTGCCAAGCAGAAAAAAAAAGGCTATACATATTATGGTGGGCTCATTATCTTTTTAAGGATATTCAAATATCATTCAAGATTAGCTTTAAAATTCATACACTAAAAGGTTTGGCAGGTAGATTGGAATTGATAGGTGAAAACAAACTATGTAATAAAGATGGAACTATCAACCAGAAACTTTCAGTAAATATTAAAGGTGAACCAATTTTGAGCAACAAAAAACCAAGTTACACCACTTAATTTTTGAAATCTGTAAAAGACCTTGTTAACAATAAGTGAAAGCTTAATGTTACAAAAATTGCTAGAGAAAATTTTCAAAAGTGAGAGAGTAAATCCCATTTTCAGACACTCAAAATAGGTGTTACTCTCATAACTTGCTAAGAAGCAGACTCGCCTGTATGTAATTAGCATTGTAGTAGTCTGAATGCGGATCATCCTTCAGGGTCTCTAAGACTACTCTGGAATGATCAACTAGAAATCAAGAAGAGACACACTTAATTTACTTTCCAAACATTATCTCACGCTGAGAATTTCTAACATGATTAATGATGATGATATTTTGTTCTTCTAGAGCACATTTCACAGTGTGATATACATGTAGTTTTCTAGATGCAATTCAAAAGTGATTCTAACTTGATATTAAATTATCACCTCAGTTTTAGCTTTCTATATCTCTGTTCAAGTTTAAAGAATCGTTCATGGAAGTAGGAGACAAAATTACAACTACAAAATACATGTACATGTATGACAAAATATCTTATACCTAAATTATCCTTCACAATGTCAAATAAAAATTCATAGAAATGTTCACTGTTAATATCTGTTTGTATTATGTTTGTACCAGCGGTAGTTTGCCATTAGATCTACAGTACAGGTATACACCATCAGGCATAAGAGTTAATTATGTTTAAGATTCTGCATACACAAATCCATAAGAACAACTGAGATTTATGGGAGTAGGAAGAATTTAAATATTAATGTAATATATTCTTCTAATCATCTGTCACAATTTGCATACATGTATGCCAATATCTAAAGAAAAATAAACTCACATGCCACAATGTTTTTGAATCGATTCTTGGCTTTGTTCTCTGGTTTCATAGCAACAGTCTTGGGAAGGCCATCATCTGTACGCAACAACTGAAAACAAAATAAGCATATCACTAATTTATGCACAAATACATTGTACAAGTACCAAATTTGGAAATATCCATTATCAGATATTGTAAAATTCTCATATATACAATACATGTACCTTTATATCTTCTTTGTGTCTTTCTATATTTCTCTCTCAATCTTTATCCTATTCTCAACTTCTTTCTATATACACAAATGTATAATCACTTCTCTATATTTGAAGATAAATACTAAGCAAAATAGGAAATATAGTGAAGAAAACTAGTTTCGGAATATTTATATATATATATATATATATATATATATACAGTGATTATTTCCTACGTTAGGGGGAATCCTATCCATGCGGTTTATTCCGTCACAATAGAAATTCGACGTTACGGCGAAAGCAACCGTGCGTTAAGGCGAATGATAACAATAGGCTGAGATAAAAGGATTCCCCTAAACGCCGGAATTAGAGTTATATATATATATATATATATATATATAAAATTGTAAGGAAATAACATATACAACAGCTTTGGCAACTCTCGTGGAAATAATTATAATTGTGAGAAATGAAAATGAAAGAATAATGGTTGCGTAGCTTAAATCAAAGTTCCCCAGAGCTGTCCTCCCTTTTTGAAATTTTTGCAAAGGTTGAAAAAATGTCTCCGCCGGGAATCGAACCCCGGGTCGTTGGCATAGAACGCCAATGCCTTAACCACTAGACCACGGAGACGGGCCAGTGATTTCGGTGACACCAGATTCAATTGACCGACAGATTGTCGGCTTGTCTTTGTTCAAAACTCACCTGCCCCGAACAAAGGAATTAATTAATAAGGTTGAAGATTTGTCAATCTGTCGGTCAATTGAATCTGGTGTCGCCGAAATCACTGGCCCGTCTCCGTGGTCTAGTGGTTAAGGCAATGGCGTTCTATGCCAACGACCCGGGTTCGACTCCTGGCGGAAATTTTTTTTCAATCTTTGCAAAAATTTCAAGAAGGGAGGACAGCTCTGGGGAACTTTGATTTAAGCTATACGCAACCATTATTCTCTCATTTTCATTTCTCACAATTATATATATATATATATAAAGATTCCAAAGAATATCACATTTTGCGAGAGTATTATGAATACAAAATTTGAACAAAAGATATACAAGCAATACTAGCAAAAACATATAACGGAAATAAATGAGTTATAAGGAAGAAATATAAATGTAAATGATTTTCTAGGAAAAGAGAGCTTTGTTTTCCAGTACATCATGGGAGAAAAAAAATTTCGTAACATCTCCTCTTATAAGGCATTATTTACTCAGCATAATATATGATTGAATCAAATGAAATGAAATCATTAATGAATATGAATTGTGAATGTTTCATATGGCCTAAGCACTTCTGAAAACAAACTTAAGCTATATACTCTTCAAATAGGAGAGTCAGAAGCCTTCCTAAAATCACCCAGAGATGGGGAGATATGGATTAAGTTTGTCACCTTGTTCACAAGTTGCTGATCAGGGTCATATGAAACACAGTCATCAGTGTCTGTACATATTCTGGACACATAGACTAAGGCACTCTCTTAACTTGACAGTCATACTTACACCAAATTCATGTGCAAATCCATCCTGATCCTGAGCTTTCTTCTTCTCCACATGCTCTACAAGATTGGCCACAGCGATGGCACCAGGGAGGTTCACATTCTCATAGATGTCTCCTTCCGTCGTATCAGTCCCTACTTCCTTCACGGTGGATGAAAGAGTGGGCACAGAGGCCACATCAGATCGCTTCTCAGGTTTGGCATAGAGTGTGTTGAGAGCATCTAAAGTGATGTCTCCGGACAGCAATGGCAGCGTGTGACCCTTTCCATTGGATGAGACTGGTTTCTCGGTTGCGACATCATAGGTGGTGTCTTTCTTGATAGTCAGGTCCAGGTTATTAAGATCATCGTTCAGAAGGGAGTTGCGCTCGTGGCTGACGTAGGCGTACTCCGTATCTGCTGGATCACGGACTAGCGGCTTGTCATGTATGCCTGCTGGATTACAGAGAAAATCAGAAAAAAATTCAGATGATTCCATAATGGGCTAATTTTTCCATTTTTTGACCTTACACTCTACTGACAAAGTTAAAATAATGCTAATTACATATATTCAAATGTTCAAAAAACATGACTCTGAGAGAACTGACAATAATGCTAATTACATATATTCAAATGTTCAAAAAACATGACTCTGAGAGAACTGACAAGTGCATTCTTAGTCTTTGACTTCACATTGTAAACACATCAACTTTTTCAAGTTTACAACTACAGGTACATGAAAAATATTACCATTCAAAAAACGATTTCAAATTCCCAATCATTTTATTCTCCTGGGAAGTTTAAAAATAAGGAAATTATGCTTAAAGATATCAATTCAACCTACCAGGACCATTCCCATTCTGACCAGGGGGAATATTAGACTCATAGAGCACATTGTCTACAAGCTCAGTTGAATTGATTCCTCCAATCTTCTTTTCTCTCTTTCGTTTGCTGTATATTGAAATAAGGACCAAATTGAAAAGTTACATTTCAATGAAATTATACATCACATCACATACTGGTAATACTTAATTCAACATCAACTTAAACACTCATTTTCAAAATATACATAATGTACACTACATCTCTGAATGTGTTACAAAAACTGAAGTATACAAGATTTTACATTCACAGTGAAAAAAAAAAAAAATAAATAAGCCTAAAGTGATATCAACAGCATTGAACTTGAATCTATTAAACAATAATTGTTTTACATTCAAATTGAATTTTTTTTAATAGTGATTCACTTAGTGTAATGATTTTGGTACAATGAAGAAAAATAATGTGAAGCATGTGACATCAGGTAACCACTCATTTTGCTCATTATATAATAGTGCTTCTTAGGCTTCAATGGAAAGTCCACCCTGATTACAAGTTGGTTTTAAAAGAAGCAGAGAAATTAAAGAAAAAGATCAGTGAAAGTTCGAGCAAAATATGATGAAAGTTATTAAATTTTGAAGTTGGAATCAATCAAACACAAATTGGCAACTCTGTGACGTATCTTGCGAGTTCCTCTACCATTTGCCCTGTACCCCAAAAATCATTAAATTTCATATTCTCTCAATAAGATATTCAATCATACATGCACCTTAGATATAATCATTGCTCATATGTTTTTACACAAAACCTATATTAAACAAATCTATTCCTTCATCTAAAACTAAGAAAATTAAAATTTATGAAATTTCTTTACTGAGCAAATGGGAGAGGAGCTCGCAAGATAAGTCACAGATTGCGAATTTGTGTTTGATCGATTACAACTTCAAAATTTAATAACTTTCTTATCGTATTTTGCTCAAACCTTCACTGATCTGTTTCTTTAATTTTTCTACTTCTTTTAAAACCAACTTGTAATCAGGATGGACTTTCCCTTTAAACCAGTAAGCTTTGCACACAGAATACAAAATATATAAAGAGTCCTAAGACTCATTCTTCTAATTTGATTTCTCCTTCTTCTATTTGGCTTTTGATTTTGTAAAGCTTGATGCACGGCCTTCACAATAAAAGGACATTGTGTGACCCCACATCCCCCCCCCAAAAAAAAAAATCACAAGATATGTTCTCTTTTAGTAAAACTTCTGTTCTGTATCTCATTATCACTATAATGTATTTTTTTCTTCTTTTACTTCTTTTGATTCCTTTAATTTTGTAAAGCTGGATGCATGCCCTTCACAATAAAAGGACATTGTGTAACCCCCCCCCCCCAAGCTCACAAGGTACGTTCTCTTTCAGTAAAACTTCTGTTTTTTATCTCATTAACACTATAATATATTATATATTCCTTTTCTTGTAATTCATTTGATTCTTTTGATTTTGTAAAGCTTCACAATAAAAGGACATTGTGTGACCTCCCCCCCCTCCCAGCTCACACGATACGTTGTCTTTCAGTAAAACTTCTGTTTTGTATCTCATTATCACTATAATGTATTATATATTCTCTTTCTTTTAATTCATAGTAGCCTCTGTATTTCTGTCGTTTGTTTTAGTACGTACAAATGCAATCCTGAATGATTTCCCACATCTAATTCAATTGATAAGTTATAAAACAGCAGAGTGGAGTTACCTTGCACGTAAAGCCAAGATAAGGATGATGATGAGGAGAAGTATAATGATGATTCCAATCACGATCCCGGCGATTAGGGCTACATTGGTCCCGGGTTGTTGCACTTGTTGAAGTAAATTTAAAATTCAAACATGAGTTTAGTGATATACAGCGGCCAAGCCATGTTATCATTATATTCATTATTATTATCGTTATCACTACAACATTATTACCTACGTTAGGGGGAATCCTATCAATGCATTTTATTCTGTCACAATAGAAATTCGACGTTATGGCGAAAGCGACCGTGCGTTAAGGCGAATAATAACAATAGGCTGAGATAAAAGGATTTCCCCCCTGGAATAAGAGTTATTATTATTATTATCACTATTATTTATATAATTTTCACTATTATTATTATTATTATCATTATTATTATTATTATTATTATCATTATCATTATCATTATTATCATTATCATTATTATTACTATTATTATTATCATTATTATTATTATTATCATTATCTTTAATATGTTGGAAAAGAGATTTTCTGGGTGCATGCATAACACAACTAAATATTAGCTACAGAATTGTGTAACTAAAAATTATGCTTGTAGAACATAAATGTGCTGGTTTAAAAATAAATGTCAACCTACTAGAATTGACTTTTTTCATATACTTCCCCTGAAATATATGTATCTGATATTTGTTCTTTATCTTATCAACTTTGATTTGCTCACAAATGAATACTTACATGCAAATGATGTCATTCATATCTAAAACGAAAGAAACTGTTTCGTAATTGTGTGTGCGGGTGTGTGTGTGTGTGTGTGTGTGTATATATATGGTGTATATATATATATATATATATATATATATATATATATATATATATATATATATATATATATATATATATATATATATATATATATATATATATATATGTGTGTGTGTGTATTGTATGTGTATAATTTCATACCGTAAACAAAAGGCCTATACGTACTTTAAGTCCCTACTAGGGCAAGCTTCAGATTTTTCCTTAATACTTAAATTTCTCTATATATCCAGCAAGAGATATATTAAGACTATATTCTCCTGTTTATAATCATCCTATCAGTTTTTACCTGGAGATTGAGATGTCATTATTGGTGACCATTCACCATAGCCAACTCCATTTAAAACTCGAATCTAAAGAAGAGAGGGATGAAACAGGGATAAAATGAACACAAAATTATCTGTCAGAACCCTGGGCATATGCTAATAGCAAGCCTTGTATACCTTTGATACACAAATTCTGAATGCAATATCAGACAGATATAAACAGAAACCACTTTTGAATAATTTCATTTGCATGTCTCTTAGGAAACTTATTAGGATCAATATATAAAAAGCATTTTCAAAACACTTTGTCCTGCATATATCTATTATTGTCATAAAGATATGATAAACACCTTAACGGCAACCAAACATATACCTGTAAATGTATGATTATGATATATTAATCCCACAGTAAAATATTCATATCCACAGGAGTTTTATGGCTCTGGAAACCTATATCTATAATACTGATACAATATAATAAAATACGATATGATAATAATATGATAATTTGTCATTTCAAACTAATATGTGTACAAAAAGCACACCTTATCAGAATCCTGTATTTTGAAACAGCACATGAGAACTTTACCTGAATTTCAAATTCACTGTCCATTGTCACTCCCTCAATAATGACAAACTCATTACCCATCAATTGGTTGGTTTCTATGGAAACAGTGACAGGATCAAGTGGCTCTGGTTTTGTCTGGGTATATCTGAGTTGGTATCCCTGTACATCTCCATTACGGTAAGCTGGGCTTGCAGCATTCCAGCGTACTGTAACAGCTTCAGAGGTAGCTTCAACAATTACCGTGGGTGCAGGGGCAACTAAATACAATAGAAAATCACAGACAAGAAGGAATGAAAATAACTGAAAATAGCTGAAGTACCAAGAAAATGCCTACAAGAACACTTGAATAATAAATTTATTTCCTGGATTTGTAGGAGCATAACTTTGATAGATATAATTTCATACTTTGGATATAAGATGGAATAAATTTCTACAAATGAAATCTATAAATTAATTATAAAATTGTAAATGACAATTTGGTTTGACTAAAAGGAGAAAAAATTAAAAACATTTCAGATCAAATATGAGATATCAGTTCATTTTTAACAAGATTGAAGACTATCTTGCAATGTTCTCACTCCTTCAAGTTTGTGTTTTTTTAATTGCCTAAGATACATCTTTGCTACAATGTTTATGAACAAGAGTTATATGACTAAGTTACCAACTGGTCCCTTTCATGCATACATTGTTATCTGTTGGATTGTTCTTAGGATTTTCTGTTTATATGATTTTTCTCCTTTTAATTTACATAATTTTGCAATTGATACCCTATACATTCTTTATAGGGTCACAGACGCAAAACAACAAAATCTAATCATTAAAAAAAAAACAGAAGAGTGAACAGCAAACTGACTTATCAAAAATGAAATCTTGCTTATAGATAATAGAGACATGCATGCCCACTAAGTATCATAATACTTGAAAAAATGATTTGTGCATGAATTTCTACTCTGTTACTTCACAGTTATTCTCATTTCAAGTCAATTCGTAAAATAATGACTGTTTTGTCTCTTACTCATTTCCGCTGTTGTCATTGAGAAGCCCTCTCCTCTAGGAGTCTCTGAGTCTCTATTGTACACTACAACTTGGATGAGATACTTGGAGTAGGGTTCAAGGGTCAAAGTGTATTCAGAAAGTGAGGTGTTAAATGGAATATCAACAGATTTCTCATTGGAATCAGCTTCCCGTTTGGAAACCCCAGATGCGATGTCAGAGCGGGTGTAGTAAATACGGACTCCTCCAATGCTACTGCGACAGTTGGAATCATTTGATGATGGATTCTAGTATGAAAAAAGACAAAAATACATCTATGGCGGTTGTAAGAAAAACTGCTGGGTAATATTTTGCTAAAATTCGAACCTTCATGTGAATGTCATATTGTACAGCAACATGAATGAGTATCTAAAACCTTTGATCATATTGAGCATACCTAAATTGAACATGTCTTTGTAATCAGGGATATCAAAACCTTATGTCCACCACTGGAATTCTTACGAGTGGGAATTGCAGCCCATTAAACTTAGATAGAGGCTGGTGTTAGTAACTTAATTCATTGAGATAATCAATACGCCTACCTCCCACGATACGATGATCTGTCCAGGTTGAGTCCCATTGGTGATATTCACAGACGATGGTCCTTTGCTTGGAGCTATAAGAAACAGCAGACAATATCTGTCCTGTGAAAACATTCTTTATTTCCTTTAGCAGTGCTCTTCCACTGCAGAGTATCTAACCCTTACAGGGCTACCAAGTATACAAACATGTACCACAACTAAGACAAAGAAATTTCAAATCCGTCCTTTTTTCATTATTCATCTTGATAAAAATTATATTCCATTACACTTCATAATTCATGAGCCTGTTTTGATTTTTTTTCAAATAAAACACAAATTTCCTAAATCCAAGATAAGGCATATAATGTTAAATTATAGGTGGTTATCCACCTACACGCGTATGGCACCAAATGGGTTAACGTAGAGTCTCTCCCCTCTTTTTTTACTGTTCTTGTCTTAAACATAGACAATTAATATTAATATCAGAAGTTGAAAGACTATGTATAAGATGTATAAAAGTCATTCAACTAATGCACTAAAATAGTCAACACCTATACGTAAAAGGTTACTTCAGTTTTTGAAGTGGCAAATTGCAATAGATATAGTGATATCTTTTTTGTTAGTTTAATTATTTTAAAATATTAGTAGATGCATACATTACAGCATAAACTGTCACACAAAGATAGTATTATCTCCAAATGTACAAATATGTTGGATATATCTCTCTAATAAAAAGCCAAACTTACTACAATCAATATAATGTCAGATCAGAGCATTAAAAACTTACGTGAGCACAGAGTGGACCCTTTCACCTCCAATCTGGTCCCTTGGCCTCCTACTCCAGGTCTTACTGCTGCCACACCAAACACATAGTCTGTATCTGGACTAAGACCAGTCACTGTTTCAGATGGTGCAAGCTGGTCAGTCCTGATAACTTCTTCCTGTACTGCTTGTGGGTTGTTCAGCTTGTAGTATACTCGGTATCTATCAAGAGGAGGGTCACCTATATCTGTTGATGCATCCCAGGCATCCCACATCAGAGTGACTGAGTCATTGGTTGCTGCACTAACAACAGGTGGACTTGGGAGTTCAGGCTGGGCTATATAGTAAGAGGAAGGAAATTTGTTCACAGTGAACTAATGCAGCTTTAGAGAAACAAACTGCTTCTTAAAGATTAACATTTAGTTTTAAATAATCACAGTATATTTAGGGGAAATAATGTAATTTTTGAAAGTTTCTTAACCCTATTAAAGGGGAAATCCACCCTGATTACCTGTTGAATCTAAAAGAAGCAGAAAAATTAAAGAAACAGATCAGTGAAGGTTTGAGTATGATACAATAAGAAATAAGATGTAAATTTTTGAATTTGTAATCAATCAAACACAAATTGGCAACTCTGTGACGTATCTTGCGAGCTCTTCTCCCATTTTCCCTGCATGTACCCGAAAAATCATTAATTTCCATTTTCTCTAAAGAAAATATTCAATCATACATGCACCTTAGATACAATCACTGCTCATACGTTTTTTACACAAAACCTGTATAAAAGAAAATCTATTGCTTCATCAAAAACTAAGAAAATGAAAAAATATGAAATTTTCTGTACTGAGCAAATGGGAAAGGAGTTCGCAAGAGTTGCCAGTTTGTGTTTCATTGATTACAACTTGAAAAATTCATACCTTTCTTATTTCTTATCATATTTTGCTCAAACTTTCACTACTCTGTTTATCTCATTTTTCTGTTTTTATCCAAATCAACTACATTCTAGAGTGGACTTTCCCTTTAAGAATGGGGTATGGGTATCTGACCCCCTGCCCAAGACAGATACAAAATTTTGCACTGATATGGACAAATATGTAAAGAGTGCAGATACACAATTTTTCTGATCAAAAAAATTTCCTTATTTATAACTTTGTTACAATTTATGTAAATCAGATGACTATATTTTTTTCAAATTATATTTTATTAGAAACTAAAATATGAACATTAGTCTTTTACAAAAAGTTCTTGAGAAGCAATATCAACCATATGACATAAAACAACTTTCAAATTTAAATCCAATGTTTTTTAGTTTGTTTTATTAGTATTTTTTAACAGCTTTCATTGTTTTTATCTATTGTGTATTTCTTCATTTCCATAGCTTGCAATGTAGGAATTATAAAACTCAGATTTCTTTGCTCATGCGTGTGTACATCCATCCACTTACTGAATTCTCCATCAGCTGTAAAAGGCTCACTAAAATAATTGTTGACATCTGAGACAGCACAGGTAAATATTTCACCAACCTTCACATCACTCACAAGAAATCGAAATTTTGTATTTGGAATTACTCCCATTCCATTTTGTATTATGTTTTCTTGGGTAAAGTTTCCATTGCCAATCCTCCTATAGAGATTGACCACTGGCTCAGCTGTAGAGATCAGATTCCCACCTTCCAGGCAACAATAGATATGGGCATACTGTCCCTTGTTGGTCTTTTCATATTCAACAGTTAAAGCTGCATTAGGAAAAGATAATAATTAAATGCAAATTTGGGTGATAGTTATTTGGTTTACTTCTCCTCTCACAGGTGCATGTACATATATAAATATAAATATATCAACAGATTGAAAGTGTAATCAACAATTGATTACTAATTATGATGTTAACTACAAAGTCCTACAAAGATTGTAGGAATGTGTAAATACTCTTAAAATATGCAATCTTTGATATATTTGTTTGACATCATGTGTTGGGTAGTGGGACCAAATGTGTTTAGTTTTTTCTCTAAAAAAAAAATTCAATTAAATGCAATGAATTTGCAACTCGGAGCAGTTTGGAAACAAACAGGTCAATAGACAAAAGCATATACATGTATGTTCATAATGTAGCCTAATGTAGAGGGGAAACAGAAATTAAAAATTAAATGAGAGATTAAGGTCTGCTCAGGCTTCATGTAACTCCGTTTGTCTTCACTCTTATGGTACAAAGAGGCTTTGCTTGTTTCAAGATCTTACCCAAACTTGAACAATGCTTACATTTCTGTTCCTCATTTGTTTACTATTGTATATAATGCAACAGCAAGAAAAGATCCTGTACAAATCTGCAATTTTCTCTAACAATGTCTATGTAGCATATGATAATTATCAAATATTTAGAATGCTTGATTCACAAACGAAACACTGATATATATATTGATCACCATATGAATATTTCATGGTGGAGAAATGTGTGATTGAAAATACTTAGTCTGTTTGTCACATATATGTGACATTGGCCCAGTAAGAGAAATCTTTTTATGTGTACTTGTGTACATGAGGGTTTTGAACAGCTTTTTACAAGTGATTTGTACTCTAGTATCTCTAGCTTTTGAACTTTCAATTTCAACACTTTCCAAATCTTTTGTCCCTCAACTTTCAACCCAGTTTTATTATATTATGTAAATTCATCTCTTGAATTTTTCTGTGTTTTGCAGTAACTCCATTGGTTTCCTTTTTCTTTAAACTTTCTTTACGTACATTTTTGTCTACCTGTAATGTGTATGTTTATATTGTAACCTATCACCATTGTCTGTATTGTAACCTATCATTATTTTTTATATGGTATTCTATTATTATTGCAAATGTTTGTATCACCAGTGGAAGAAGAATTTCCAGTATTGGACAATAAATGCATACTAATATACTTATCCTTATGTGTTGAAATTAAATCTTGGAAGATAATAGATATGTGACCATCCACCACAAAACGACCAATAAGTCGCAATGGAAGTTTTAGAGTAAACAGCAGAAAAGGGTGGTTTGGGGTAGAAATTTTGATTTAAGTTTTTTTGTATTTTCTAAAAGTTCATTTATCAATCTACCATCTGACTAAATTTCAGGTTAAAATATCTTGTTGAAATATGTTTTTACTCTAATTCAAAATGACCATGTTTTCCTGGACATTCAAACTTTCTGTGTCAACTTGCTGGGATTGTACTTCACATCGCTTTTCTGGTATATCTTAAAAACTATGCACTGTCTGATATTCAAATTCTAAAGAAACAAAGAAATATATCTATTCTGAAGGTATGGAAAGTTTCAACCCAATCCAATTAGTACTTCACAGTGTATGCTAGGGAGTTTTGACTCAACCTTTTGTGCGACAAACAATAGGACACAGATTAGGCGCTCTTAAACAGTCACTCTTCTTTAAAGCCCGTTTTCTCTATTGTTTTGGTCATTAGCCCGTCTGACACGTTGGCATTCTTATTGCAATTTACAAGGGTTTGCTTAGTCCAAACAAGACAAGTTATATATCATTTTAAAGTTTAGAAGCTAAGCTTTCAAACTGTGTTGAAATTTTAAAAACCCAAATTTCTGACTTATTTGTCGTTTTGTGGTGGAGGGTCACATATGATAAGACGATAGTTGTGACAGTATGTCACTAGTGATCATTATTGTCTGAAGGTTGATGATACCGGTTTAGATAGGATTCCGCCATCAATTTTGTCATATCTGTGAGGTCAATATGCTACCGACCTCTCTCTCATATATATATCCACTTTGGATCCTAAGACATTTTACTCACTTCCATCCAATGTGTCATTTCATGAAAAAAGTGAAAAGCGAATTAATGTGTAGTGACAATCATGTCACTTCGTAAACACAAAAACGCATACCAGATTACGCATATTATTTTTTTCACGAAGTGACATGAATGTTTGCAGCCTTGCACTGTTAACATTTCACATGAACAACTCTATTTTTCTACATGAATGGGTAGACAAGATTCTTCTTGTTCTTAACATATATGATTTATCAAATTTAACTCCTATCAACAAGTCAAATTTGCTGTTTTCAATATGCAAAAATTTGAATTGCGTTTTTCTCACAATGCGTTTTGAAAGATCCGCGGGAGGTTGTGCCACTTCATGAATTCAGTGACGATATATTACTCATATTTTACAAGAGAAGAGGCCTATTCCCCTGACAATTTCCTGTTTGATGTGAGATATAGAGATCAATTAATATGATGTACCATATTCACTGTGGCACTTAATGTGATACATGTAATCAGTAAAGATTAACGCATACATTTCATACTTACGCTCACAATTTGGCCCATATCTACCAATCATGCATTCTGAAAATATAAAAAAAGGGTTCATATATTAAGCATCTTATCTGTGAGCAAGAAACAAGATGAGAGAAATATAATGCATACTACAAATACATTTACCATATATTTCTTAACCCCAACAATGCCAAAGGCAATATTAAATGCTCAACATTGCATCCAATATTTTCTTACGACAAACATATGCTTTTGTCCTTGAATTTATATAGCATTTAAAACCTATTGGAGACCCTTTAAATTTCATGAATGTATTTCTCAGGGGTTTCATAATAAGCTTTGTATTAAACTGGTTTAATTTTTTTTAGCCTAAGATTGTGAATTGTAAATGAGCAGGCCATGGGTTAAACAAGACATTCATCTTGAGGAGGCTGAGGAAGGGGTAAATCATCTGGGTCACAAAGAAATAGTATCAACTTAATGTTTTTGTATATCAAAACAAACTGTATTTGGATTTAATACCTTCCTCCACATACATTTACCCCTTTTTGTGCCACCAATTTTGCAAACAATTGCCATACATATATATAAACTTTTATGAGTCATTTTTTTGGTTTAATTCTTTGTTTAACTATTGAATTAGGCAAATACTAGATTATCTTCTGTGGGTATGAACTTCACATTGGATGCTCTGTTTATTTTAAGGAAGAATATTCTAACCATTATTATAGCCCAAAGAAAGAGTACCGTACAACAATCAAATTCTTGGGCTGGATTCACTGCCCAACAATCAAAGGGATTAGGATAAGCAAATTTATTACTTGACTTCTATGAACAAATGAGCCACAAGGATGTTCTCATTCTCTCCTTGAATAGAGAAGCCTTGTATAATCATGATAGCATATCCTACAAAGACTTTTAAAATTGCATTCACATATGAACATATAATATGAATTTAAATATCTAAGTTGACAAAAGTTTTAAATTTGTTCAACTGACCTTGACAGTTGTTCCCTGTCCATCCTGGTTCGCAGTCAGTAGAGCTTCCCGTACATACTCCAGTGAATCGATCACACTCTCCTGACACACAGTGACATGTCTCGCTGCAACTAGCACCAAACTCACCTTGATCACATTCTAATAGATTTTTTTAAAGAAGGAAAAGGAACACAAATATTCATTTCAGTGAAAGCAGCAGATTAGAAAAGAAAAAGTCAATAGTTCTTGATAAAAATTAAAGGGAAAAACAATGTATGACAAGCTTCAGAAAAAGAAATAATTAAAGTGTACCAATCATCTGAAAAAAATCATTTGTGTACTGCTAGAATTAATAAAATTAACCTCTAAACACTTTACCTGACCTTCATAGGTCAGTGGTTAAGGAGTATGAAGGAGTATGAAGGAAAAATAAAGAAACCCACGTGGAAACCAACTCCGATTTTGGTTCCGCGCGGGCCCTAATTTGTGCGAGCGCTTACGGGTGCATCAACTAGTCTACATACAAGTCATTGTAATATTCATTTACAGTTTATTTAAACTTGGAATAACTCTTTATAGAATTAGCATTTGAAGCTCATACTTTGAGTACAGTATAGCAAAATGGAACCCCTAACATATACTAGAGCACAATATTTTGGGGTCATTGGTACCCTTTAACCTAGGCAAAAAAAGTTTTGGCATCATGACTCGTTTACACTGTTTGTTTCAAGGGAAGGGGAAGTAATTTCACTTAACAAATATGCATTCAATGAATAAAAAGAGAGGAAAGTCTAAACATGAGTGCTAATCTAATTCATATCTATGTCACAGTTTTATGGATCATGATAAAAATATAAAGCTTTCACTTCAGTTGATTTTGATGAGATCCATGGAACTGTGATGAAAGAGTTGACAGATTAATGAATTTGAATAATGGTTTTTTATCATGATTGTTCAATTGCATATTTATGAGTGATACTTCTGCCCTGAGACTGGCTTTTCAACCTGGCTAGCAATAAATTGGTACATTTTGTGAAAAAGCTTTTACCAAGTTGCAAACAAAGAGTGGTTGTATATATACATTTGGGCTTTACTTCACTACAAAAAAATATATATGAGCTTCAGTTATTTCTATATCCTGATATGTGCTGTTAATCATAGTAGAGAAACTTCCAAAAAGAGCTAAAAATCCAGTTTTGATGTTTGTTTCCCATTTGTGCCACATGAGTGAAGATCAATGTTCCATGACAGTATCCATATTGACAGTGTTTCACTTCCTGCTATTGTTTACATACCTGTGGTACAGTCCAGTCCTTTGTATCCTGGTGTACATGAACATCCGTAGGGATCAGGCACACAAACCTGAAGTCCACTACATGCAGTCCTATCATCAGCAAGCTCGTAGTCACATCTGTACTCGCAGTTACAACCATAACGATTTCCACCACAAGCTAAATATTATGCAATAGATACATATGATAAAGATTGTTTTTCATAAATTTTTACCAAAAAATTACAATATTGCAGGCATAAATTCTAATCTTGTCCAATTTACTTTGAACTGACCCTACCTTAATATATTCCACTACCTTCAAATATATATTATTTTATAAGTGCTAGGCTTATGGTTATATAGCCTTATGATTATCACTTAGGATTGGGTTCCTTTTTGTATATGGTTTGGTTTCATCAGACCTGCAGAACCAGATCACTCCAATGAAAACCAATTAATGATAATATTCCTTTATATCGTATAGCATAATTATATCACAACATGATGTAATATATAACCAATAAGTGATCTAAGACAGGTTAGCCATAAAACCAATAGAAGGTAAACTGTATAGGTAGGGCTGGATGCTCACTGAAATACTTGGTTACATCAGGCAGCCAATTTAGGCTGCAATGGACCTTGGAAAGCTGCTAATTATCAAGCCAGAATGTAAGGTGCATGGAGGGAAAATAACTTGTATTGTTTGGGGTATAATGGCCCAAATTCACGAAAGAGGTTTATCTAACCCATGGTTTAAACCTCCATAAGCGTAATACGTGCATGTCCACATGTCCAATGGGCTGACAATAATGCTCTTATATACCACTTATTTACGCTTATTTTAGTCCATGGCAGAGGTTTAATCCATGGTTTAGACCATGGTTTTACATAAATCTCTTTTGTGAATTTGGACCATTGGGTACAGTCTTACCCATTTCACAGTTCTCTCCCTGGAATCCTGGAGGACAGATGCATATCCCTGTTTCATCATGACAGATTCCTCCGTTGTAACATGATGGACAAATACTGGTGCATCCAGTAGATTCATAATAGCGACCAGCAGGGCATGCTGAAAAACATGACAACAATAATATGTGAATGATTATCTTGTATGTCTATATCACGTTTTGAATTAAAAATGCATTAAAAGATATTTTCATAACAATTATGATGAACACTGATTATATACATTCAATGGAAATCCTACATTATATCAATATCATAGAGTCTCCCTATCTACTTTCAATGAACATTAAGAGGACGCAATTCAAGTAGTACTTGATGCTTGTACACATAAAACCTGTTACTTCCACAGGTCCCAATCTAACTTATCTCACACATAGATTTAACAGGTCAGTATTGGGAGATACATGTATGTTCTATTTACCACATTATTTTTCCTCCCATTTCTTTCATTGTTTTTAAATGAATTTATCGTTAATTTTTAAAACATACATTTCTTCTCACGCTTTGCACATTGTTTGATACATGAATGTTGCCTTTTCTATCTTTGTCTCTCATACCTCTCTTCTAGCATTATATTCCCTATGTATATATAGTCTGCAGTCTGTTCCACTCTAAATAATAATGATAATAATAATCATAATAATAATAATGGCTACTTATATAGTGCTCATATCCATCACACAGTGACGCTCATGGTGCTTAGACATGAAATAAATAAATGAATCAATAAGCATTCCTTGATATGTTTATTTACCCCCTCTCTTCTCTTGTCTCTCCCCTTTTTTGTTAGTCATCTCTTTATCTACCAATGTATCTTCATGAATATAGTTCTACTACTTTTCTATGGCTTCTATATATTTTTTTTCTTATTCTGTCCTATTACACATGACTTACCTCTTACAATAAGTCTGAATAGTCCAGCTCTTGCCAGTCCTCTCTCACTCGCTAAATGAAGCTCATAGACACCAGCATCAGAGGTATCTACTTCTCCTGTGATTGTGTAGACTGTCAATTCCCTAAAGATTGTGCCAGAAGAAATAGTATCACCACCTTCAGTCGTGCCATTCAACCTCCAGTTCTTTTCATTATCACTCGGAGTGACCTCAGTGAAATCAACCGTAACATTGACATCCCCCTTGCTGACAGTCTTGGAGAACCTGCCATTTGTTGGAACAAACTTAGCTGCAAAGAAAAGGAAATAAAAAAATAATTGGATGCATTATTTACATACAACATAACCATGTAAAGGTAAACTGTGAGTAGAGTACAGTACCTTCTTTCATTTCAATCTTCAAAATTCAGATTATATAATGCAAGAGGAACCTTTGTATATTGTATAATTGGTATTCATTATGAAACTTCATTGACATTGTACATCAACATGTTGTCTTACAATACAAAGCATATGTATAAAGAACATGAAATTTGACACTGCTTATTGTATTGTACTGTACTGTATCATGAATCATATGACCTACCATGAGTCCCAAGTTATATTTTTTTAAATAAAGACTTGATGGGAAAAAATATGGCCAAATATACTTGAACAACAGATAGCTTTAATGTGTAGTGTGTTGCAACATTGCTGATTCCAACAAACTTATAGAGACAAAGGTAATTGCCTAGACAGACTGATTTCTCTTTAGGGTCTATTATGTTTAATGTGCTTCAAACTTTCCACATTAGGTCAACGACCAATTTTCCTTAACACAATAAGACTGATTTTTATGAACACTAAAAGACTGGATGATTGTAACTTTGTAGTTTATTACAGGACTTGCATTCTGAATTTGACTTAAATCAACGTTCTTATCATCAACATGACTGCTTACTCGATATGATAGTACTAAATAGAAACATAACAAAATAGAATTCTTACCATCAGATCTCAAGAAGATTGTAGGTACGACTGAGCGTTCTCCATCTAGGGATGCAGCACAGTAGAAGACACCGTACGACCTATGATCAGTTGTGTTGAGATTTGTTCGGTAAACATCAATGAGTGGATTGCCCGCAGTGAAGGTAACACTTCCTGGTGGAGGACCATTAGCTGGGTTATTTATATCATTGTATGTATAGATATACCTCCCTCTTGACACACCAGCTCCCAGATAAGGAGAACTTCTGTAGCACTCAAAGAAAGGGCTACCAGTCTCTGTACTTGTATATCCTCCACTGGTGGTAGACATATATGGTTGTCCTGCAGGATAAGAGAGAAAGATGAATTTGGGAAAGCATGAAAATACTGAAAAAGAAAAATCAGTTTAAGCAGCTGCTCTGTACTGAATGCTCATGATTCAAATACCCTGAAATTAGTTTCAAGTAATTTAAACACATTAAAATCAAACAATTTGTTCAGATTTTAGTTGAGTATAAGAGTAACATCGATTGTAAACCTAAATAGGTCCATATCTTTCCTCTCATATATGATCTTCACTGGTTTTGTGTTAATAATCAAATATAAGACCTAAATCTCACTCACAAATGTGTCAATAGTCAAGCCCCAGTATACTTATCTGATCTACTCCATGCGCACCCAAGTACGACACATGCTCGGCCACTAGTAATATACTTAACGTCCCTCAAACCAGTAAACAGATAGGTGATAGGGCTCTTTCACTTATCAACCCCAAACCTAGAACTCCCTACCTTCTGCATTAAAGAATTGCCAAACTCTCACATCATTTAAGAAGTGTCTGAAAACACATCTCTTCCAATTTTTCTTAGTTTGTACTTTTGTAATGCTATTTGTATCATACATGTTCTTTCTCTGTTTATCTGTTTCATGCCCTTTGTATCTCATGAAAAAGTGTTTTATAAATGAAATTCATTATCATTATTTTATTGTAACAATTCAATATTTCATCAACCTCTAGAGAATTAAAAGTACAATAAAACATAGGGCATCTTGCAGTGATATGTCATTTCAGAATCAATACAGACATCACACAAAGTGTTCAGAAATAAAATTGATTGGGAATTGTCCCTTCGCAAACAGAAACGTAGTTAGGATGGAAGTAAAAACAATCAGAGAAATGTATCAATAAAGTTTCAGACAAATCGGAAATGGCAGTGAAGAAGTCTTGAAAGTCAAGATCAATAATAATAACAATAAGGCATGATGGCTCTGTTGTAGCATTGTAGCTTCCTGGTTGTAGAGCAGTGGTCTCATATCTGGAGGACCCGGGTATGAAACCAAGTGGATGTACTAGTGCCCTTTGCCAAGTTCCTATAGGAGAGGACTTAAAGCCGTCAGTCCCCTAGTTGCTTATTTACAAGCATACATATGCTTTCTGAGCAGTCAAGTAAAATAAACCCCTGCAATCAATCAAAATTGACAATTAATGCAGCGAAAAGCAGGGAAAATTCTTCAAAATATATGCCATCCCCATTTTTAATTCTTCCATATCCTTCAAACCTCAAAGCCATTTCCTCCTCAGTCCACACTGAGTATCCTGACAAAATTGTTCATGTACTATTACCTTTTACATCCTTTAAATCTTTAAAGTGAAAGCAATTTGAAAAATAGTATTTTCTGCTGAGGATGAGAGTGAAGTAGGTTAACTCATATCTTCAAGAGCCAATGCCCTTCTAGTTCTAAAAAAGATACATATACATGTATTAACTAAATTATATTGACAAGCCATGCGTATAACCCTAAATGAATTTGATGAAAATAATAACCCATATGGCAGAACAAAATTTTTAAAAATATAAAGCATTAACCTTCATGATTTGTATGCTAAAATGGTTTGAGAATCAGAGATGGTCGAACTTCATCAAATCCATGGGAGACAAGCCACTCCCATCCCCCCCCCCCCCATCCCTCCCCTACCCCAGCTAAAAACAATCTGTTGTATTGTAATACACCCCTGACTACAAACTGATATACATATATGTGTGTGCCCGCATGCCCTCCCCATTAAATTCATATTCGAAAAGCTTTAATTTTTCTTCTTTGCTTAATAGTAGATCTTTTTAAACATACTACAATCTCCTTATAGTAGATCTTTTAAACATACAGTTGCTTATTTACAAGCATACATATGCTTTCTTAGCAGTTAAGTAAAATAAACCCCCTAAATCAATCAAAAGAGATTGACAATTAATGCAGCAATGTCAGCAGGGAAAATTCTTCAAAATATATGCAATTCCCCATTTTTAATTCTTCCATATCCTTCAAACCTCAAAGCTATTTCCTCCCCAGTCCACAATAAGTATCCTGACAAAATTGTTCATGTACTATTACCTCTTACATCCTTTAAATCTTTAAACTGAAAGCAATTTGAAAAATAACATGTTCTGCTGAGGATGAGAGTGAAGTAGGTTAACTCATATCTTCTAGAGCCAATGCCCTTCTAGTTCTAAATAAGACAACATATATGACAAGCCATGCATATAAGCCTAAATGAATTTGATAAAAAATAATTTACCACAGGCAGAACAAAATTTTTAAAAATTTATACAAAGCATTAACCTCCATAATGTGTATGCAAAAAAGGTTTGAGAATCAGAGACGGTCGAACTTCATAAAATCCATGGGAGACAAGCCACTCCCGCCCCCCCCCCCCCATCCCTCCCCTACCCCAGCTAAAAACAATCTGTTGTATTGTAATACACCCCTGACTACAAACTGATATACATATATGTGTGTGCCCCCATGCCCTCTCCATTAAATTCATATTCGAAAAGCTTTAATTTTTCTTCTTTGCTTAATAGTAGATCTTTTTAAACATACTACAATCTCCTTATAGTAGATCTTTTAAACATACAGTTGCTTATTTACAAGCATACATATGCTTTCTTAGCAGTAAAGTAAAATAAACCCCCTCAATCAATTAAAAGAGATTGACAATTAATGCAGCAATGTCAGCAGGGAAAATTCTTCAAAATATATGCAATTCCCCATTTTTAATTCTTCCATATCCTTCAAACCTCAAAGCTATTTCCTCCCCAGTCCACAATAAGTATCCTGACAAAATTGTTCATGTACTATTACCTCTTACATCCTTTAAATCTTTAAACTGAAAGCAATTTGAAAAATAACATGTTCTGCTGAGGATGAGAGTGAAGTAGGTTAACTCATATCTTCTAGAGCCAATGCCCTTCTAGTTCTAAATAAGACAACATATATGACAAGCCATGCATATAAGCCTAAATGAATTTGATAAAAAATAATTTACCACAGGCAGAACAAAATTTTTAAAAATTTATACAAAGCATTAACCTCCATAATGTGTATGCAAAAAAGGTTTGAGAATCAGAGACGGTCGAACTTCATAAAATCCATGGGAGACAAGCCACTCCCGCCCCCCCCCATCCCTCCCCTACCCCAGCTAAAAACAATCTGTTGTATTGTAATACACCCCTGACTACAAACTGATATACATATATGTGTGTGCCCCCATGCCCTCTCCATTAAATTCATATTCGAAAAGCTTTAATTTTTCTTCTTTGCTTAATAGTAGATCTTTTTAAACATACTACAATCTCCTTATAGTAGATCTTTTAAACATACAGTTGCTTATTTACAAGCATACATATGCTTTCTTAGCAGTAAAGTAAAATAAACCCCCTCAATCAATCAAAAGAGATTGACAATTAATGCAGCAATGTCAGCAGGGAAAATTCTTCAAAATATATGCAATTCCCCATTTTTAATTCTTCCATATCCTTCAAACCTCAAAGCTATTTCCTCCCCAGTCCACAATAAGTATCCTGACAAAATTGTTCATGTACTATTACCTCTTACATCCTTTAAATCTTTAAACTGAAAGCAATTTGAAAAATAACATGTTCTGCTGAGGATGAGAGTGAAGTAGGTTAACTCATATCTTCTAGAGCCAATGCCCTTCTAGTTCTAAATAAGACAACATATATGACAAGCCATGCATATAAGCCTAAATGAATTTGATAAAAAATAATTTACCACAGGCAGAACAAAATTTTTAAAAATTTATACAAAGCATTAACCTCCATAATGTGTATGCAAAAAAGGTTTGAGAATCAGAGACGGTCGAACTTCATAAAATCCATGGGAGACAAGCCACTCCCGCCCCCCCCCCATCCCTCCCCTACCCCAGCTAAAAACAATCTGTTGTACTGTAATACACCCCTGACTACAAACTGATATACATATATGTGTGTGCCCCCATGCCCTCTCCATTAAATTCAAATTCGAAAAGCTTTAATTTTTCTTCTTTGCTTAATAGTAGATCTTTTTAAACATACTACAATCTCCTTATAGTAGACCTTTTAAACACACAGTAATCTGCCTATAGTAGATCTTTTTAAACATACTATAATCGAGTCTATATTAAAAAGTAATATCTTTATGGAGTATTCGTGAAAAACATTTGAGACCTGTGGCTCTGCCCCATCCCCTCTACGACTCCCGGTCTGTCTGCTCTAAGAGTTTCAAATTCATGATGTGGAGCCTTTTGAAGATTGCATTCATCATCTCACTTTATAGTTATTACTAGACCGAAAATTCTGTCTCTTTTTTTGGTTAGGGTCGGCCCTCACTTAGAGACAGAAACGGGTTTATCACTCTGCTGTGCAAACTTACTGGCTGTCGACAGCCAGTCGGCATGTAGTTGGAAAAATCTATATTTTTTGTATTTTCATATATTTTTATACATCAAATAGATTAGGCCTAGGCTCTATATGTTATAACAGATCTGTTCACTTACCAATTTGACTATTTCATTCCTTTTAATGCTCATTTTTCAGGTAATGCAGAGTCCCAGTTATTCTCCATTTGAAAATCTTACAACTGTATTCAAACCAGTGACGGCACTAGGATTTTTAAAGTGGGGGGGCAAATGGGGGGCAAGGGCGGACAAAAAAAATTTTGACACTTTTTGTAGTGAAAATGTACAGAATATTCAGCTATAAACCTACCCAGATATGAGGACATTTTGAGCATCTAGCTGAACTGCCCGATTATAAAGAGGTGTTAGTTATATACTGTGAGCGAGCGAAGCGAGCGAGCAAAAATTTTGACATTTTTCGTAGTAAAAATGTACAGAAATTACATATTCGGCTAAAAACTACCCCAATATGCATGAGGAAATTTGAGCATCTTGCTGCCCGATTATGAGGTGGTAGTTATTTATTGCGAACACTTTTTGTCGTGAAAATGTACAGAAATTATATTCGGCTATGAAAATACCCTGATATGAGGACATTTGAGCATCTTGCTGCCCGATAATAAGGTGGTAGTTATACATTGCGAACGGGCAAAAATTTTGAAACTTTTTGTGGTGAAAATGTACAGAAATGATTATTTGGCTATAAAACTACCCCAATATGAGGACATTTGATCATCTCGCGGCCTGATTATGTGGTGGGAGTTATAGGCCTGTATTGCGAGCGAGCGAAGTGAGCAAGCAAAAATTTTGACACTATTATAGTGGAAATGTACAGAAATTATTCGGCTATAAAACTACCCAAATATAAGGATATTTACATGAGCTGAGCTTTCTTTCTTTTTCCTTCTGTTCTCCATTCCTTTTTCACTTTTTTCTTTCCTTTTCTTTTCTTTTTCATTTTCCACCCTTTTATTTTTTTTCACTCCCAAAATTATTGGGGGGGGGGCAACTGGGGGGGCAAAGCTTCTGACTGGGGGGGCAAATGCCCCCCCATGCCCCCCCCCCCCTTGGTGCCGCCACTGAATTCAAACTGTTATTAGTGTGTGAGTCAATGTCTATTTGGTTTGCACAGCAGATCGAACGGCCCGCTTCTGTCTCTAAGTGAATAGCCGACCCTATGCAAAACAAGAGGCTAACGAATGAGAGACAGAATTTTCGGTCTAAGTTATTACAAGAGAACAAACAGAGAGAGTACATCTATGCAGGCCTATGGATGGCAGAATTCATGTGTTGTGATGTTTGACCTTTCAACTCATCAACTTCTTACAAATCTTTTGTCATTAACATTTTTTACAGAGCATATAGGTCACAATACCATATATCACCTAAAAAGTACGAACAATGAGTCATTTCTAAAGTTGGGATCATCATTTCTTTCTCTCTCTCTCTCTCTCTCTCTTTCTCTCTCTCCCACCCTCTCCTCTCTTTTCTCTCTTTTTCTCTCCATGTTCTCTCTCTCTCTCTCTCTCTCTCTCCCTCCCTCCTTTTCTCCTCTCTCTTTCATTTCCTCACACTCTTTCTCTCCCACTCTTTGACTCTCTCTTCTTCATTACATGTGCTGCCACATTGTAGTTTACACCTGCCTGACAACACTACATTACATCTTCATTTTGGGCAGCCAGTGTTGCATAAATGTCCATCATGATCATTATGCCTTTCAAATTTCTATATGAAAGGAAGACATTGTATGAATCAAGTATGTAGTTTACAGTCAAGTATGTAGTCTACAGTTTACATTCTAGGCTACCTATTCAATCTATCACATTTTGGGGGTCTAGCTTTCCTCTAACATTCTCTAACAAGCAAACTTGCAATATCTCTCTATAAAAGTAATAAATGGTATAACAGTACAGAGCAAAATTGGTACCATTTAAAAATGCATGCACACACTTTCAACCTGAATAGCATTGAAACATATTTGAAGAAAATAATTTGTAAATCATTAATATATAGACATAGACATAGACCAGACACCAGTTAGTTTTAAAGTCTATCATCTATTTTCAACTACAAGAAACATATCCAAGATACATGTAGGTACTGGCAAACTTCATTTGAAGCTGAACATTTTGAATCACCTGATGAAATGATCATCTTACCAATGAAAGCATTTACTGACAGAGCAGAATTGCTCATTTTTTAATATAAATACATGTCTTCTTTTAGGTCTATAAATCTAAACCAGTATTTCTCAATGGAATATAATACACTATATAAACTGTTGAACTACTTTCAGGGGAAAACTTAAAATAATTTCACAATATGGCATGCTTTTAAAAAGGAATTACATTTAGATAACATTTCAGATGATACATGTATATCAAATGCTATTCAACAATTTATTCCATGATTTAAACCAATTGTTATTTTTCTTTCTTCCTTTGGAGATTTTTCGTTGAGAAGTGAATGTATATTTATATGTATTTTAATAATGTATTGTTGATTGCATCAAATAAATGACATCTGAAGAGGTAAAAAAATAAAAATAAAAATACTACACTCCAGATACATTACTGGTCATCAGACTTTAATTTGCATTCAAGAATTTCCTTTTAACATACATGTATAAACAGGAACAACATTGCTCATTCTTTCTCGTGGCTTTTATTCAGTTTTCCTTTCCTTCCAGTGTAATAAAATGGATTTTTTAAAGACAATAGTGCAAGTTTACTATGTACAGCTATTTTGGAAGGAAAAAAAAAGAGATCTGAGGTTTATCATGGGGTCTTGGGTATTATTTCTCTACACTCAAAATAATGAAAGTACATCAAATGATTTGTAAGTTTGGGAATTCAATCACGTCAGGTCCTGGACTTTTGGTATTGTATTGGTTTTTTTCTGGTATGATTAGAATCAAAATGTAATTATTGTTGAAAAACCAATACAGTGATATACCATCAATAATGATACATGACACCTAGGCATAATGAGTGCATAGTATTCAGTTTCTTCCCTCTACTATTAATAGTACCTCTATATAAAGCCAGAGTGCATTAACCTCAGTTTCTATTTCAAGAAGGTTGGCTGTACTTATAAATTTCTCTAAACTAGGCATACTCATTGATATTGCTTTTTAATTCCCTTTCATACTAATGAAAACAAATAAGAATCAATAAGGAAGGAAACTGATTAGTCTGTGTCTGTGAATTCAAAGAGGTTTGAAGAGCTGAATTTCCTTTTATATATATCATGTTTAGGTTTCCATTCAATGACCTTGATTATATTTACACTGGACTTGGGATATTCTATACTGCAGTGTAAGTAAAAGGTTTACCAAGCAAAACAAGATCAACATTATTACTACTACATACTGCTACTACTACTACATGTACTAGCCTATTGTATGAAGTAAATACATAATTTCAATGACTTTCAGCTACATTAAAATCATCATGTAGTAGGTTTACTTCACATCTAATCTTGAAATTTCTCTCTCTCTCTCTCTCTCTCTCTCTCCCTATATCCCTCTCCCTCTCACCCCCCCCCCTCTTTCTCTCTATCTCTCTATTCCTCTCTTTCCATATCTCTCCCTCTCTTTCTCTCCATATCTCTCTCTCTCTCTCTCACCCTCTCTTTCTCTCTCTCTCTCTCTCACTCTCTTCCACTCACTCAATCTCCATCTCCCCCCAGCCTCTTTCCCAATCCCTCTCCCTCTTTATATCATGAATATATATGTATTTCAGACTCTATATTCATTCATTTCTTGGCAACACAAAGGAAATTTCCAGGATTAATGATACAGGTCAACTAACTTGACATTGTTCAAAAGAAAACTGCTCTTATATACTCCTAATGGGATTAGTGACCCCTGTCTTTAGTTTCTACAAGCCCCACTCCCTTACCCCTATCTGACTAGTCTAGTTCTGGACTTTTTTTATTGATTTTTTTTATTCGCCGACTATACGCAATAAGCTGAGTGATGGCGCGATCCCGAGAACCTGTTGGCTCTGCCAACAGGTTCTCGGGATCACGCCATCACTCGGCCAACAGGTTCTCGGGATCGCGCCATCACTCAGCTTATCGCGTATAGTCGGCGAATAAAAAAATCAATAAAAAGAGTCCAGAATTAGACTACTATCTGACAGGAGTCCAGCGTTCTCGCCAGTAGGCCCAGTACAAAACACTCTTGGTGTTGATACCAGGGTGAGGAATTTCAGAAAATAAAAACCATGTGTAGAGTCCTCTAACAAGGGTACCTACAAGGGTAATAAATCAGTCAATGCCTACTTTCAATCTCAAAAGTTGTTTTGGTCTTCTCAAGCCACCTTCCTGGGATGTCATTAGGCCATATTTCACTCAATATGGACCAATAAATGTGTCAATGTATACTTTCAACCTGCAAAATTGCTTTGGTCCTCTCAGATCACCCCCATAGTATTCCATAAAGCCATATTTCTGTCAATTTAAACAATGTGTGAACGTTTTTCTCCAGAAGACTGGACATATGACCTTCTTAAAAAGGCATATTCAGGCATGTCAGGGTTTTATTGGTTTCAACTTCAAGTATTCTTTATTCTTTTCTTTTCAGTGAAATCAATAGTCTGTACAAAAACAGGAAAAAATTACAATCACAAATATGGTACAATCAGAAACTTTTACAATTTACAAGTAAATCTATACATGTATCCTTTTCTTTTAAGTGAAATCAATAGTCTGTACAAAAAATTTTTAAAAATACAATCACGAATACGATATAATCATGATAATCAAAAACTTTTACAATTTACAAGTAAATCTATACATGTATACCAGTGAAAATGTATGTATATATATATATATATATATATATATATACACACATTAAAGGAAGAACAAAGAAGTAACTTATACACACATGTACTTGTAATTCACTTAAGATCTCAGCTTACTTGAATTATGCAGATATAAAACTGAAAATATACCTTATATATAACTGTTCCTTTTCTGAGTTTTTTTTTTCTCATTTGCCTTGGTGTCATGGGGTAAAATCCTCACCCCCCCCCCCCTCCCCTTCACATGGATAGCAGTAGTAAAAAGACTAATGAGCTGATAGGCCTATAGCACAGACCTGGCTCTACTACATATTCCTCATTTAGGCTTTCATGTAAAAAAAGAGGATCATACAACAAATGTAACAGCAAACGTACGGCTTACCGTGAACCATGCATGATACTAGTAGATGGGCAAACCATATTACCCGAATCCCCGTCCGTGTCCAAGCAACGGAAGAAGGCTCCCCGGACTTTAGGCGAGTCATCACTTCTAGTTCTACCAATACCACCTCTTCCAAAAACACGCAGAACTAAAAGAACAAGTGTACTTATTCCGCGGAGGTTAATCCAATAATGAAGAGTTTTCAGCTATTTCAGCAGTATAAACACTCACGTCGAAGTCAAATTTAATTTCTGTTCATTTGTTTAATGAACTGTGGAGCATTACGTGAACAATACTTCTCGTGAAATATTTGGATACAAATACGAATTCAGTAAATTGCATCGCATTATGACATCATTATGAACGGCCTACGCACACACAATGTCAGTTCACGCTTCAACAACGCTGCATTGTCTATGAGCAGATCTGCACTTTCCTCCTCTAGAGATCATATCACCACAAATCACAACTCATAATAAATGCGAAACTGAAACAGCTTGTCGACTGTAAACAAGGGGATATGCAAAGTTTAAGCGTCATTCGTCTGAAGTTAAAATGTATTTTTAAATTAATGAAATTATTTCAGTCAGTAATTTTTTAATTAAAGACTACTTTCCCTGATAAGCACTCTTAGTAAAAACTAAACTAACAACAACAAGAACAACAGCAACATTATGAGAAGGGGAAACCCCCAACGTACGTAAGAAGGCTATAATGATGTCATGATGCATAAGGTACATGGAGATATGGAACGTCAAAGTAAGACATCATCGTCTCGGGGGTAACTTCATCATTCTCTACCCTACGATGAAAAATTAAACATCATTAAGCATAAATTGGTCACATCACAGTTTTAAAGGAAACCAAAACCCAAGGAGAGAATCAATGTTATTGGAAAGTGAAAATTCAGAGAAGCACTTTACAAAAAGTTTCATTAAAATTGGTTAAAAAATGAGAGAGTTATGGAAGTTTGAAAAGTCTCGTTTTACTTTCTATGGGGATCCTCAAATTGGCAAAATTGCTCCAAAATGGCTGATTTTGTGAACAACTCTCCATTTGTTTTGTACACAGATTTTCAGATTTTCCCCATTATCTTTCAAGGTGCAGTTAATCTCCTTCTGAGCTCAACATATATAATGGGAAATGCATTTTACACCACATATGTCGAGTTCAGGAGGAGACAAGGAGCACCCTGAGAGAAAATGGGGAAAATATGAAAATCTGTGTACAAAACAAATGGAGAGTTGTTCACAAAATCAGCCATTTTGGAGCAATTTTGCCAATTTGAGGATCCCCATAGAAAGTAAAACGAGACTTTTCAAACTTCCATAACTCTCTCATTTTTAACCAATTTTAATGAAACTTTTTGTAAAGTGCTTCTCTGAATTTTCACTTTCCAACAACATTGATTCTCTCCTTGGGTTTTGGTTTCCTTTAAGCCTGCGGTAGAGCTGGAAACTTCTGAACAAAACCACCATTGGCTGACCGCTGACGGCAGTTTTGTAAGGGGCTTCGTGCCTTGTCCAAATATCAGTTTTCCCTAAGTTTTTTTTTTTTTTAATTATTATTTCATTTTTCTTTATTTAGCAAGTGGACAAAATGTTTGTCATGTTTGATGACAGCCATTGGTTGCAATATAGTGTTTTAATTCTATTTCCTCATTGTAATATACTATGAAAACAAGCATGATTACAATGAGGCCTCACTGTTCGAATATTATGTAGGCCCTAATAACTATGAGTTTGCCCAAATCGGTAATTTCAGAAATTCTCAGGCGAGTTTATGCCTGCATGAACGAGCTTTCACGTAACAAAGTGCCAATTGAAAGTGCATATACGCAGTCCAATCTATGATAAGGTCAACTCTTATAGAAAATAATGTCCAGGAAATAAATGATGTGGTTTCTTTAACTTGTTTCAACCAATTAATATGACTTGCGGTTTTATCATAGTTGAGAAGAGCCCGGTGATTTGAATATGATTATAACAATTATATTCTGACTCTCAGTAGTATATAATACT